>CM022528.1:19779007-20379007 GCA_012273795.1 Dendrolimus punctatus | reverse complement strand
TATTATTATACTATATATATAGACTTTTCATCTTGGAATAATTAGTTGTCATTCCCATATTACTCTGGTTTATGGATGTTCCAGCTAGTATTTTTAGGTTTGAAGTCGATGTAGATTACTGTCTCTCATAATTGTATATTGATTTCTTTCAAAACCAAAGACACAAAAGGCATTGATTTTCGAAGTCGTTAGAGAAATTTAAAAACCAAACCATGACCTCGGCTATAATGTCACTATCACACAATCAGGGTGCGTTTAAGAACCATTTTTTTTTACCTCGCCTACCTGGCGCATTGTGTTCCGGCGAAAGTTATGTGAAAGACGGCCGGACAAAAAATACCCCGATTTCTACTATCTCTTTCTAATTCACCTATTAGGGATACGCGGTAGAATACAGTCCTAACATTTTCATATTTTTGGAAATCACTTTTCATCTTTACACCTCTGAAAGGTTTTTTTTTTAACTTAGTAGCTTGTATTGTATCTTTGACTGGATTGGTGTAAAAAATATTTTACCTATATGCGCTCTGTAACCTCGTATAGATATGTAATTAAATTTAAATAAATACGAAAAATACATTAATTTTATTATTGAAATCAATTCGATTTAATATGAGAGTCAACATTGACGTACCTTAAATACTGTTTGTTTCAGACTGAAAACCCTTCTATGTCTTGATAGAATGTTATGTGTAAATGTTTTTTTAAATAAACATAAAAAATCTGCAAAGAAGTATTTATTGCTTAAAGCGGTTTAATAGCCGCAACAGGGTTATCCTTACATTAAATATCAAGCTCCTTCTTTAAATCAGGACAAAAAGCTGGAATTTCACCTAAACAACGCCCACCCTTAGTAGCAACTCCCTAAATCATTATAGTTTAATAATGATTTAAATCATCATCTAATCATTGGATAGACAATATCTCTTAGGTATGTTATCTGTTGTAAGAGGCGACAAAACAACCTCCCGGCCGTGGTTCGCACCATGGTCGGGAGCCGCACCGGATGGGACGCCGTCTTCTCCTTCTGCGAGCACGTCATGTTTGCGAAGGAGGAGGCGGAACGGGAGCATGAGCGCACTTCCTTGCTCTGCTCCCGACAAAGGAGGACGCGCCGACGCCGGAGGTCTGATGTAGACCTTCGGCCACCATAAGCGGGCGGCGCGGGTGGGACCTCTAGGGGTATAGAGGTTCTCACTCACCCGCAAATGTCGTCGAGATGAGAGCGCGAGTGTTCCGCGCGCGCTCATCTCTCTTCCCGTGGGGTGCGTTTCAGACCGCCCCACGCCCGGAAAAGACCGAGACGTCGCCGGGGGAGTAGCTCTCCCGGCATTGGAAGAGGCCCAGTGAGCGGGGCCCACGCCTGCCAGGGAATGCGGAGCCGGGTAGCCTATTCCCGTAGCCCTGGCATAAGGCGCAGGACGGAACACCCAGGGGTTTTAGTGGGTATCCCTAACTGGGGAGTGGCAATAGCGTGGCACCGGTTCTGACCGGGCACACTAGTGTCACCCCCGATCTGGCGAATTCCACACTGTCTCACCGGGTCGCGAGCACCCCCCAGGCTTCTGTGCCTATCGCGGCTTAGTTCTCAAACGGATTTCCCCTGGCCAAAAAAAAAGGCGACAAAACAACAGCCAGGTGTTAAGGTATTTGCATGTTTCGCTGGCTACGACTCCTGGTCGTATACTAATATACCGCCATAATAACCATCAGTTGTGTTCCGGTATTAGTGGACAGATTCCAGTCTTCTCTTCAGAAAGCGGTAGAACATTGGTATTACCTGTATTGTTAATCGCTTTCCATCAGGTGGGCGGGCCGTCAGACTGTCTGCTCAACTCATGCAATGAAAAATGTTTTCCCAATTAAAAACACTACAGAACTCATTAAATATAGTTAGATGCTCACTTAACTTCTCCAAATCGAAGGACCCTTAGAAATTCTTATTTGGATCAAACTGATAGTTTTTGTTGGCATGTGAGCACACGTTCGTATCTATACAATGACGAAGAAAAAAATTATCGCGTTTTTTTTCTCAAGATATTTTAAGGTAGGTTTTATTGTACGTGTTCTTTGTTTGCTTCGAAGGTTTTGTTAGACTCAGTGAATTGATTTTTACGTACAACGTACGTACGTTTAGATATTAAAACGTATTTTAGAGAACTGACTCGCTATCTTTTATAATTTATATAACGTTATTTTATATTATATACTTTGTCTCTAGCTCCGATATATCTTCTAGTATATATTTCTGATTCTGGGTGGCTTGAACTATGTACATAGAGAGAGCAGGACACTATGTTCACTTCGAATATCACCAATCAAGATATTTTGGCTTTAAATAGCTTATATTTTGCGTATTAAACACCCTTAAAGTAATTACGTCATTATTTTTGGTTTTATTCATGAAAACTATATATATACCTTTGATGAACTTTATCTGTACCATTTTTTCCCCTCGCTTCAACATGGAGGGAGAGAATTATTCAGTTGATATACTATTGCTGTCTTGTGGCATTGCCACCTGTTTATTTGGGTGATTATGATAGGTGATTTCAATTAATTATTTATTTTGCTCAATTTAATTTGTTTTATTTTATAATGTTAGAGGTAAAACTTAACACCTCTGAACATTGTAATTCGGCTATAGGCGAACGGGAACTGTAGGGAACACAGTCCTGAATTATTATTTGAACTTAATATTTCTTTAATTTATTACTTTATTTTGCTGACAGTATGAATATTATAATAAACATTAAAATAACTAAATTCTGTAAGTAATACGCAAATTTTTTATTACACTACAATCTTTTTTGTAGGTCTTGCCATTATATTATAGGCGTGCATATTCTCACTTTTTTGTCTATATGCTAATATATCATATACGTGAATATTCCCATGAGCCTCACTCTTGTACACTCAAGAGATTCCAAGAATAAGCTCCCAGCTAAGAACTACCCGTGTTTACAATATGTGTACATTTTTAGAAAGTTTTTATATAATTCTTATAATGCCGGGGGCAGACTGGGTAACCTCAGTTGCTATAAACGTCCATATGCTACCGCAACCACTTTCCACCAAGTAAACCTTTCTATCTATCTACCAACCTGCGGTTCACCAGCGGTAAATCCCATTCAAAAACACCATTTATCGATCAACCAGTTTTAAACAAGTTTTTACCTTACTTCCAAAAAAGAATATCAACTGTAGAAAGCATTTAAATTCATCGCAAAGAACAAAAGACGTGAAACTAAACAATTTTCACTCGTCTCTTGAAGCGTGTAATTTTAAATGGAGAAAAACTGTCGCACATCAGTCATTGGCGTCGAAAGTGAATTGCGCGTGCTCGATGACATCCATGTAACTCTTTCACCGATTAATAATACAAGTCAATGAATCGTTAACGCTGTGGTGGGCACATTAAATACTCGGAATATATCGATAAAAGAATTAATATCTTCATATAATAATATTATGAGTAAATAATAAAATTATTTACTTCAAAATAAACGTAAATTATAAACTATTAAAATGAAGAAAACACTGAATTGTATCCTACCTATTATCGCTAGAGAATATAAGTAGAATACTGAGCCTAGGTAATCGAAGCCAATGGGTTACGTTCCCAGATGGCTGGCTACATTGCCTCGCTGGACTTCCATACTTTTGATCCATTTTCCTAGATGGGAATCAGCCCTCTGCTCACCAGAAGATTCGATAAGTCGTTTTAAGAGTAATAATAGACTCATGGCTTCAGAATAAGAATGTGTAAGAATAAACCTGTATGGCGCTCTGTTGTTCGTGCCTACCCCGCAAGGGACCTGGCGTGAAGTTATGTATGTATGTATGGCTTCAGAACTTCACGGTGTAAGTATTTCAACTACTATCAAAGTTATTTTAAAACTTAATATACTTAATACGCTATCTATTTATCTCTATCGGTATTTGAGCGGCACAAGCAACAGCTGCGTGTCACGGAGATGAATATATTGCAATGGATATGTAGTCACGTGGAAAGACCGTGTTAGGGGCTCCCGTATTCACTGCAGTCTTCATATCCGTGACATAGCAGACAAACTGTAAGAGAAACGTTTTCACTGGTGTGGCCACGTTTTACACAGTTCTGCTTATTACGTGGGGAACAAATGTTTAGCTGTGGCGCCTCCGCCGGGTCCTGGTCGTAAGGGTAAAGCTCAAATAATGCTGGCTTAACGTTGAGAACGATGACATGTGTACTCTTGGTACTGCTGCAGACCGCGCGAAATGGAGAGGAAAAAGGAGGAAGACGAATCCCACGCTCGGATGATGATGATGATACTTAATACTCTATATTAACTAGATCACCAAACTGTGCGATATATAATAAAAAAAAGGAAAGATAAATGAGGTAATTGATTCATTCAAGAAGTAGCATTAAAAACATAATTATCCATCTCAAATGTGGAAATAAGCCTGTATATTGCGCAATGGTTTTATAAATTATTCTTCAAAGAGGTATCGCCTCTAAGCATCAGAGAAAATCAGCAAAAATACAAGGAAGGTTATGTAGACATAATACGGAAAAGAAAAATAATAGCTATAAAATATTTGCCCCGGGCAAACACGTTGGCTTGTCCAAATAGACAATTGCGTATAGCTCATAATTATGCTCAATAACATGGTTATAAAATAATAAAAACGTCATAATAAATCATCAACTTGCTAAATATAAATATTTGCATATGATTGTTATTAAATTATTTACTTTTAATTATAGTGCCGGACACGTATTGTGTTAACTAGATGAAACAACAAGTATTTTTATAACAATAGTGTGGTCTTTGTTAGTTTTGATTTTTTGCTTACCTTCAACAGAAATAAATTCGTTTCAGTGGTATTTTTTTGAGTTGTTTGTTACGTTTTGATATTTCGCTTAATTTGAACTTAGCCGACCTTTACGGCGTCGTTGTAATCAGAAACTACAAAAAGCCTCAAGTGTCAAACGACTAGAATAAGTGTAAGAATTAAGAATACCAATTAGGCAATTGTAATATCGTAACTCTGATAAACATAAAACTTCACTTCTATTATATTATAAAAAATGCATAATTTTAGACCAAATCGAAATAAAAAATATTTTATTGAGGTAATGAATCTTGGACTGTTTTCGTCTAGAAAATACGTTTGAAATTATAAAATGCTAATAAGTGACCTATGTATGACCTGTGGCTTTATCTATGTTATGATTTAGACATTTTGGGAGTCTAGTACTTATTCTCATTCTTTATGAATTGTGGTCTATTTGACAACGATGAATGTTATTTCATTATACTTAATTTTATCGATAAAACTCAATGAATAATGTATATGTTGACAGATGATACACCTGTTGATAAGTAGTTACCGCTGCCCATGGACATCTGCAACACCATGAGGTGTTTACAAAAGCGTATTATCTAAATACCTCGGCCGAACAAATGGGTTATTTATTTGGAATTCATCGTAAATAAAAGGATTTACTTAATCATACCTTTTCATACAAGTTTATCAGTTCATCACTAATGTTAATTTTATTGACATGTTTAAGTATATCTCTCTATCGTAAAGTTTTGTCTTGACTTTGAATAATGAACTAATTAAAATATTTTTGGGTCAATTAACTTTAGTATATTCAAACCACAAAAAATATAAAGTATAACTCTTTAATAAAAAGACTATATTAAAACAAAGTCGATATATCGAGTCAAATTAATCAATTTCCCATCCCTATAATGGGTAAGTAATGAAAGAAAGTGATGTTACGAATATAAGCATAGAATTACAGCAAAAAGTGTAGAACGTCATTGTTTTGAACAAGCTGTCTCTTTCTTTGCAATGAAAAATGTAATGCTGTCTTGCTTAGAAGAAAGTACACGCGCGACCAGTAATAATAATTTACGTCATATCTAGTAAAAGTTAAACTACAGACAAATCATTTTATTTTTTTATAATTTTGGTTGAGATTTTATTGCTTACTTCTACTCTTACTCACTACTAACAATGAAATAGAATTGTATTGGTATACTGCTTTGTTACTTTACTTTTTCTTTACTGTCTTGGTAATGAATCGTTTATTTATAATTTATTTTGCTAAGTGTTTGGTAATATGTCTAATTTATTATAGCATAAGTAGTTTTATTATTACTTCTAGGCGCTAAGAACCTCAGCCAGAAGGCCCAGCTTACCATACACAACGCGGTTCTGGTACCTACGCTCACGTATGGAAGCGAGAGTTGGGTATGGAATAGAGAGCATGAAAGTAGAGTAAATGCGGTCGAGATGCGAGCACTGCGCAAAATCTGCGGAGTGACGCTCGCGGACCGCGTTCGTAATACCGAAGTAAGAGAGTTGGTCTGAAAGAGAGTGTCGGGGTGAAGGTAAAGAAAGGAATGCTCCCGTGGTTCGAGCATGTGGAAAGAATGTATGATGAAAGAATGACTAAACAGATATACAATGCAAAAGTGGATGGATGCAGAAGTCGCGGAAGGCCACGACACACCTTCCATGATCAAATTGATCATGTATTAGCAGAAGGTGATGTTAGGAGCCTTAAGAACAGACGAGCGTGCATGACAAGAGCTATGAATGTCAAAGAAGCAAGTGAGGTGTGTAAGAATGGTCCTGTGTGGCGCTCTGTTGTTCGTGCCTACCCCGCAAGGGACCTGGCGTGAAGTTATGTATGTATAATTAGTTTTAATTTACATAGCTATAATAAATATAGGATGCGATTTTTTTATTGAAAACTGAGATGGTTACTACGAAATATTGAGTCTAATTTAACGTGTAGCGGATGGGCGCAACGAATTAAATTGTGTTGTTGTCGTTGTTATTGCTGCAAGTAAAACTTTGTAAATTAAATGCATGATCGGTTTTTTCATGAAATTATTCAGTATCAGGGATGGCCATACGATACTTATTGTTGTAGAATAAGTATTGGTGTTTGAGGGATATTACTCAAGTTTATACAAGCCAGGTATGGAGTGCGTAAAACTATAATATAAAAGAAAATATATTTGGACTGTCATACAGACAAATGTTAACGTTTCTCAATTTAATTAGAGCACAACCGTATCATTATTGATACAATAGCGGAATGGAAAAAGAATCGATCGAATAAGGTAAAATCGAAACAAGTCGAAAACAAAGTCGAATCACGAGTCAAGAATATAAGAAAAAAATAAGGAAGCACTCTGAAAACTTTAAGTATACTACAATTGATAGTGAGAGTGAAAGATGACGCTGTCAGTGGATTTATTCGTGTGAAAAAGAGATAGATATACAAACAATACGGTAAACAAAAGAGATGCACATACACATTTCAGATGAAGTGTGGGAATGCGTGCAGGTAAACGATGCAATATGCTTTCGAGTTAATATTAGGGATCTTTAGAGTGTATCAGTAAACCCTATTGCAAGTAATTTAAAAATGTATACATTGATAATGCATATAATGTAGAATGCTTTCCAGTATGGTGGGTCAATGTGGTGATTGTTAGGGGGTTAGTTCGCGGCCCGTGTTTGGGATTCGCCAAATCGGAAGTGGCACTAGCACCTCTAGGCAGTACTAAAGATGCCAGTTCCATTCCCCGGTTAGGGATACCCACTAAAACCCCTTCTTTGTTACTTTCAGCTCTATATGCCAGGGCAGAGAGGAAACGGAAGCTCATCCAATCTTCCCTAGCTCATCCCCTGTTCTAATCCCATAAAATATTACCTATATCCTATTTGCCTTTGTAATCCTACCATCCCATCCTGAAGGCTTGACCTATTTAGGCACGAAAAGGTTTGACACACTAGCTTAACGAGGGTGCTCAGAGTTTCATTGCCTAAATAGGCCTTTCACCTGAGTGAATCTATCAGCTAATAGAAATGTAGAAACTATTTTGGAAGTTTTTTGATATCAATATTAAGGCGAAAAAATAATCACATACGGAACCCACCTACTGATTGGGTAAGGCAAGAACGACAAATAATATAAAAGAAAGTAAAAGCGTTCCAGTGTTGGGCCGTTTTTGTAAACGTTGCGTAGGAAAAAAATATCTTTTGTATAAAACGCAACAATTGTTTGGACAATAGCTTGTGCAACACGTGCAACTCGCAAAAAATATACGAGATTTAAGGTTTTTAAAGAAAAATTGGATAAGATTTACCTTAATTTTTCTGCTATAAGTTTGCGTGGTGTAGGTATCTTTCATATTTCTAGACAATCAATTCAATGTCAAGACTACGGCAATTCGTTGTATATCTAGATTTGGTTGGAGCAGTGGCGGAGTAAGACCTAAATATTATACAAGAAACATTTTGCGAGACCCTCTGGTTATGTAAAAAGATGGATTTGAAAAACAACTGAAATTGACTACTGGCACTGGCCGGCAGTGCTTCCCCATAATAGTAATCACGAATGTCGTTAGCTGAAATTAAAAAATATTTTTCTATGAGTAAGGATTATTGTGTTATGACGAATAAAGTTGACATTTTAAAGGCTGTAAATTTTTTTACTCGTCCTGTCTTTGAGATGCGAGGCCTCTAGGAGTGGTCCACGATGGCACACGTCGCCAACGCTTTACGCCGTCTCTAGCATGGAGTGTAAATTATATAATTATTGACACTCTGACAATTTATTACAAATATTAAGAAGTTTTTATTTTGTAGACTTGCAATACTATTATTATTGTATGGCTACTGTCTATTGTGACGTCTATTAAAACTGTCTATTATAATTTTAGTGCTATCGTATGTCCTGTCAATTTATTAAGATATCAAAAATTTTAATATTTTATTTTCTAGAGACGCAAGAATATTATTATTGTACGGCTGCTGTCTATTATGACATGTATTACAACTGTCAATTATAATTTAGTGCTATTTTACGGACGGTCTATTTATTAAGATATTAAGAACTCTTAATATTTATTATTTTGTAGCCATACGATAATAATAGTATCTATTATAATATTAATAGTATGTATACAAAATAAGAAAAAAATAAGACTTCTAGAAAATTCTCAGAGTGCCAATTATATCCGTCTATAACCCCAAACAGAGAAAAAGAAAGTTTTTGGGAAACGGGGTATTATTTTGGAATGCTTTTTAAAATTTTGTAGACAAACATAGAAAACAAGGAAGTTTTGCGGACAATAAATCGAAGGCTTACATAAAGCTGACTATGTAAGCCAACGTTGTGCCCGAATGGCCAAGTATTTACTCAATTTATTTCAAGATCTGAGTAACGATATTCCATATAGCTCAGGGACATATTTTTATTCAACTCTTAGATAAAATATAGCCACCCCATATCTCTATTTTTCGAGAGTTTACTACATACCTGTGTGAATCCATACATACCACTTACAACACTTTCACCGCAAATTTTGTGCATATCGACCAAGTAAGTACTTTCTGATAAACTGACCGCGACATTTACATATAGACAAACAGATAGATGGACGGAATTATGATGCCGGAAGACAGTTGGAAACATGATGATGAACGGAGGAAGATGATGATATTTCGTTCCGTTTTGCCAAATGTCACCGAAGTTTTAAAAGCAAAGTAGTAGCAGGTCATTATAATGTACAAGAAGTTATTCGTAGATAACGTAAAATGTGTGTGCCTCAAATTCCAGAATCTTATTTATACAAATAAAATTGAAGTATGTGTTTGTTATGTCAAAATAATAGCTTTTTACTGAATGCATATGAAAGTATATACGGTACTTATATCATAAATTTTACTGTCTATCTGTCCGGCTAATCTCTGAAACAGCTGGACCGATTTTGACAGGCCTTTCTCTGGCAAATAGCTGATGTCATAAGAAGTAACTACTTTTATTTCAGAAAAACATTGTTAAAGGCGTATGGTACGCACGTACCCGCCGTCGTCGCACCGGAAGGCAAATAAAATCATATCAAATTATATTAAACTCTACGTGGACGAAAAATTAAATTTATTATTTAAAAAAGAAGAAATATACCTATTTATAAAATGTACTTTATTTATAGTTCATTGAACCGGTAGGTCACGAGGACGATCTTATACATCCATGCGAATTTAAAACTTATTAGAGCTTCAAATTCGAGAATCGGTTTGAAAATAAAAAGTAAATGTATTATTTTTAAAACGAAGAAAAATAGGTAAATTTTGTCAATACACTTTATTATCAATACACTTTACACAGTTCATTGAACCGGTAGGTCACGAGGACGATCTCAGTCTGGTCTTGTGTAACAACGAAGTCGATGACCGTTGTCCTTTGAATATTCACTATTACTTTTTTTACTAAGTGAAACCTTGAAATTTTATACTTTAATCGCGTTAAAATAAGAGGAAATATTAACAGTTCGAGTTCAGTCCTTTATTTTTCGTTTTGATAACATTGTTTTCATAGACATCTATATATATTATTATATTTTTATTATTATAAATTAAAAATCGCAAAATAAACGTTATAAGAAGTTTTGTATTTCACTCACGAATAAGCCTGTATGGCACTCTGTTGTTCGTGCCTACCCCGCAAGGGACCTGGCGTGAAGTTATGTATGTATGTATGTATGTATTTCACTCTTTATTTAATTGAATGTTAGAGATTGGAATAGGAAATTTTTCTTCAAATAGTGTGTGTCGGTAAAAAAACAAATCAATTAATCAATCAACCAATCTTTATTTGTAAGAATGTAGTTTATACAGGTGTTACAGGATTGTAGATGCACAGTACATTCAACCACATAGTGGTGTACAAAATGAATGAAATCAAATTTAAAATTAATTTAACATAAATATTCGATAAACTACAAGTAATTAATGTCATGAGAAATAATAAAAATAAAATCACTTAGCTTTTCTGTATAGATAATAACGTCAAGCACTTTTTTCGAGCACATCTGTCAACCCTAACAACAAACATAAAAAATTGCTTTAATAATGAATGAATCTCCACGTAGATCAATAAATTATGTAGACAAATTACTAGTATACTTTATATAATAATTTTGATATGTATTTATCCTAGCACCCGATATGAGATAATTCATTTTTTTGTACATATATATTGCAGTGAATCTTAGTAAATAATTACCCAATGTGATGTACAAATCCTGCACAAAATCTAGTCCGGCGCAAATCAGTTTGTAATAACTCGTAAAATGTATATATATAAAAAATTCAAACAGAAACAAAACACGTTCTTATAAGAGAATGAGTCTATTTTTCTTGTGGGAAACAATCTTATTAAAATGGAACAAGATTTTTATTTATGAACTAGTAGTTTTATAGGTCACATGTGTGTTTTCGTCTAAATTACATAATATAAATACATGTCTATGTATCCTTTAGTTGTTTTCATTCAAAGTCAACACACTGTATTTGGACATTCTTCGGCTAGGATTTGAACCTACTTCATTGGAAGGGGACGTAGTACCTTAGTCAGTAAACTACAACGTCTTCAGTCCTATTAACGAATATTGTAAATGTATTATTTTAATATTATAAAAAAAAATAGTGTAAACAAAATAAAGTTGCATTTGTGGTTATTTTGCCTCTTCCTTTCAAGTCTTCGATATTAATGACAGCTTTGTTCCGCCTATAAAATATTTATTTTAAAGAACGACAAATAAGTTTAGTATAACATATAATAGGATAAATAATTATGTAATAAAACTAGATAATCAGGTCATCATAGGGCTGATCCTTAGCAGCTTGAGGAAGGGTCAGTTTGGCAATCCAGCGAGATAAGTTAGTCAGTCCTTATTGATCAACTTCGATGACAGAGGTTTTAGGACTATAGTCTGAAGGGATTATAGACAAAATACAATATAAAACTCCTAGGCACCAATTACTTGAATTAAATTTTCTTCATTTTAGTTTATAGGTATAATAACACCCCATGAACGTATATATATATACCACGTTTGTCCAAGGCGGATTGGTAGGTTTGACACATTGGTTATCTCGACATGATGACAGTTTCATCACGATTTCCTTCATGTTTGTTTGGGACCTATAACGCTACCACGATTTTATACTTTATTTATAATTTGTTGCATGTACATTTTACCCTAAAGACATCGAAGATTAACAGAAAACACACTATAATATAAGAAAAGTTTTCACGACTTTTTATTTCCGACAAGAAAGTTTTAACCTTATTAAAAACTTATAAGACGACGGTTTCACCATTTTATCTTAAGTTCTTAATCATATGCAAATATAACAACAGTAACAGAGTTAGAAACACACAAAGAAAGCTTACTAATGCCATGTGTATGCTTGCGATTACATTCACATGTGTTTGTAGGCGAACGAGGACAGAGCGCCTTTATGCGTGACAGGATATGGGTCAGCGTGTCTTCCCCTATTAGTAAATAGAACGTCTCGAAGCATTCAAGAACGATATTGAAACGTATATACTCTTTATGGATTTAATTTTCATCAATTTTATATACCAGATGCTAGCAAAGATTGTTTCTCGTCTTTTTATTCTTAGTTTTTTTTCCAATTTTATGTCTTTTATTTTTATTGCAGGAGTTCAGTAGACAGGCAGACGGCCCGTTTGAGGGAAAGCGGTTAGCATCGCCTATGGACATTTGCAACACTAAAGGTGCTATAAATGCGCTGCTGCTCTCTTAAGGGAGACTAGAACCTGGTCACTAATTCCGGAACACAACTCAAGGTTGTTATTGCCGCATAATCTAGACCAGGGGTGGTAGACAGACATCCAGTCGGGCAAATAACCCCCCCCCCACCTAGCTCTTTGAGTAGGTATACAAAAGAAAATAATATTTCTTTGCAGTTACTTAAATGAGAATTATAAAATAAAGGTGTCAATAAAAAACAAAAGATTAACTTAACTCTAAATAGGTTGTAAATCAGCAAATTTTGAATTCGGTTTAGTAGTTTTTGAGTTTATTCGTTAGAAACATACAAAAATACAAATCTTTCCTCTTTATAATATTAGTATAGATACCTTTCATACATTTTTGCATTACTTAGTATTAATTAAATACCTAAATCTGTGAAATGTTAGTGAAATTACGATGATTGTGTATCGTTCCGATCACATTATGACCTTTCTGTTATGTTTAACTAGTTGGGCAACTCTCCTTGTTAGTGGGGCGATGGTCCAACGCGCGTCATCGGCCGCAACCAGATTTTTTTCAAACTAGAGCTAGTTCATTCATGTTTAATTACTATTAAATAATTAGCGTTCATTATTATTATTATTATTAAAAAGCTACAGTATATAAAAAAAAAACTAGTTGCTGCCAATGACGCGTGCGGTTGTATGCGGGAGCATCAGCCAGCTACACGTTGTCCGGGACAAACTTATGGGCGGTTCCTATATCTTACTATTCATTGATTTGCCTTACCAACGGTTGAATTTTGCCTGCACGTGTATGGAGATTATGTCAATTAGAATCGTATCCGTGCAGGAACGGAGAAAGAATAAAATTTCAGTCAGAGGCGACCAAACAACCCACAGTCAGGTGGTAGGGTATTTGCCCGTCTGGATGGCTACCACCCCTTGTCTAGAGTATGCTACCATAATAACCTTGATTTGTGTTCCGGAATTAGAAGCCAGGTTCCAGTTCCATTTAGAGAGCGGCAGCGCCTTGGTAGCACTTTTGGTGTTACAAATGTCCATAGGCGATGGTAACCGCTTTCTATCAGGGGGTCGTCTGCCTGTGTGCTGAACTTATGCAATAATAAAATAACGTATACAATTAATAATCTTCTAAAGCTGGTGTGCATAGAAGAGAAGAAAGAAAGAAGAAAGAAAAAACATTTTTTCGCACTACACCACAAATGAAAATACAATAAACAAGCATAAATAAATGTACAATGCAATAAAAAAAACAAAGGAATTGTAGCTAGCTCTAGATTGGTCCTAGCTCAGCATGTTGCTGGTTAAGTTAACCAGCGCTGATCTTTTTTTTTTTTTTTTACATGGGGAAATGCGTTACCGCACCGTCAGCCGCGCGGGGGATCATGCGCGGCCGGTGTGTGGGGCTCCCCGACGCCGGTTCAATACGACCGGCTGCCGGTATACCCACTAAAACCCCATGGGAGCCTTCTTTCCACCTAGCGCCGGGGTCACGGTATGTGCTTCGCGATAGGGGGGAGGGGGAGGCTGCGAAGGATTGCTCCTGCGCCATCACCCCTCCCTCTCCTTTCCCCCCCTCCGCCGCCTCGCGCTCTCAGCAGCGTCAGCGGCGGGGGGCGGGGCTTCGCGATGGGGGGAGGGGGAGGCTGCGAAGGATTGCTCCTGCGCCAACACCCCTCCCCCCTCTCCTTCCACCCCACCCCCCCCACCGCCTCGCGCACTCAGCAGCGTCAGCGGCGGGGGGGGCTCGCGATAGGGGGGAGGGGGAGGCTGCGAAGGATTGCTCCTGCGCCAACACCCCTCCCCCCTCTCCTTCCTCCCCTTTTCCCCGCCGCCTCGCGCACACAACAGCGTCGGCGGACGGAGCGGGGGAGGGTAGGTCGCCGGTCAGGCGGGCGGTGGTGGGGTGGACATCACCACCGCCGTCCTCGACGGCCAGCGGAGAAAATCTCGACGCTGGCGGTCGCAACGGAAGGGATGGGTGTTTGGGGAGGAGGTTTGGGAAGGAGGGGAAGGCATTAGGGTTTGGAGGCGGAAAGGTGGGACACCACTGTCACGGAGTGAAGGGGGAATGTGACAGTGGCTGCTCGGGGCCCCGGGGACGCATCCCCTTGTACCGCTACCTGGACGGGGGGGGGGGAGTCCAGGGCGGCACCCCCTGGGGGGAGCGCTGACCTTCCGCTAGGGCCCTTCAAGTGACATACAGACACTGAGGCAAATAAAATATAAAGTGAAAAAAAAAAAGTATAAAAGAGAATAATAAAAAAAGAAAAATGTGCACAACAATTGTATAAAGATATTTGGCCAACGGTACCATCGGTTAAATGTCTATGCACACCAGCCTAAGTGGTATAGAAAATACAAATGCGGTTAAATGACAAATATGTCGCGGAAAATCGATAAAATATGATATGGCGAAATGACGCGAGATGAAATATGATTTAATTAATGGTAGATTAAAATATATTTATTTCTATAAATAGAAATAACACTCGGCTAAGGGTTGCCTAAACGTGCGGGTGCGAGTAATTAATATAGCTTAGACAAACACCTATAAGACCGAGGGCGGTGAAAAAGAGGATGCGGGGCGGTAATTTTCCTAGCTCTAAAGCTAGGAAACACACGAATGCGAGAATGCGGTGTATGATATGCCTATGGTAGGGCTTTAAATACAGGAAATCCGGCCCGATTACGCCAAAATTACGCGTATCGAGTATCCGGCTCGAAGGACCATTTGTTGCGGCGGCGCTGGATTTAGCGTTAAGTGAACTATGTCAACTTTGCGGGAAAAGAAGTGTGGACAATTTGGAATGGGAATCGGAACGAGCACGCACTTACCTGGTTAATGAGAATGAAACGCGGCTCCTCTTCTCCACTATGCACTATCACACACACTTTATAGTACTTTTATATTTATAGTATTTAATTTAATATGTATTTATTTTTAGTATATGATATGTTTATTATATATAAAAATTGCGGTGCGGAGAAGTTATATATTTATATGGCACGGGCGCGGTATGTTTTATGTTATTTTATTATATTTTTTATTTATTTACAGAGCGGAGCGATGTATTTTATTTTATGATATGACAATGAGTGACTGAAGTGACGTGCGAAAGGGGAACGCGCCGTCACAATTTAAAAAGAATTTAAATATGTTAAAGAAAAGTATCAATAGGTCTAAAGGAGGTTTACATGGCGATACCATTTCCCCCGGCCTTAAAGGGTTGCCTTTAAAAAAAGTAAATTAAAATACGAAGGACCAATAAATTAATCAAGCGGGCGAAGGTCCAAAGTTTAATGCGGTGAGCGAACCAAAATTAATGTTTTATTAGCGAGTGGCAACCATTAGTAAAGTGAGCGGAGTTTAAACTGCTTGTACATGAAGCGAACGAAAAATAATGTATAATAAGCGAGCGAAAAAGTAATGTACAATGAGCGAGCGGATATTTGTATACAATGAACTTCCAGTACGATACACGTCTGAATGTTCAAAGATATTTACAAAATGAGCGGTACGATAGACGTGAGCGAAGAAATAAAATAAACTGTGCGGTTATAAATGAATAAAGCTTGAGCGGGGGACTAATAATATGTCCATTCAATTTAAAAAGGTATGCGGAGCAGAAAATATTCAATTAAAATTCAACTTAATTAACATATCTCAAGTAGACGAGAGTCAATATAATAAATTAGCGAGCGAAGAACTAATATAATATAACGTCCTAAGTTAACAAACATAAACGCGAGCGAGTAACTTAAATTAATAGAGCGTATTCAATAGTTAAAACATCAAGCGAAGAACCAATTATTAAAGTCCAATATAATTGTAGTGAATAAGTATAAAAGTATTACTCTACGAGAACGTACCCTAATAATAAAGGAGCGAGTGCGGCTGTTGGACTAAATAATGCTCAAATATATAATTAATAGAGCGAGCGTGAGACTAACTAGCAAGGTCCAAATTAATATAAAAAGAGCGGGAGCGGGACCTATACTAGTATAGTCCAAAGTTAATTGAAGAAGCGGATACGGGACCTAAACTTACAAGGTCCAAAATAAGTATACATGAGCGGTTGCAGGACCTAAATAAGCAAGGATCGAAATTAGCTTATAAAGAAGCGAGAGCGGGCTTGGGACCTAAGCACGCATGGTCCAAAATAAATTTATTAGAGCGGGTGCGGGACCAAGACAGCTAGGTCCGAATTAAAATAAAATACGGTAACAAGGCTTATATTTGTTTGGTCCAAAATAAATTTACAAGTGCGGTGCGGGACCAAAACAAATCAAGATCAAAATAAACTTATAAGAGCGAGAGGATTAAAGCACGCTTGGTCCAAGTATATACTTATTTACAAGAGCGTGTAGGAGACCAAAGCAAGCTTAATCCATAATTAAATAAAGAAGCGGAAAACAATTAAGTAAATAAATACGAGTATTGAAACTAATCTAACCTAATCAAAAGTTTCAAATAAACTAAATATTTCTTAATTATTAAATTAAAACTAAAGCGGGAAGCGGGTTATATTTAAACCAAACAAAAATAATATTTCATTGACAACTAAAAGAAAAATAAATATTAATATAAGTTCGGGTATTGGACACAACCAAACGAATGAACGCGTGAACTTCATTCATTGCGAATATTCGGATTCACGATATACCGTCTCGAAGACTGTGTTGCCTATTACCCTAAAACAACAACTAAGAAAGCGATACGGTGGAAATTATTTAAAACTAAAAATATTAAATTAATAAAATATTAATCCCTCGATCCGAATAAAGACATCGGATGAGGCACGATGCGACAAAAGTATTTGACTCAATTTGTCGCAAAGAAAATTTTAAATTTTCGCGGGTCGGCTTAAAACAAGAATTGTATTTGAAAACTCTATGATGACCGGGAATCACCCGTAAAACAATGTCCATAGAATACTTTATCATTATGACATTATACGATGTATTAAAATTACGAAACGAATGTAAAACGTCATTAGAACAGAGCGCGAGATTATATTGATAACTCGAACCTAAAAGTATGCGAGTTTTCGAAGAGGTTTTATTTTGTACTATTATTACAGTGCGCGGAAACAAGGAATGTTCAAATAAAGCGCGCGATTTAAACATCGTAATATATGCGAATGGATACAAATTATCAAAACGTGAAAGTTCTATATCTTGGAAAGATATATTATGTTTGTCATTGATGAATATAGTATTTTGCGAAAGTTTATAGTCGTTTGATTTAAAACCACAGTGACGTTTAATCAAACGAACTGATGAAACAGATTTTAATAAACATTCATCAATAGCCACAGGAACTACAGATGGCGTCAATGTGGCGCGGGAGTAAATAAGTGCGGAAGACGACAAGGACTTGCTTGGTACAGCTAAAGTCGAAGTATCTGAATCAGATGCGGTTTGAGTACAATTTTCAACATCGTGACTATAAGAAGACATTGATGTAGATATATTAATAAGCGGAAGAAGAACATTCTTATGAGGAAGATCAGGTTTTGATGTAGAAGACTGCGGTACGTGTGAAACATCAAACTGCATAAGCGACTGTAACGACTTGCTTGGTACAGCTAAAGTCGAAGTGGGTGCATATGATGAGGTATGACGACGCTTTTCAACATCGAGACTACAAGAAGCCATTGACGTCGATATCTCGTCATTGCGGTACGTATCAATGTGTACATTATTAGGCGAGAGCGGTGTAGATTTATGAGGTAAATCGTCATTAATTACTAATGACTGCGGTGAACAAAGAGCATCAGACTGCGTTGAAGACTGCAATATTGAAGTGCTTGATACAACAGCGAGTGATTGTAAAGCGGTTTGATCGTTATTTTGAACATGATTGCAATCTAGTACGTTGTTCTTTGATTGCAGCCTCCTAAGGTCTGCTTTTGTTTTGCAATATAATTCCTCAAAAGGAATCATTGCATCAAAATCAGGTAAGGCACCTGGCACACTCATAAGGAGAATTTCGTTATATTTGTTTGCGGTATCTTTAAATTGCTTGCGAATGTTGTCCAAAGTTGCAGCATAATGCAGAAAGCATTGCAGACATTCTGTACTGTCAAAGGCCTGCTGCGATTTTGTATATATTAATTGAAGAACTTCGAAGAACCCATCTAGTTGAGATTTTAAGCCCATTAATTCGACGTTGTCATCAATGTTCAAAATGGAAGACATATTGATGACAAACGTAGCCCAATTTAAATAATGAAGTACAAAAAACAAATGCGGTTAAATGACAAATATGTCGCGGAAAATCGATAAAATATGATATGGCGAAATGACGCGAGATGAAATATGATTTAATTAATGGTAGATTAAAATATATTTATTTCTATAAATAGAAATAACACTCGGCTAAGGGTTGCCTAAACGTGCGGGTGCGAGTAATTAATATAGCTTAGACAAACACCTATAAGACCGAGGGCGGTGAAAAAGAGGATGCGGGGCGGTAATTTTCCTAGCTCTAAAGCTAGGAAACACACGAATGCGAGAATGCGGTGTATGATATGCCTATGGTAGGGCTTTAAATACAGGAAATCCGGCCCGATTACGCCAAAATTACGCGTATCGAGTATCCGGCTCGAAGGACCATTTGTTGCGGCGGCGCTGGATTTAGCGTTAAGTGAACTATGTCAACTTTGCGGGAAAAGAAGTGTGGACAATTTGGAATGGGAATCGGAACGAGCACGCACTTACCTGGTTAATGAGAATGAAACGCGGCTCCTCTTCTCCACTATGCACTATCACACACACTTTATAGTACTTTTATATTTATAGTATTTAATTTAATATGTATTTATTTTTAGTATATGATATGTTTATTATATATAAAAATTGCGGTGCGGAGAAGTTATATATTTATATGGCACGGGCGCGGTATGTTTTATGTTATTTTATTATATTTTTTATTTATTTACAGAGCGGAGCGATGTATTTTATTTTATGATATGACAATGAGTGACTGAAGTGACGTGCGAAAGGGGAACGCGCCGTCACAATTTAAAAAGAATTTAAATATGTTAAAGAAAAGTATCAATAGGTCTAAAGGAGGTTTACATGGCGGTACCACATAGCTTTTAGTCTAAAATATTAAACGTGTATGTTAATATGGGAACTTTTTCAACATCATGTGTAATTTATGTAAATATTAGATTTTTATTTTATAAAATCGATTTACAAAGAAAGTATATGACAATGCGTGAGAATATGAAAGTTAAAAGGAAGTTACAGCATAATTAGTAATTCGGTTGTAAACTTTGAAAGTAAAATTAACTTAAATATGCACCTGATACGTTTAATGACGTGTGAAAGTTTCTTTAAATTTTTCAATAGACAATATTTTATATTAATTTTATTTATAGGCCAGTGATTTTCAATTTTTTTTAATACGTGACCCATTTTTGAAAAATTTTGGCGATACCCTTGGACCATAGACAGACAAAATGCTGGTACTTTATTTGACTATGTTTATGCCTTTCCATATTTTGTTAGTACCTATAGTTACTTATAAAGTAAAAGACGGGCGTTAAAATATTACCTTATTAACTAATTTTTAAAATGGAAATAATTTCAAGTAATATACTGTTTGAACAACAATTAATGCGCAATTTGACTCATTTTAAATGTACAAATTATGAGGTTATAATACATAATATATACTCATACAAAATCCATGCGAGACCGCGACATTTTGTAAGATAATAATTATAGTGTTTGCGTTGATTTGGCTGGCATCTACCCTATTACAAACTTATATATTAATATATTTAGTGCAATTGTTCTCGGCTATGATGATTTTCGGAATTCGCATGAATAACACCGTAAAATTAGTTACCACGTCCTCAATGCCCTATCGCCAATTAACTTAGGTCTTTGTCCTCATTCCAACTGACTTTCAGACGTACCCGCGCTATTCGAGAAATATTTCTCGATATACTTTTTATTTTTGTTAAATGTATTTGAGGTTCTTTAGATGTCTTGCCAGAAAGGAATTCTTACGTTTTCACTTTGCTCGTCAGTCCTACTGTCTTTATATGTATGTTACAATATTTTTTCCCACACCAGCGTTTTTCAATCTGAGTTCACGACCCCCAGGGGGTCGCAGAGCCGTATTCGGGGGGTCGCCGCCAAAAAGGAAAAGGTAATTTAAGTTTATACCTCATACTTAGGTACTTTTTGCAGAGGGTACGCCGCAATAATGAATATAGGTAACGAATTGGAGCAAAACATGAACGTAGTCATTTAAATGACTAACTTTTTGTTTGTTTATATCCCAAAGGGGTCGACAAAATTATTCAACCTGTTAAGGGGTCGCGTATACAAAAAGATTGAAAAGTATTGCTCTACGGCTCTACGCTATACAATATTGTGCTGAGTTTGCAAAAAAAAGCTAGCCGCATTGGTAGTTGAGAGCTCAATTCTTTTCATGTACAGGCGTTTGATATATCGTTAGTCAGATTATGAAATAATAAATTTGTGTTCTTGATTGTTTTATTTAAATTTCTGAAATATTTTGATCTATATCTATAGTATTTTTGTAACACTACACTGTTACTCTACTCACTGTTACTGTTACTCTATGCAAAACCACTAATACGTTCTAAAATATTTCCTACACCACAGAGACAGTATCGATATATTACGTATTTGCTTGAAGTCAAATGTCTTCGAGTAGTGCGCCCTTTCCGTCCTGACATACGAAACCGACGGCAGGATTAGTCCTCAAGTTCCAAGTCGTTCAACGGGCTATGAAGCGAACTATGTTGGGTGTTTCTCTTATGGATAAAATTAGAAATGAGGACATCCGTAAAAGAACCAAGGTAACCGACATAGCTTGCAAAATTAGCAAGTTGAAGTGGCAGTGGGCCGGTCACGTTTGCCGCAGGACCGATGGCCGATGGAGCAGACGAGTCCTGGTGTGGAGACCGCGTCTTGGTAAATGTAGTGTTGGATGCCCTCCAGCCCGATGAACCGCCGACCTGTGCAAGGCCGCCGGTAGGCGCTGGATGACAAAATCAGAGGACAGGGATGGGTGGCGCTGCCTTGAGGAGTCTTACTTCCGGCAGTGGACTGCGAATGGCTGACGATGCAGTATATAGTATTAGTCAACTTTACGGAATCCTTCATTGTACGTGGCACAATCTAACTTGGCCGATATATTTTTATATTCACTACGCTTAACTTTTAACAATTATTTTTGTTATACAAATCTCATATTTTTATTTTTGAACAACTTCGAAGATGTGTAAAAACATTGTTATGATAAGAGATTTATAGCAGTTTTTCTTTGTAATACATTTTATTTGCGCATTTTATCGTGTTCTTCAATCTGTATAATTAAAAGATTTGCAGAATATAATTTACTAGTAAGGTTTTTAATGTTACATGAGAATAAGCAAGGTTCTTTAAAACACCTTGAGACGTGTTTTAGAAATAATCTTAAAAAAGAAAATGGAATGAGTAGATATATTTAGCACTTTGAGAATAAATGCATTTTCGAATCTATTTATACTGTTTATATATACTAGTATTATATAGATGTAAAGTTTCTGAGTTTGGATGTTCGGGGTAATCTCCAGTACTACTGACACAATTTTAAAAATTCTTTCACAAATAGTAAGCTGCGTTATCCATGAGTGATATAAGCTATATTTGATTGAGATTAATAAATAATATTAAAAAACAGAAAAATGTTTTACGCCCAGTGAAGTGGGCACGGGAACACCTGTCCAAAATGTGACAGCAATAACGTTCCACGTAAGAATTGCCCACATTCTCGTACGAGGCACTGCGAATGCTTTCTGCATTTATGAATTAATTAAAAGTTACAAAGCTTAAATAAAACCGTGATATAAGTGCGTGCGTGTGTATTGTTTAATGCCACTCAGCGAAGTAGGCATGGGTCAGCTAGTGACTTCAAAAATATGCCTAAATATAAACATAACTATTTATTTAAATCTTAATTACTATAAATAATCATTTAAAAAAATTTCATTTATCTATCTAAGATTTAGGCTCCAAATAAAATTGAAGGAGTTTAATTAAAATTTCATGGATTAAAACACGGTTTTTCTTTTTCAATACCTGGTAGGATTCAGAAGATATTGACGTTGATACTGTGGTCCCGTGCAAACGAATTTATGGCTGGTATTATTATATATGTGAAATTATATTTGTTTGTTTCATATTGAAGTGTTTTGAACTTAGTGAAAAATGAATGCATATATCTCTTTTTAACTATTCTCTAATTTTTAATTACCTGAACTAAAATGACTGATGCGATCGGACTTTTCATTCATAAGTGAGTTGTGTAAGTCGAATCTTACAGATTTTCCATAGGATTAATTGCTTTTAACTTGCAACATAAAACAGGGTCGATCGAAGTAATCATTTTAGTTCAGGTAATTAAAAATTACAGTTTAGTTATTATTTAAGATGTATTTTTCAAAACAGTCAAAAATAATTTTCTTTATAAAATCTATTTTTTTGCTGATTTTGTATATTAGTTACATAAAAGTTATCCATCGAAAAAATTATAAATTGACTGAATGTAAAACTATTTAATCGTTTTATTCACTCACTTGTAATTATTATTTTTTTCTTGTTCTTTTCCTTCCATCTTTCCTATTAATAACTTTTTGGTTATCAACACGACGGCCTCATACGCACTATACGGCTAGCCGTAATTCCGTGATCCTTACGGCTGACCGCAGTATGCATATAAAAATCTAGCTAGCCGGATTTCGGCAAGCGAAATGGAAACCGCAACACGCGGATAGCTCAGCACCGATCGCACACTGAACCACATAATACGTATAGTAAAAGTATGGAGCCCAATTCTGCTATTGCTATCTCGTTAAAATCGCGGGACACTATCGTCTCAATCGTAAGTTTACCTGGTTTTTCTATTATGTTAATTACAATGACGTGGCCGTGGTAAGCCTTTATTATCTTTATAAGTATGTATAAGCGAAAACTCACGAAATTAATGTTCTAAATTTAAGTAGTTTTTCAATATACTATATATATATTTCGGCTAAGGGTAACACCATTTTATTTCTACTATTAATCAGCCGCGAAGGTATCGGTAAGATATTGTAGATTTAGTAGAAAATGAATTTTTGACACTATCGCAATTGGAAAATGGAATCGTATTTTGGAATCATATTATCCCAATTCTAGATATTGAAATAACGGAAATGAGCCTCTAGTTGATTGGCTTTTGGGCCGCAGCACTTCAAGCGACTGGCCGTTTCGTCGTCAGTAGCAGCATAGTAAGTATGAAAATCAAATCATATTGCGGCCAGCCGCATAGTGTGTGTAGGTTCTTAGGGAACTTCCAGAGTTTATTTTTTCCTAATCGATTGGTATTCTTAGTACTCTTATTCCACGCAAAGGTTACTACTGGTTTTATAAGAGGATAAAATACCTTTTTTTGTCTGCATTTCAGGTGAAGTTTATGAATCATTTAGTGATTGGACCAAAATCTATTTTTATTGTGGCTGAAGTATATACTACGTACGTATATATGTTGATACATATATTCGTATAACCTAATTCGCAAACCGATATGTGGCAATAACGTGACCGCAATGGCACAATAATGGGGTCAAACGAGCTTCGAGCACGTGACTTGCGGTTCACAAATGTGCTGGGAACGAAATTACATATATGGTTTTAAATATGCGTCTTATTTCATTATTATCTAATTCGTTAATTGTAAAATTCCTTTATATACGTAGTGTTTATTTGTTACTAATAGCGCCGCCTACCCATTTTGGTACTAGTGGTTCCATCTATTTTTAAATATTTACTTTATGAACATTTGATAATTTGTAATAATTATATTTCTAAATAAGAAGGTACTTTGTATTAGTCTGTCGACGCTGTTTTTTGATATGCATGTTATGAAATTTCTTCGAAGCCGGCAGTGCGATGATGACTGATACTGAGATGACTCTGATATTGCAAACACCCGTGGGTGATGGTAACCACTTTTTACCAGGCGGACCGTCAGACTATCTGCTATACTCTATCTATACAAAGAAGTCCAGATCAAGTAACTATTAAATAACTTTGACATACAAAATCAGACAAACAGATATGACAGTTTCATAATAACAAATATTTCAGATATTATATCCAATTGTTAGTTATGAACATTACAGATATTTTATTAGGACAGACACAAAAGAACAGAAAAGCAGAAAGAATGGAATATTTCCACCTTTTCTTCGCCTCGGGATGGTCTCACTCAGCATTAAAGAAAAAGGGTGGCAATTCTCCCGCGAACACCCTTACAAAGGTTCGTTTATGCCGAAATAGTTAGGGTATAATATTAATGGAATTACAATTTTACTTCTATCATATAAACTAAATTTGATTATAATCTAATAATCGTTCTAGAATATGAATCTCACTAAAAGCATCGTGACACTAAACGCCATAACGAATAAATTAGTGTATTAGGCAAATGCATTTAGCATTTATTGCATGTATCGCGAGCCATTTAAATGTCTTACAGAGATATTGTAGTAAGAATTTGTCGAGTATTCTTGATTGACACTGCCCTATTGCAAGCACCAAATATTTGGCTTATGTTAGAATATAATTGTAAACTATGCTTTAGTACTTTAATGAACCTTTTTGTTTGATAGGGCTGATGACTATTAGATGCCTTTTGTTAATAAAATAAAGGATAAATTTGCCCTCGCATTATTTTAGGTTAGGATGTGTTATTACTTATACGATATTCTTGGGAGTAATTATTATAAGAAAAAATATAAAATGAGTGTATTTCGTATTAGACTACAGGTCAAAAGAATGGTTTGGACTTCTAGGAGGCATGCCTGTTCCTATGTGTGAACAAGTACGTAAAGACCTTTTTGACAAAATCGTCTAAATACAATGTCACAATGTGTGGTGATTATTCCTGGAAACACCATGGAAAATTATCAAGAATAAGCTATAGATGTGTCACTGTAGGACTATCATCAGGAAGGTATAATACGGCCGGCGTAACTTGGCGAATGTGAACATAGGCTCTGCGAACTTTAGCGCATGTAAACTCCTGAAAAAAATACAGTGACCAACAAAGCAAGGAAAAAATACAGGGATGAAGGGGCGACCAATTGTATTCACTGACGAGTCGTATGCCCACTAATCACACGAGTGTACATGTTCTAAAGTTCGCAGAGCCTATGTTCACATTGGCCAAGTTACGCCGGCCGTATTATACGAAAAGAATAACTTGTACCACTAATGGAGTTGGGATATAAGCACTGTATTTCGGGCGAATCTCCCGAATGCATCATTGTCCGCAGCTACGTTTATTTTACAGTTTTCAAGTGCCTTGTTGATAACAAAATGAGCATTAGTTATTTTGTAGACAAAAATGAATAACCTAACAGAAGTATAAAAACGTGTTTGCGGATAATAATGCACTTAGGAGAATTTCCTGCTTATCTGTTGCTACATTGGAAGACCATGGATTAAATTTTAATGTTCTCAATAACTCTCCAATCAGTGCCTAGACGCTCTACAATATCGTACAATAACACCGAGTGCCATGAATAGTAGAGAAATGTGGAAAGGTTTGCTGTAGTTTTACTTAGCCTACTGCACCGTGTCAGCTTGTTTCTAGTTTGTATCTATACCTGGGACTTATTGTAGTTCCATAATGAGTATTATATATAATTACTACCGAACCCGACAGACGTTTTCCTGTCGTGAAAAATAAATTTAAACTCGATTGCAGTGCTAACTACCCTCGGCCCACTCGAACACACACAATTTGTTTTACCACGGTCAGACCAGGGGCTTAAGAGGACTACAGTGACATCCAAACGATATAAAAAATTTATATTTATAAATAATAATTTATTAAATAACTTAATTGTTTGTGGGAACCCTAGAAATTGGCGTGCCCTATCTCACAGTTAGATAGGCTTGGTGCCTATTGTTCTACATGCCCTACACGCAGCGACATTGCTTACATTGTTCTTGCACTGTAACAAAGATGTTTAGATAACTCTACCTTTTACACATATTGTTAAGGTTATTTTATACTAATATAAAAACTACTGGAACCGAATTTGTTGATGAATTATTTTTATTTCGTCGGATAAATTTCGTAAAATGATGCTATAAACCTGCAGCATTATGGCTGCTACCAATATATTAAAATTTACTAGAAAAAATAGAGGAATAAAGACGAGAAACAATATAATAATATCGTTTTATCCGATCCAAGAAATGAATATTGAAAGGCGCATAGACTACACAGTACATACATATTATAACGCCGGTTTTCTATAGGGGTGGTTAGAGACTATGGATTTCCACTTGTGACGCTCTTGACAAACAACTTTTGATTCATCTACTTTCATTAACCTCTTCATACAATGACATACACGTTTATTTGAGATGCTTTTATCTGACCTACTTCTGCTATTTGATCATGGTGTGTACATCGTAGTCTACCGGCACCAACTCTACCATTCACAATGCTGTCATACAATTGTTTTGTTTTTTCTGTCCACGTCTTTGCAAAATCACCTGAACAGTCCTTTGTCAACTCTTGTTAATAACTACGTCTTCTTTCCATACACAACGTTCTATTACAAGATCACACTGTTTCTTATTATATAATTCAACCTAATCTCTCATATACTTCTCAAACTTTCATGCTTCTTCTGCCATACCCAACTTTGTCTGTTATATTAGTCTTGGCACCAATACACCTTGATCGACGTATATACAAGTATAGTATGATACAAGTCCTTGCACAGAAAACTGAGTACAGAGCAATGAAGGGTGAATCGATATACGTTTTTATGCGTAACTAGCTTCTGCCCGCGGCTTCGTCCGCGTGGAATAACAAAAAAAGAAGGTAAGCTAAAAAACCCGATTTTGAAACATTCTTCATTGGTACTCCGCTCCTATTGATCTTATCGCGATGATATATAGCTAATGGGTTATTTACCACTGAAAGAATTTTGAAATCAGACAGTGGTTCCTGAGATTAGCGCGTTCAAGCATACATTCAGGCTCTTCTGCTTTAGGATGTTAAGACTATAGTTGATCCTACTTTGAGGTTATGTTAAATCGTGTTCCTCTTTTATGAGCTAGAAAACAAATGAACCAAGGATAAATGCCTGTCTTTTGTTTTATGGGAGCCAATAAATTAATATGTTATTTTTAATACATGTTAGCAATGTAAGTACTTCGCTATTTCTTCAAATATTTTTTTTTCTTTCTTCTTGTGTTTTATATACTAACACCGCATTATCAAACCATCTACAGTGTTATCCAACTGATGTCCCACGTGAGTAATTATTCGGCTGGTCTTCTTTTCTTAATAGGAAATCGTATAAATAAGCGCACCACGTTAATGAATTATACATTTAATGATAGTGAACTGACTAAGAATAGGTTAAGCCCGTTTCTCGATGAACACCGTGAAACTCTGACATTTACTTCACAACGTCTTTTTAGGATTCCATAGGAAAACGAAAGAGTTTTTTTTATTTATTAAGCACTATAAGTATTAACATAATTAAAATATTTAGCAAAACAATATAGACCTAAAAATTAATTACAAACTGAGCTTCATTAAATACTAGATAAAATAAAACTAAATAAAAAAGGAAGTAATTATAGATAATATATTGGTCCTAAACCACAGTCACTCATTGGCAAAAGGCTAGTGGCGTTGTCACGTTGTAATAATATTGCTTAATCTTATTGTTATTAAATTAAGTTTTTTTAATTAAATTTTATCTGGTTATGCTGAGGTAAAATAAAGTTTCATACCCCAAGGCAACAAAACCCTATTCCAAAAAAATTGTGCCCCTCTTTTCTATACTTTTGAACTAGGCAGGAAAAAGAGAATACTGAAAACTCATTGTGGTTAGAGCTCTAAAAAAAACTTTTAACAAATATTGTTTTCAACAAGATCCATTGAAGTATTTTTGAATTATTTTGGATTAATTATTCTCTTAGTTCCAAATAAAAAATTAAATAGTGGATTTCTGTTAAGTCTATGGAACCTTTCATTGGGTAAATTTTGCTATACACGTCTGATAGCACGGTTTCGCCTCCCCTCTAACCAATTTCCATTACTATCTTATCCCTCCTAACTCATATCCTCTACCTTGTCTCTCCTATTTCACCCCCTATCCCATTTCTTCTATTTCATCCTAAGGGTAAGCGGCGTCTTAGCATCGCAATTGGGTGTTGTAAACATCTATAGGAGACGGTAACCACTTTCTATTAGATTGATCGTTTGCCCGTTTACCAGCCAGCTTCAGCCAATACAAAAAAGTGAATGAATTAATGAAGGAATGAATGTCTGAAAGAATGATTCCATGAATGAATGAATTTGCTTTGTGTTTTATCGCTGGAAGCAGGCGCGCACGCGGCGGGTGATATGGCTTACCCCAAAAAGGTAGCGAAGACAGTCGTCCCGAAGCATCTAAATTTTTATAATGATTATATCATTTAAGTAAAAAAATTGAAATTATATAAAGTTTAAAATTATGTTGACTACTTCATTAACAGCTGGTGAACCCGACGTCATTTCTGTGACATTGTTGACCTCAAAAACTGGATGGACACGGAGCAATATCGAGCATGCCTATATAGTCCGTTTCCATAAGTTCTTTCTATTAAAATATTACATTATTCCCTTTTTCAAATTAAACTCTGGTAAATTAATTTACTTTAAAACTTTATTACTACAGACAACTTACAATTTTACAACTATCTTTGTTATCTTATTTATAACAAAGACGAATTTATAACAAAATCTACCTTTTAAAAGATACAACCAACAAAAATAAAATTAACAATAGCATAGATACTTAGGTGTTCTTATCGATATTGGCAATTTTTTCCAGCCCGCCTTTGGTAGTTTGATAAGAACAGTGGTATGTGCATTATTCTCACTTCGCTGATTCAGTACCTTGCGATAAATATTATATGTTACATTTATTGTTATAAAAAACAATACTACAGAACCCTCTGAATTCACCACACAATACGTTATTACGATCTTTTTGTCTCGACAAGCGGAGAAATGATCTGTTTCCTTTGGTCCCCGAGAAATGCGGCCTTCGCAGGACGTCGAACCTTCATTCAGTGCGGACTACTTTTTCTGCCTATAAATAAAGGACGAAGAGAGGATAGGCCAATTAACAACGCACAGGCAAAATTAAATATCAGCACTCGCACTTAATCGGAGGATGTGGCGATTACATGCAATTTTTATCGAAAATTATTTTGTAGAATTTATTTGAGTGTGGATAGGAAGAATATCTTCTTGGAATGGCAATTGCCAACTTAAAACACTCTGAAAAGTAGATAGCTTTACAAGTCATTCTTCATATCATTTTTTATATCTTTATATAATATAAAAGAAAGTCACCTTCCCTATCTGTCTGCCCGCTAACTCTTTCTAAACCACGCAATGGATTTTTGTGCGGTATTGACCATTAGATAGATTTTTTTCTCTGAAGTTAGAAGTTCTCTAAATAGTTATATAAAAAACCTATTAAAGTCGTTATGTAAGTAAAGCAGAGCTAACACGGACCCGAGCCGCGTGGCAAATTTTAGTTAATCAACATCATCATCAGCCATTTGCAGTCCACTGCTGGACGTACGCCTCCTCAAGACGGCGCCACTTATCCCTGTCCTCCGATTTCCGCTTCCAGCGCCTATCGGCTACATTGTATAGGTCGTCGGTCCATCGGGCTGGAGGGCGTCCGAAACTACGTTTACCAAGACGCGGTCTACACTCCAGGACTCGTTTGCTCCATCGGCCATCGGTCCTGCGGCAGACGTGACCGGCCCACTGCCACTTCAACTTGCTAATTTTGCGAGCTATGTCGGTTACCTTGGTTCTCCTGCGGATATCCTGATTTCTAATCTTATCCATAAGAGAAACACCCAATATAGCTCTAATAATTTTAGTTAATAATCAACCTTAAATTATTTCTCTCATCACAGCATAACAAATAAACCTGTTGTGTGAAAGTGGTGCTTGGAAATATAAATATAAAAATATATATAAGAGATCACTAATGCTCCACCCTATAACTACCAACAGCAAAGGATTTTCTTAACTAACTACGTTGGCTCAGCGACCCAAAATGTGACTAGGCCTCCGGAACGAAAACATGCCACTTGTTTCTGTCCTGTGCGAACTCTTGCCTGGACTTGAAGCTCACACAGGTCAGCCTCTACTCTGTCCCTCCACCGGTACTTGGGGCGATCGGGCGTCACCCATCCGATGATCCTAAATAGGCGTTCTTCACCCTTTAATCCTATCCCATCCGTTCCACGTGACCTAGCCAAAACGGAGGTGGTGAGATTTTATCTCTCCTATTATGTTAGGTTCGGCCGCGATTTTGAATTACGACGTTTGTTTGGACCCTCTACCTGTCATTGTCTCTCCTTGTTAGGCCCAAAATCTTACGGAGAAGATCGATCTTCACCGTAAGATTTTATCTTAAACAAGATGTCTGGCAGACGTCGTCCTGGCCGGAAAAGCTTCAATCGATATGCCGACAGCAGCGCCACCTACCGGGTCCAATTGCGAACCACCTCTGAAACCTTCTTTGGCTCATGCATAACAACTTTGCTAAAGACCATCACATTATCAAATGTATAGTTTACGATTCTATAAAGGACATACAGACAAACATTCATTTTTATATATAAGAGAAGATAAGCTTAATTAAGTTACTAATAAAAAATAAAGAATAGTTTATGTATTGTATAAGCATGAGAGAGAACTAATCATGATTTTTATTATTTTATTAATTAAAGCATAGGTTTATACGTCATGCAATCAAGTCTTAAATCAATAATTTAATTAACATATCCCCGTGTCAATACGCAACTAAAATGTATTGGTATAAATAGACACCTAATATTCCTACATGTGCAAAGTGTTTTTGCACGTGGTTGTATGCGCGTGTTGAAATCGAAATAGGCGCTTATTTCCACACTGAGTACACTAGTGATTTCACGCGGACTCACACATTGACTAGGATATTAAATGTTTATAAATCTCTACATAGTATGAAAGAAAGTCACTGTTCACGTCTGTGTCTATACCTGCCAACTCGTCCTGAACTACGCAACTGGTTTTTACGTGGTTTTCACCGTCAGTTGGGTGATCTTTTACTGGAGGTTTATATACATAAAAACCTTAAATTAAGTTTTTATGTAAGTGAAAAATATATAATTCTTAGGGCATGAAAAGCTTAGTATTTATATAGATATATTAAAGATTCAGTTACTTTCCATGAAAACTTCATGTGGGTTTAATATAAAACAGAACCTTCATAGAATTGTCATATCTATAGTCCGTTTGTAAGTCTGTCTTGGTATTTTACAGTCATGCCTTGCACATACATGTACATACAGTACGAAAACTACTAAATATATAAATAAAATTTAGGAATATGTTATCTACGAGTATATATCGCTGACCCATGTAATAAAGAGTGTTGAATATATACGCATTTTTGAGAGTTGATTTTTTTTAGTATACAAAGACGTGTGGTTGCTCTTTGGTCAAATATCGACTTTTGCATTTACGTTAGCAAATGTCGAGATATATTCCAAATATCAAATGATCTATAATCGTCAAAATCGGGCTCAAGACTCCTTTGAGTGTTTTTCGCTATTTAGCATAGTTTAAGTTTTGGCCCTGAGGGTCCACTTGATAATTTATCCGTATGTGTAAGTGACTAAATACATAAGGGGAAAATTCTATAATAAATCAGAGCGGTCCAGGTTTTAAAACACTTTCAAGTAAAATGAGCTTTCAAGTAAAATGAGCTTGTAAAATATCGGTACGTTAGTTATACTGTAGTAGTATTTGGTATTTTCGATTAAATCATTTTTTTCGAATTTCTAGCCCAATAAAAAAATGTTATAATTACTTTTAACGTCCCTAGTCATATGAGACTGAATACTTTTTAAAGTTACATTTTAAGTGCGCTATGGTTATTATTACTATTTTCTTGTTCTATATTAGGACATGATTGATAAATACATATTTATCAAGATTAATAATTCAACATACAGACATGAAGATGAATTTTTATTTAAGTGTATTACATACAGGTGCGTGCAGGTTCTTCTAACGTTAGAACTAAAAATAGTAAGCAGATGCGCCTATAGATGCACCTAGCTCAGTAAAAGGTCATAATGTATCATTTTCATTTAGACTTAAGTAGGAAATGCTACACGACGTATGATCGACACGTTTAATTGAATATATCTATGAAGAACTATGTGGGGTTCTTTAGATGTGTAAACATACACTGCTTTAGCAATTTTGGATACGGGATCATCTTTTTCTTCTTAGCCAATCATTGTTCACTGCTAGACGTTGGCCTCCTCAAGTCTACGTCACATATCTTAGACTCTCGCCTTCTTTATCCAGCCTTTGACGGGAACCTTACGCAGGTCGTCGATCCAACGGGCTGCAGGGCGTCATACGCTACGTTTACTGAAATCCTCACTCTAGGCCGATGCTCCATTCGCCTTCGGTCCTGCGACAGACATAGCTGGCCTACTGGCCAATTTAACTTGCTGATTTTGCGAGCATATTCTTCCTGTATACTTGGTTCTGTTTGGGATATTGTCACCTCTGCTTATATCTAAGAGAAACACCCAACATAACTGGCTGAGTGACGTTAAATTTGTAAACCAGGCCTATCGTCAGTGTCTTCATCTTGGCATTGTATGTCATGATGGGTATGACGGACTAATCGAAGAGTTTTGACTTAAAGTATTGCGGAATGATCGACGAGAAGCCTTGACGAAGCTTGTAGAATGCTGCGCAGCCCATCTGGATACTCCAGTTGGTTTCCTCCTTGATGGAATACGGTGCCATAAAAAGAATTAAAATACCTCATATTCTAAAAATTATTCAATATAAGTTATTTAAAATATTTTTATTGAAGGTAGTATCGAAAATATTTTTTGTTATTATTTAACGTCTTATAAATTAAGGGGGGGGGGGGCACCATTTTTACGAATGAACTAATATTTCACTACGCATTGGCTTCATGATAAAATTATTATTAAGAATCATAGTTCAAAAGTTATTTCAATAAATGCATAGGGAGGTATTATCTTCGGAACTCGAGAAAATTGTGTTGCTTTTGTACTTTAACACTGAACTTACTTTGAATTTGATGAAGCAGTAAACCTTAAAAAAAGCGTTTTACTGCTTCAAAAATACTTTCAACAAAAATCATTTAAAGACAATATCCCGGGAGCGGTTTAAGATAAATGGGGTATTTTAAATTAAATTCTTGGTACTGTAACCAAAGTCACTGTAAGCCACTGTATGAAAGCAGTAAACGTCTGTAACTAGTACATAACGCTTCATAGTTTGTGGAACACGTAAGTTTTTTTTATTTTTATTGCAGGAGTTCAGCAGACAGGCAGACGGCCCACTTGATGGATAGCGGTTACCATCGCCTATGGACATTTGTAACACCAAAGGTACTACTAATGCGCTGCTGCTCTCTTGAAGGAGACTGGAGCCTGGTCACTAATGCCGGAACACAACTAAGGGTTGTTATGGCGTACGTAACGTAAATGTTATGGCGTACTTGCCTGATTTTAATATATCCTCTAGATTTATGAGATACGACAAAAGCGTGAGTAGTTATATATCAATTAATAGTATCATGTATGGGCAGACAATTAACATAGAATTTTGCATAACTCACAATAATAAAGAGGTGGAGACCACAGACAAATTATGTACTAGCGAAACGCCTGAAGGCATCGACGTCTTACTTTAATACCTATAAACTCTAACTATGGTTATCTATTCATAGCTTGTGAATAGATTATGTAAATGTACTCAACTAATACTAACGTTGAAGTTCAACAATATTTAGTTTTATGAATTATTATTGCTTTTTAATATTACATCCGCTTGTGGCGATTAATTAATTTATTAATTAAAAAATACGGAATGTATTACTAGAATTAGCAATGTTTATAATTAAGTAATCGGGATAAGTAATGTTTAAAGACGTACACGACTATAATCGTTTTTCTTAAAATTTCATCGACTTGTCAAAATTTAGCACCAGAATCAATTTATTCGATTAAACTTTTCCCAAGAAAATTCCCTTAGGATTCTCGGGATGTAATTGTGCTGCAGATCAGCGAAAACTGCATGAAAATTGACCCAATAATTTTTACATGAATCCTGAACAAACAGACAAACACAAAAAATGTAAAAAACAAAAGACTAGACTTTTACAATTGTATATATATATATATATATATATACATATACTAGCTGTCCCGGCAGACGACATCCTGCCCGGTAAAAAAAAATTAGGGGTGGACTACCCCTAACAATTAGGGGGATGAAAAATAGATGTTGGCCGATTCGCAGACCTACCCAATGTGCACACAAAATTTCATGAGAATCGGTCCAGTCGTTTCGGAGGAGTATGGCAACGAAAACTGTGACACGAGAATTTTATATGTTAGATAATGTAATGATGTATATGTTATATTATTATTTATTCGAAACTCTGGGCCCATTGTGTCCAGAAGCGCACCGCCTTTATCGAGACCTATCTATACTGTCGATAGAAGTCTCATGCGACCAAAAGGCTGGCCTGTATTTTGGGCAACGCATACGGCGTTGCCATTCAGCAATTCCCAATTGACGCTGATTTGGGACTTTTTTGTTATCTGTATTTTTTAAAAGTTTTTATTTTGATGTAGACCATTCTATTTAGGGGGAAATAAATATGCTTATCTCCAACGCCAGATCAGCATGGCGAGACAGCAGAGCAGTAGAGTTTATGTAGCCAGTTTATTGGGCATCTTGCACATAGAAGATGGTGATCAAGGCTCAGTATAATAGACTATAGGTTAAAACTTACAGTTTTAAGACTATAGAAATCGGTGTAATTTTTATGGTGATCGTTTAAACGGTATAGAACTTATGCGCTGCAGCGCCATCTATTTGCCAGGTGATAGGATATTTGCCAGCCTGGATGGCTAGCACCCCTGACCTAGAGCACGTTGCCATAACAACCTTAAGTTGTGTCCGGCATTAGTGGCCAGGTTCCAGTCTCCCATTAGAGAGTGTCAGCGCATTAGTAGCACCTTTTGTGTTAGGTAAGATGAAGGAAATCGCTTTCCAATGAGGGTCGTTTGCCTGTCTATTGAACTCATGCAATGAATAATCTATTGGCGATTTAAATTAAGGTGGATAGCATAAAAACCTTTTCCAAAAAGCACCAATGTATAATAAACTTTCATGGTAAACAATCATAATATAAGTTAATGAATTTCAAGCCTACATACACATTGCAGCTCCGTAGCTATGATTATAGTGAGTTGCATGTATAGCGAATTTAGCGAAGTGATAGTATATTATACATATAAAAGATGATCTGACAGGTGTGTGTGTCTGTAACCATATTAGTACATTGCAATGGACACCTATGGGATGTAATTAGCTTTGAATGTGGTTGTTTTAATCTTGTATTCTTAACTGTTTAATAGAGGATGTTGGGGTGGGATCAAAGTGTAAAAGCGATAGCGGTTTTTAGTAATGTAAGTAGCTATGCCAACGAAACTTCGTTGGCGTTGACATGACGACGTTTTTTGTTAGTGAATTGCAGCGGTGGTGCCAATAAAATCTTTCGCCAACTTTTCGGTTATATTCATGTGAAAAACACAAACACCAAACCTTAGAAACAGTCCTTTTTTGGATGAATACTCCTGACAAATTGTATACAAAATTTCGTGATCATTTGTTGTGTAATAAAAAAAATTGATGCTTTACGTTATTTTTTTTTATTTTTTTTATTGCATGTCTTAAGCATACAGACAGCCGGACCACCTAATGGTAAGTGGTTACTATCGCCTATGGACATTTGCAGCACTAAAGGCGTTACAAATGCGCTGCTGCTCTATTGAGGGAGTCTGGAACCTGGCCACTAATGCCGGAATACAACTCAAGGTTGTTATGGCGGCATACTCTAGACCAGGAGTGGTAGCCATCCAGACGGGCAGATACCCTGCCTGACTGTGGAGTGTCTTGTCGCCTCTTACGACAGACCGCCCGGCCGCATGAAATTTTATTCTATCTCCGTTACTGCACGGAAAAAATGACAGAAACAAATAAACTTCGAATAAATCAGATATTATTATATCGGTAACATTGTTAGACGTCAATTTTTCTATAATTTGAACGTATATCATAAACGCGTCATATATACAAGAGCTATGAATGTCAAAGGAGCAAGTGAGGTGTGACATTTCGCACACTTAAAGTTAATATAAAGAAGAAGCATTCGTCGCTTCTGAGGAAAATGTTAATTACACTAAACTAATATAAGAAAAGTTTTAACACTATCTATATCTTATATCTTTACTATGAAAAATGCAAGTTTGTAAAATTAATATTAATAATATGTTCTATTATCATTATATACATATATATATATAATACGTGAAGCAAAATTTTTGTAATTTTGGCAAAAATTGCGCAGACGGAGGAGTATGAAATTTCGCACACTTATCTTAATATATATAAATCTCCTGTCACGATGTTTGTCCTAAACTACTCAACCGATTTTAATAAAATTTTCAAACCGTGTGCAGTTTGATCCAACTTGAAAGATAGGATAGTTTTTATACCGTTGGAACCGGTAGGTGGCGCTGAGATCGGGTTCTAGAATCCTCTTAACAACGGGGAGCGATTTGTTTTTGTGTGTTTGAGTAGGTCCCCAGATGGTTAAAATCCACAATTGGAACCGGTAGGTGGCGCTGGGATCGGGTCATAGATTTTTATTTTTCAGAGCAGGACAACGTCTGCCGGGACCGCTAGTAGTTTATATAGAAAAGAAGCGGCGAATGCATTTTTTTAAATTATGCACAAAAAATACATTAAATCAATAAAAAAACACACACGCTACCATGTAATTGACAAACCTGCGCATCTTTTGTTTATTGTTCAAGTCAAACTGACAGTGTAGCCTTGGTGAAATCTGTGATAATCGAAGTATAGTATTTGAGAATAAATTATTATAGCCGAATTTCGAGCACGGCCGACCACTATTTATATTAATATTTGTTAAGATTTTATGGATTTGCGAAACGCTTTTCGCTCCGTTCCTCTTAAATGCACTATGTCATTCGACAATGAAGGTTGTCAATCGTGCCTCCGTTGTCACCGGATGCGACTCTCGTACCATCTGCGGTTCCGGTCCATTGAAATAAAACTACTTTTAATTTAATTTAATATTCTTTAACATCTAAACGCGCTTCGTATTCCTGTTGCAAAACACTCGTACTACAAATAAAAATTATGAAAAAAATAGTGCTTAAAAATTCTTACAAAGTGAAGTGGTATGAACAAGAGCCGTTGGGTAGTTTTATGATAGAAGATATTTTAAAAATTAAATACGGAATCCAAATCACAAAAACAGTAGACTCTACTACTAAGAAATTATTCACCACCGTGCAGGTTTGAAAGGCAGGCCGATTATTGTTTATTTTTGATTTTTGAACTATTTGAAGTGAATGATAATTTTTTAAGTATATGATAATTAACAAACGTAGTAGAGCTGAAATATATTAAAATGTGAAACGAAGTACATACATACATACGTACATAACTTCACGCCAGGTCCCTTGCGGGATAGGCACGAACAGCAGAGCGCCATACAGGCTTATTCTTACACATTATACACACACAAAACGAAGTATTACCAAAAAATTGCTCGCGATGGTACCAAAAAGGTGCAGTTCCGTATGTGCCTGGCGCTGGTTTTCAACTGCACCCTGCCACATCCGTCCGTATGATGAGTAAGAGATCCGATGGCCGACTTCCCCTTCCCCCTATACCATCTCTACCATACCATCTCTCCTAGTTCTGACTTTCTATCAGGTGGCCGTCTGGCTGTTTGTCAGTTTTGTAATAATAAAAAAAGTAGTGTATATTATGTATGTGTAGTACCTAATGTTCCTTCTGAGAACCCTTACCTAATAATTTAGATGACCTAGGCTCAGTGTTCTGCTTATGAGATTATAGGTGGAGTACAATATAACTAATAAGCGTGACCAAAAGGCTGCCCTGTACCTGGGACAACGCATGATCGGTGCCATCTTATATGTTTTATATGTTATTTGATTTGTTTGATTTATATGTTATTTGTATTTCTTTTGTTAGAAATTGTATATAATCTAACAGTTACTTGTCTGTTACGAAATAATAATCAAATTCCCTAATAATCGTTAATTAAATAGGTTGGTTTCTTTATTGTCCTAATTTATGTATATTTTAATGTAAATAAAATTTTACTACTTCATTTTGAATTGTAAAAATACTATTATCATTAGTAGACTTACTTATTATGAGAAGAAATAAAAGTTTGTATGAGTTAGTAAAAACATCTTTGTCGCACATGTTGTATGATCACCTTTTCTAATGCACTTACCTTGTATGGTGTATAATAGACGCAGATGAAAATTTTAATAGCTCTTATGTATAGCTGACTAGCTGTTATCCCCAACCTCGCCTGCATTTATTGTTCTACATTGTAAATGAAGTAAAAACACAACTGCAATACTGAAACTCGTTTTTCCTTATCTTACCTATAGTCATAATACAAATTTAATAAATACAGGTTGCCGGTGTGACATGCAACAAACTAATGCCACTGTAACTAAAATGTCAGATATATATAAAATGCTAGCTGTCGCGGCGGACGTCGCCCTGCCCGGAAAAGCTTCAATCGATATGCCGACAGCAGCGCCACCTACCGGGTCCAATTGTGAACCAAGTCAGGAACCTTCTCTGGCTCATGCACATCAACTTTGATAAACATCATCACATGATAAAATGTATAGTTTACGATTCTATAAAGGATATAGAAGAACAAAGAATATATCTGTCATAGGACTAATGCTATACGCGTCGGAATGTTGGGCCACTAAAACGAAAAACCACAAACGTCTCCACTCAGCCGAGATGAGAATGTTGCGATGGATGTGTGGTGTTACAATAATGGATAAGATAAGAAATGAGCACATAAAAGGATCTTAGAAAGTTGCTTTGAAAGTTTGAAAAATTGAGAGAAAGAAGATTAAGGTTGCATGGTCATGTAATTAGGAGGGATGCAAGTCACGTGACAAAAAGAATGTTAAACTACACGATGAATGGCTCGTGTAAAGGATATATGTCAGAATAGAGGAGTGTGGAAGGAAAAGACATATTGTGCAGACCGCAAATAATGAAAAGGTGAAAGAAAAGACAGTAATATGAATTTTCATATTAGAACTTGAACAATTATGGCATACATACACAAACTTACATCTCCTATTGTATCTTATTCAATATGTTTTGAGACTAAAAGTAACCTATGCCCTTGCCAAGAATATATATAATCTATCTCTGTGGAAATTTCATTGGGCACCTTTCAGCAGTTCAGTTATAAGATGATGAAGATGTGAAGAAGGCTATGTGAATATATGTTTTATGTTATATATATGTATAATATAGTAGCTCTTATGGGAAATCCTTCATAGTCCAAGCAGTTTGTCTTTGGAACGCGCTGCCTGTTAATATAAAGATAGCCAAATCACTGCCCATTTTCAATAAACTTGTGAAGGATTACTATGGTTCAAATAGCTCAAATTAAAGATGCAGCAGTCATTGTCATATTTATTTATGTAAGTGTATTTGATAATATCTTATTTACATATATCGTATTAATATAATATTTATATTTTTATTGAAGTATGTCTATCCTATCATGTATGTATTTATAAGATATGTATATTTATAAGATACTGATTCGATAGTGAGAATAATGCAACATACCCCTGTTCTTATCATTTCTTTTTGTCCATCCAAAGGTTGTCTTGAAGAAATCGTTAATAGCGATAAGACCGCCTATTGTATTGTAAAATTTTGTTTCTGTAAACTGTATCTTTAAAACACAATAAAGCATATTCATTCATTCATTCAATATTGACTAATATTATGACGACAGTGCCTTGACTTAGCTTGTTTGGTCTCTTGCCTAATTTCATTTAGATAAGTTTGACCATATAGATGTTAACAAGTGACCAACGTAACCTTATTAAAATTAATGCGTGTTATAATTCCTAATACGCTCATAAAGTCTTACTTGGACGACATTGGAAAATTTCATTGAGCAACTTTCAGCAGTTCAGTTGTAAGATGATGAAGAACTGAGTTATTATATTAGTATGGACATTCTAAATATATATTATATGTATATCTATGTATTATTATTATTTATATTTATTAATATATTAATCAGGCAGTGCCTTCACTTAGCTTGTTTGGTATTGCTTAATTTAATTCAGATCAGTTTAACTATTTAGATGTAAACAAGTGACAAATAGTTAATTTCGCGTTGATATTATAAGTATATATTATCAACGTAACTTTATTAAAATTAATATTTTCTATAGTTCCTAATAAGCTCATAAAGTCTTATTTACACTACATTAGTTATTACAATAATCTGTTTAAAATTTTTAATTGTAGCAGAGAGTTTTCTCTCTGATACAAAATTTCAAACACATTATTGTAATCCGCCGTGGAGGTCTTAGCACAGTGACTACTGCTATCTCAGCTGTAACAATTATTTATTATTACATTTTGCTTGATGCCAAGGCTGAACAGAGAGATTTAATATTATAAATGACAACAAACGACGATTATCTTGCCTTGACAAAAAAACGTGACCGGTAAATTGTAATACCTCCAGATACGTTCATAAATTTAGCATAGGCTTAGCAAGAAACATGAATACTAGTAATCTCAACACTTTGATGTGCAACTTTAACGGTATTTTAATTTCCTATGCTTTTATTATTCGTCATATGGTTATCGTCTTCAGCCAATCATAGTCTACAGCTGGACGTAGGCCTCTCCAAGCCAGCCACCCTGGATCCAAGTCACCCGCCTTCCTTATCCAGCGCCTAACAGCGACCTTACACAGTCCATCAGTCGTTCGGGCTTGAGGGCGTCCGATACTGCGTTTACCAAGACACACTCATCTGCACTCCGTGACACACCCAAGATACAGGTACCACAGCATTGCAACTCATGTAAATGACAAAAGATACTGAAAATTTTATATTATGTATTACGTATTCATGTGCCTATGTTTTTGCTAATAAAGATTGATTTTATTAAAATGTTCTCAGTATTTTTTACGTAATCGGGCAGGCAAGTCGACTTTAATCATTCCGGGAATTTACTAACAATTAACAAAAAAAGTTTAAAAGATTTAAGAAATCGCCAGATCTTATAAGAACATTCTGCTACCAGGGAAACATATTTTACGTAATTTACGCTCTAAATTAAAAGGCAATAATTAATTCGAATTGGGTGGACGTTCAGTACAAATGCTTAAATACAGCAATAAAAATATATTTCTATTAGTTCAAGAAGCGTGCTAGCATTTTCAAGCCTTTTAAGGAACTGACAACAGAAAAAAATTATGGGACCTGCAAAAGAAAAATGTTATGTTCATAACATTGTTTAAAAATACATACTGTTGCTAAACACATGTTTGTAATTAAAATATAATTATGGGTAATTGTTTAATAATGTTTCACGACTTGTTTATTGAGTTCAAGTTTTGAGTAGTATTGTTAAATTAAACACATTTTACATTTTTTTTAATAAATAAGAATAGTATATATAGAAGAGTATATATATAGTAAGTATGTACATTAAAGTATTATAAAATATGTTTTTAAGAAATCAGTTAAGCGCGTGATAATCCAAGTTTTTATATTTTCACTACGAAACTCTAATAAGCATTAGGTAACCATAATTAACGGAGTATTTATTACATTACATTAGTTTTAGTGTAGTTTCGTGTACCTCAAATTTTTTAATATTTTATTTTAATTCTCGTTGGAACTACTTTTTACTTTCTACCACTCTTAACGTAGTACAAAATATCGTAGTATATTTATGACGACAGCACCTGTGGTTGAGTGAGCTAAGTCTTTGCTGGCTGACCTCACTGCAACCCAAATGCTCAGGGTTCAATTCCTGATATGTCAAATTTTGGAATCAAATTTTCTCTATTATTTACTATGGTCTGGGTGTCTGGGATCGGTCCCAGAGTAGTCCGTTGTATATTACCCGACCCGTATGTGGTTTTCCTTTGTTCTTCTAATAAACCTTTTATAGGAGTGTAGAAGGAAAAGACGTTCGATCAACGATGTTTCGACGCCAAATAATTGGTATATGGTAAAAGAAAAGAGAATAAACCGTCTATAGAAAGATATACGAATGAAAATGATAAAATTATAAGATATAAAGTTTAGTAAAAAGAAGCGATTATCTAGTCTACAAGTGAATGTTTATTTATTCAACAAATTCAAAATATTTTAAAAATTAATGTCTGAAATGGTATAATTTATGCTGACGACGACAAACATAGAATTTTAAAATACATACAACTGTTATACAGGTGATGCAGAATTTTCCAAGTGAAAATCGAAATAAAGAACCAACCGTCTTCGACAGGTGGCAGGGAGCAGTTGTGTGGTAATTAAGGGAGAATAAGTATGATCCTGGCAATCTGGTTTTCAGGGATAATAACGGTTTAGAATAATAAAAATATCAATGCGGCACCTACGCTTTAGCACTGTTTCATATTTTACCCATTTAACTATAAAACGACCATTTCATGGATTTGGGTCAAATACAAAAACGGATGATAAAGTGTTCAAGTTTTATTATTTGTTTTATTAGTTTTATCTATTTTTTATTATTATAAATAAGTTTATATTTTGGGTATGTTACATTTGACAGTCTTTTGTATTGTTACGAGTTAGCGGTAATCGAATTAAAATGCCGTTAGCATTATTATACAGTTTATTAGAACCATACAAACACGTATAACACAGTTAAAAATATAACCGAATACAACAAATCCAAAGCAGATAGTCGTAATTCAATAAAACGCGCAAAATCACTATTAGATTCCCGAATGTACACACGTCAAGCCCGTATCGTAGTCGTCGCTCAACTGCCCTGCTCCCTCCATCAGGCCGTCGTTTTATACTTCACAAATGCAAAATAATCCGCAACACTTGGCTAATGATGCTAATAAGCGAGTACAGTAGGCCAATAGACTATTCTCCACAATAATTAGAAACATGCTAATAAATAAGTGAACAAAAGAAGACGATCATAAAAGAAGTACAACTAGTTTAAATGCCGACAGGTAATAAAATGTGCTTCAACAGATCTGTACGTGGAATTTGTCTTCGTCGACGTCTAGGTTGTAACAGTATTTTAACAAATAAATTATTTTTTTATTGTTCACGTTTAAACTAAAATGTATTCTCTGTAGACTGTTCAGATACTGAATCCCTCAGTTTGGTAGACGTTGAAGAATAATCCAATAACGAAAAATAAACTTTTCATCACGCTAAGACCAGCAAGGAGCACCAATGAAGAATGTTTCAAAAGGGGGGGTTTTTAATTTCCTTTTTTTGTGACTTATTCCATGCGGATGAAGTCGCGAGAAAAAGCTAGTAATAACTATATTGTTCCAACATTTCTAGTCTTCTTCTGTAGCCATGTAAAACTTTTCTTGTGTTTGACCTATTTGCTTCCGTCGCAGCATCAGCAGCATGCTTAGAACATTTGTAGATCGATGGGCCTCGGCGCTACTACATAAACGGGTGCTACTCCACGCCATTTAAATGTGCAAGTTTGTTTGGTTAGTATCGCCTCGCGGCTCGGCGCGCGGCTGCATCTGTAATTTTAATGAATTTTGATATAGATGTCCCTTTGACGCCGCGGGGTAGGGCGGTATATTGACATAATAACATGGGTAAGATGTCATAGTGTTAGTTTTACGAATAACTAGCTGTCTCCACGACCATGCCATGCCCGCGTGGATTTTCGCGGTACCCTAATAAAAAAGCAGCCTAGTAAAAAAGTAGTCAGAATCGGTCCAGCCTTTTCAAAGATTAGCCGGAACAGACGGACAAAAATTCTAAATATTTTCGGAATCTCGTGCTCCGGATTAGCCCCCCTGATTGATTCACATTTTCATTTTGACATTACACATAGACACTTCAATTTATCTATATACATAGATAGATTTATTATTGTTATTATGATTTTTATAATTTTAACTTTAATGTTATACGGAAAAATGGTTAACTTTCCAAAATAAATGAATTACTGTTATAAACGGATTGACGGAAGGATGTGATAATTTTATAAGAATTCTGCTCTTGTCGAAATGTTACGGAGTTTTAAAAAAATCGATCATTCATTCTTATTAATCCGAAGCATAAAGTATTACCCACAATAAATATCTGTATTTTTAACTTAAAATCAGTTCTTTTCTTAGGAAGTTAATTTTTCGATAAGACTACGATTAAATTGTGTTTACACACATGCTTAATTGAAATATTTTGTACTTTAACATCCAACTTTGATGTTGCTTGAGTTGACTAAGAGTTTTAAGTTTATAAAGTACTAGCTGTGCCCGCGACGCCGTCCGCATGGAAGTTGTTTTCAAAGCTACCCCCAATTTTGAAACATTTTTCATGCTGCTCCGCTCCTATTGATCTTAGTGTGATGTTATATAGTCTATAGCTTCCTCGATAAATAGGCTATCAGATCAGTAGTTCCTGAGATTACCGCGTTTAAACAAACAAACAAACTGTTCAGCTTTATACATTATAGTATACTGATTGCAAGAAAAGTGTGAGTGTGGTGCCAAAGTGATCTCCTAAGGAAAACCAGTGTATAAGTCTGAAAATACTTGCAAAGCCGCGTGAAAAGCTATATTATTTAATAAAACGACCTGAAATTAAAGTAAATAGGTACCAATTTAAACTTATGTCAGAAATATCGTATTATAATTTCTACATTTGTGTTCTTATAACGGTTCGACCGGATGTGGTGGCATCGGATGCTATATGTTTATGAGAAAATAGACGAACCCTGTTTGATAGGTCATTTAGCTTCGCACATTTTGCCACTTTATATTCCTAAGGTGCGTCACAAACTACAGAACTTTTGTGTATTTTGTATATATCTATTATTTCATTCATCTCGGAAAAGGATCGATTGAGAAATAAATATTATACAATATCATATCCGTATCACACGACTTTAATTTATTGAAGTGAAACTTCTTTATCGGCGTTGAAAATTACCGTCACATTTTTCGGTTACGCGTCACATTTTTCCTTTACGCGCCATCTTTTTCTTGCCCCTACCATGGTCGATTCGATCATTCTAGGAGCTTTATTTTTAAATAAATTTCTGTAAAGTTGCATATAGTAGATCATTTTTCGAAAAATAAGGTCATAAAGAAGTTTCACTTCTTACGTGTGTACACTAGTACACGCACACTTTTTTTATTACTTAGTTATTTTATAAAGACAGTTAATTATTATCTTTTCATGTATAGCAGTAGAGCACTGCCCATCGACTGAAGAAAGAAAGTAATACTTTTGGAAAGAATGAATGCACATCAAAATAATAATAAAAACGTAGTACTAACAGGATTCACACGTAAAACAAAAAGAAATAAGTATTATGTAAAACATTAAATAATAATAATATAGTAATATACATACCATTCACGGCAGTTAAGCCGACAATTCGGCATTGTGCTGTTGCAAGATGAGATGACACAGCGATGATTTTCTGTTGCAACCTCCACTAAGTTATAAGTGACCCAAACACGAAGTTCTCATTAATATTAGTGAAGGTTTTCTCTTAAGAATTTCAAACTACCAATATATTTTTTAAATACATTATTAAATTAGTGTTTGTTATAATCCTGAAACATTCTAAAGTAAGTGGAACTTTAAACTTTGCTACCAGTAACCATATATAGTGAGGCGTCTAGCTCAGGTGCTTCCTGTGGGAAGTGAAATACAAATTCCACATTTGACAGTCTTTTCGTATTTGTATCGTAACTATGATAATTGCTACTTCACTAATGACAAAACTAAGTCTTCCAAAAATCAGCGAACAAAAGTCAGTACTTGTTGACTTATACTATAGAAATACGAATTATGTCTATTCACATTTTGGAAGTTTGGCGTATGTTTTGCACCTTAATAATTACCATTAATTCGAGCCGATAATAAGCATGAAAAATAGCTATCAGTAGGAAATTGAACATTAATTTGTTACTGTCTATGTTATATGATTAAAATACGATACAGAGTGGATCGTTTGATAAAATTAACTATACAGTCATTACATTGTAGTTTTAACATGAATAATAGCAGATATTAGTTTTGCGTTTACAAACTCGCATCTTTCATGGCAAGGATATTCTTTATTCATTGATGATCCCTAATTAATACATCTAAAATCTTTTAGATATAAAATTAATTCATATACAAGGACATGTAAAAACTAACGAACAGCATAGCAAATGCACAATAAAAAAGTATAATGAGCAATAATTTTTAATGCTATGTGAAGGTAGTAATAAAATATTAAATCTTTTTCAACTGCAGAGCTATGAAAATCGCCACGCGTCTCTCATTACGCCCCGCTTCTAGGGTTGGGCACGAGAGACTTCTTTGTTCTGTGTGTTCAACAGTGTTGAAACTTTTCTTATATTAGTTTAGTATACTGAACATTTTTCTTGAGCCGATCCTTTATATCGGGACCAGGTGGAAGTGGCGTGGTGAGATGTTAGTTATGCACCTAAGTTCTTTGCGTAACTCCTGACCATACCAGTAGGTATAGGTAACCCTTGTATTGATCTGCTAGAACGAGGTCGTAAAGGTCGAAAGAAAAACCCGTAGCATCACTAATTCATGTCGTCTGCTGGACGTAGGCCGCCAAATTCGACGTCACTCATCTCGGTCCTCCGCCTTCCGTTCTTCCTTTCTTGTCCTTTTTGTTCGGCATTCACGTTAAAAGTACTGGGCCGACTTAGACGCGGTTTTAGGTGATCGATATCAAATTCTCGTACATAAATTATGCGGTGCTGTTTATCTCGGGAATCCCACGGGACTTTTCCCGGAAGAGGTTTCAAATTATTAGGGCACGTATAACTTAGGTTATTCAGTCAAACGTGAACGACGTCGCGGGTGAATCCTAGTATTATAATATAATCATGAAATTAAAACTAATTATATTTTAAACGAACACTGTACATCTTCGCACATAAGTCATTTATCTTTGCATCTGCTCTCAGCTAATGATAAAAAATAGGCAAACTAAAAGCAAACCTGCCATTGAAACTAGCTCTAAACTTTAATATTTATCAATGCAGTTCAATTACAATAAAGTAAGTTAATGGCGGATGAAAGCAACAGTGAATAAAAACAGTACGATCAATTGTTGTTCGATCGAGTCAGCCTTCCCACGGCTAGAGACACCTGTGCCTCGCCTGGACCGGCTGGCCGCTTTTAAAGGACGTGCGACAAGTGCTAGTGCGTTCTAATATTTTACTAGTTAGAGTTTAATTTGCGTCTTTACTTAACTGAAGAGTATATTGAGATGGATGTGTGGTGTTACAAGAATGGGAACGGTGAGAAATAAATAGATAACAAGGAACCTTGAAAGTTGCACCCGTGACTAAAAAATTGAGAAAAAGGATACTAAGGTATGGGCATGTAATGAAGAGAGATGAAAATCACGTAACAATAAGAATTTTAAACTGTATGATTGACAGATAAAAATGTAAAAGTGGACCAAAAAAGAGATGGATGGATTCTGTGAAGGATGACATGATGATTTGTGGTGTGACAGAGGACGTATTCAGAGTAGAGAAAAGAAAATACATATTGTGCCGACTTCTAATTATTGGAAGAAAGTGACGTCAATTCTTATTATTTTTAATTGAAAGTTGGATCTTATGTTCCTGCTCCATCTGGGATAATGTTAGTGTTAGTTATTGTGGTCATATGCGTCATGTTTATAGCGTTAACATAACGTGTATACATATATTATTTGACAATGTTTAACGTCATTAAATATTAATAACAATGTCGCATCACAATAATGTATTAAGCCCACTGCTAAGCCTGCACGGCACGATCATAACGCTTATATACCAGATGTAACAGAAGCATTAACGATACAATATTAAAATTACAATCTAAGAAATAAGATTAATGGGTAATTAAACCTGATCCAAGTAGTTACCAGACATTTGAGTTAAAATGATGCAGTAATTTATTCTTGTAATTCAGTATCTGCAGGGTGCATGCAAAAATTTATTTTATCTCGTACAATGCGCAGTTTTTTTGGGATATACCTACTTATCTAATATGGTATGTCAATGTGTTAAAAACTTTATGAAATTAATCTAACTTCTACTTGAGTGATACTTTCTTACTATAGGGATACTTTCAATTATATGTCTATATTTTTTTAGTGTATTTCACATTTGTTTATTTTAAAGTTGCAATATCTTCGATCGTACATATAGTATCGCCTAGTAAATAGCTCGGTTGGTCAGTACCGCAGAATTAACTGCAATTATAAGAACAGTACACGGTGATCGAAGCTGCTCATCCAGTCGCGATAACGGTACTCCAGCATCCCAGGGACAAGCAGCGGAAACTAGTTGAATAGGGTTCAAGTTAACAGCTTATTACTCGGGATATATTATCCTTAGATTCAGCTAAGTTATTTACAAAACGAAGCTCATATTGGTTAACCGTTGTAATTAAAAATGCATGTTAATATTCTGCGTTCACAACATTTGATTATGCCAATGCTATATTTGCAATTGAAATATTCATGATGATTTATTATGTTCTATAATTTAGATCCTGCATTATTATATACATACATTATTTTGTGTCTGATACATATATACATACATAACTTCACGCCAGGTCCCTTGCGGGGTAGGCACGAACAACAGAGCGCCATTTAGGCTTATTCTTACACACCTCACTTGCTTCTTTGACATTCATAATTCTTGTCATGCACGCTCGTCTGTTCTTAAGGCTCCTGACATCACCTTCTGCTAGTACACGATCAATTTGATCATGGAAGGTGTGTCGTGGCCTTCCGCGACTTCTGCATCCATCCACTTTTGCATTGTATATCTGTTTAGTGTGGAAAGAATGTATGATGAAAGAATTTCATCATACATTCTTTCCACATGCCCGAACCACCGGAGCATTCCTTTCCTTACCTTCACCCCGAAACTCTCTTTCAAACCAACTCTCTTTCTTACTTCGGTATTACGAACGCGTTTGTGTCTAAAATAAATAAATAATTATATATTACCTATATTACAATTTTACTCGTGAGTGAGTTTAAGGCAGAAATTAATTAAATTTTATATACTTATTTTATTTCTTTTCGTCCTGTCTAATTGTTAATTTTGTCTGAACTTTTTACTTTATCATTCAATTTTCTTTATGTTCTGTCTTACATTTAATTATACATTTATTTATATACTTCCTAGACTTCCTACATACTTAACAACATTCTATCAGTTACTGACTTATAAATAAGAATACATTAATATATTTGAAAAAAATCTAACAAAAAAGAAACAACTTCAAAAGTCAGTAAATAGTAAAAAATAAATATTTTTACATCTTAAGGTCAATGCGAAGTGCAATTTTCATACAAAATATACTATCACTATATTTTGATTATACACGTTTTATGGTGACCCGTGGAGGAGGAGCGTCATGAAATACTCCTCCGTCCTAAAGGAAGATCTTTCAGTGGGGCTATTGTTGGACCTCGTAAGCCGAGGCCTTTCTATTATTATTGGAAATTTGTGTATCGGGAATCGTTGGCGACCTCAATTATTGCACAGCACCTTCTAATGGCCTGTAAGTGTCCCACTACAATATTATAAAATTCTAAACATGCCGTGTCTGTTCATTGAAGCTATCTTATATTCTATAAGATTCTATAAGAAAACAAGTGGAATAGACTATAAACGACAATAATTTTTTTTATTTCCTCTCGGTTTGTCGTTTTGTCTGTTTGTTTGGGATTCACGTAAACTGTAACGTAACGTAAACGTAATTGTAAAGTACTGGGCTGTATCGATGCGGTTTTCGATGATCGACAGCTAATTGTTAGACTTGGAAACCCTGCACTGCTTTTTATCCCGGGAGTTTTTTCTAGGAATTATTTAAAATAGCTAGTTTATAAAAAAACGAATTCCAATATGATTTTTTACTGTACGATAGCAAATTTAATGTAATAAAATGTGTGACATTTTTTATTCCGGGAATCCCGCGGGAATTTTCTCGGGAGCGGTTTGTCGTTGTTCGGGTGCGTAAAAGTTAGCTTATTCCGACCCAGTTTTCCCTAAAACGATGGCTTACATTCTATTTCAAACGCTGCGGTATTTTTTGTCCCAGAAATCCTTCAGGAATTTAACATTAAGCGCAGACGAAGTCGCGGAGATAACTTAATTTACAATTCAGTTTGGAATAAATCTCGTTACTTGTACTGTAGGAAAAACTCGGTGTAAAAACTAGATTTTGTCAGGCGAACTGCTATTAATGCTTTCGAACGGATGCAGTAGCGCTATTTGCTTTTAATTGGTCCCGTTCTCATTTCTCCTTTTGCTCGTGATGATATCAATAGTATCTTATCGATGCAAAAGTTGGGTCATTAATATTATTATTGCAAATTGTTAGCGATCCCAGAGTAATGCATTATTTTATTTCTACCCTTATACGTTTCGGTATTTAAAATTGGTTTTTGTAACAAATATTTGAATTAATTCCTGCCATAATTGCGGTTCGTAAATATGTCTTGGCATTCTTCATATTATTTTAGCATGTTGAATACAAATGTGACCATTTATTACATTTAACTTTGTATGATGCTCATTCATGGTAAAGTGGTCTACCATTTTAATGTTGCTCAGTGAGCTATAGATAAAGCCCTGTTTGCGCTTATTATTCGATTATTTTTGTTTGTTTAGTAAACCTTGTCAATTGTTAAACTTAAATGTCTACTTCTAGTAAATATTTTAATATTTTAAATATTATTTAAAAAAATGGCCCACATTTGGAGGGCTTGCGTGGGGCCATGAGAAGGCCAACACGGAGCGCCCATTGACAAAAATGTAAATGTGCCGTGACACTGAACGGCGATTGTCCCTGACTACTACACCATATAATAATTAATGCATTCAAGGACAAGCCCTGGCCAGTTAAGGACTATTGTGGGAAACGAGGATAAAAATACCGGGCTATTGAGGGTGAAATGGGGCTAGTGGTACTAGGAGTCTGGGAATGTGGGGACGAATCTGCCCGTCGCAATATTCAGGGAACATGGAAAAATGGGCTGACGGTGACTCGCCACTCCCTGCATGGGCCCTAAAAAATGGCATAGAAGTCAGGGACAACACGGGTGTAAGTAGCTAAGGTGTGTAGAGGTGGGGTGCAGATTCACCGAAGCTGCTTCTGACGTGATGCCATTTATCACTTCCACCCCTGGAGCTTGAGTCTTAGCTCTAGCGATCTTCACTACGTGCCGGCTGCTGGCTAAGGCAAGCACGGAGGCGGGGGCCTTGCCTTGGCCCCCGGAACGAGGTACGAGGTGTCGCTACTCACCTAAAGCTTCGCCACAAAGCCCCCGATTTTAATACTAGTTTTTAGTGTTATTCACTCATGATTAGTAAATAATACATGACCTACCTCAATACATAATGCGTTGAGATCTTACTGATAATAGGATCCGACCGCAATAAATACTAGTATAGTAACTTAACACAATCAAACATATAATTATGTTATTGATCTTAAAATAATATAAGTATATAATAGTATAGTAAGTAATTGTACTTAAAATAATATAAGTATTTTAAAAAATTTATATATTGACAAACAATAATGTGCCTTACTCACACTGTTGCCTACGAAATTTCAACACGAAGGATTTTCCTAACACAGCACAGCACAAAAAGCTTTAAGAAAAATCAACTATTTGCATAAGAAGCGCAAACAATCGCAAAGAAATAATAATAGAGTATATTCAACGCTATTATATTTATTACGGACACAATTAATGTTTATTACAAAGCGACCTTGTTTCTCGATTTCTATCATTGTAACAACTGGACGATACTGCAGACGGGCGTTCCGTTCAATTAATATTAATCGACGTAGATAAGTGTGAGTAATATTTCTATATGAAATAAAATATCAACTGCAGAAAGAGTAGGAACGCTTTCTGATTTCTCGGTGCAGCAGCGGTATTAAAATGGTATGCATATTTCTATAAGCGTTTCCGGATTTGCTCGGCACCGATTCCAGGCAACTGCCATCAACGAAAAGTCAGAAAGCGGGCTCAGGGAGATTATTTTTTTATATACACGTATTTAAATTCAAAAGTTTTTGTTCAAAATTAGTTCCAATGAAGAACACTTATTGAAGGTCGTACATGTCAGTTAAAAAATATTTTTACTTTTTAGTCTATGTACACCGAATGTTTTTGCCGTGAGGAGTAGAATCGACCAAATCTTCCCAGCAACACGTCTTTCAAAAAAATATGTTACACAATAACTTTTCGAAGAGTTAATGGAGTTGTAGCAAACAGTGTATACTCAGTAATAATAAGATACAATAAAGAAGTATATCTCTTTCTCGCACCTTCGCCTGAACTATATTGATTTTGAAATATTACCTTATTTATATTGGAGTTTTCTTATTGTATGAATGTATATATATTTATTATGCCCAAAGGGTAAAAATGTAAATTACATATTTCACTTGAGAAGTTGTTGACAGAGAAATCAACTGAAACATGTTTTATTATCTATCTATAAAATGCCACAGCCACCTAGATTTTGAACGTGCGTAGAAAATTTCTTAACGTCATATCTTTAACTAATCAAAGTTGTTGACTATCTTTTATACAGTAATTTATATTATTTTTTATCACATTGCTTGTCATCTTACATTTAAATGTAAGGTATATTTAATGCCTGCTCTTTTATGAGACTGAAGTTCTTCTGACCTGAAAATTAAATGAATTAAATAAATTACACTGAAGTATGCAATAGGGACACGGATATTCGAATATAACTATATACAAACTCTATTATTTATCATTATGATTTTACATACAATATAGATATTAAATCAAAGAAAACGCTACAAAATTGCAAATTAAAACCGCTCGTTTGCTTTGCTAGTTGAGAACAATAATTGCATTAATCGTATGCAAATACAGAAGCTGGTGTTGCTTCCGTACATTGAAAGTGATAAGATGAGAAAAGTGGGCTCTATTAAGCAATTAATTGAATACAATAGGATAAGTGTTTATTTATGATGGGTTTTAATAACCTTTCATTTTTTGTTCATTCGGACGTAGGTACTTAGTGATTGACTAGTATCGTGAGTTTGTAAGATATTAGTTTTTTAACAAATACCTTGTGCTATAGAAACTCAGATGAATATAAATAAATAAATGGCAGACAATCACATATATTTTATATACGCAAAGTTAAGCTTTAGTGTTATGGGTAATAAATAATACAACGGACTTCTCTGGGGCCGATCCCACCACCACCCAGACAATGGCAAATTATGGAGAAAATTGGTTTCCAAAATTTACCACACCAGGAATCCAACTTGGAGCCTCTAGCATTGCAGTGTGGTAAGTAAAAAAACACAGAAACATTTAAGTCCACTTAAACACAGAGGTAGTCAATATGGGATAAAGGCGAACATTTTAGGAGGATCCTGGACCCACATTTGTTTATAATTTTACCCTAGGTCGCCCCTCGGTAGCACTATAATGGCATTGTATGGCACTGTATGGCACTATATTGTTATGTAGTGACCTCACAAGCAAATATACATTAGAGCAGGTCGTCATACATTGGGTTATTGATGGAGGAATAAGTTTATTTATTAATTAAATGACAGCAGTAAATAATTATTGACTAGTTTTAAATCCCTTTAAGATGTTTTTACGATATTCATTTATTATTTCAAATTAAATCTACTTCAATATTTATATCAGTTTATGACACCCTCGATGCAGTTAATCAAAGTTTAATTCGATGACAGGTTTAATTTATAGCCAACATATACATTACAAGGTGTAATAAATAGGAAAAATATCAAAGAAATCAAAAGATATGATAATTCTCAGCACCGTAGAGTAAGATAACTAGGAATGTCAGTCGTCCAATAAAATCAATTAGATAATTAGTCGAAAGTTCACGCAAAGCGAAGCGTCCATAGAAGTGCCAAAGGTCTCCTCTAGTAGTTTTGAAGGTATACAAGTTCCATTATTTTAAATTGTTCACCTTGTAATTTAAATTTTAGAGCGGGTAGGGTATACCCTATATATAACCGTGTACGGTTTGGGAATTAGTAACTATCTAGCCACGTATTGATTTAAAAAAAGTCATTTGGCAGCCTTTTATCGTTTAAACCGATCTCTTTAGGCAACCTAAATTAAATGAAATTCTTACCTAATCTGGCGTGTGTAGGCACCTAATGTAGGTGGTAAAGAAAAAGGGGCAATAGATAAAAAAAATATTAAACTAATTCTATATGTGTAAATATACATACACGCACACACACGTATAATATATATATATATATATATATAATATATATATATATATATTATATATATATATATATATATATATATAATGATCATAGCAAATACCCAAAATTATATACATACATACATAGGAAATATTAAATTTAGTCCTTCACGCCTGGCTGCCCATCATGGGGTAAGAACAGTAATGCATGAAAGTACGACAAACACAATTGAAATGAAAGCTTTGATAAGAAACATTGCGATAAGGGAATGTTATGGATTGAAAGAGGACGATGAGATAAAGAGAGAAAAAATCGAAGTAGAATCACTAAAATATATGACAGCAATGTGACTGGCAGAGTCGGTGCCTATCGACCACGAAGTACTCGCAATGATCAAACTGAAGACATTTTGAAGAAAGGTCAAGTAAAAACACTTTAAATAAGCGTGTATGTGTATGCGTGTATGAAGAGAGTAATGAAAATTGATGAAGCGAAAAACATTTGTGTCAAAGTGTGGCAACACTGCCGACCTACGTAGGTCTTGTGAACCCAATAATTATAGTTAATACACTAAATTATACACATAGGAAATGTATTTGCCTGTCTGGATAGCTACTACCCTGATCTAGTATATGCCGCTATAGCAACCTTCATTTGTGTTCCAGCATTACTGGCCAGGTTCTAGTCCCCCTTCAGAGAGCGGCTGCATATTGGTAGCATATGTGGTGTTACAAATGTTCATAGGCGATGGTAACCGCTTTCCTTTAGATGAGCCGTTCACCTGTCTGCTAAACTCATGCAATAAAAAAAAACAAATTTATAATTAATCCATTACAGATACATTCGGAAGCAATCAAAGTGCATCTAATAAAACATTTTTAAGTCTGTTATAAATCATTTCTTATTATGTATTCAAAAGCTTAATGATCTTGAATACTTTGCACCTACGCCTTCATACAATGAAGAGCTATTAAAAATTAATGCTATGAAAAGAATTAGAGGTCGAAACAAATTGGTATATCCTTAATAAGAATATTTAATCTAATGAATTATGTTTGTTTGCATTGTATAATACTACTAGCCTTCCCTGTATGATCGTCTGTATTCATTTTTGGATTGCCTGTATGTCGACTGTGGTCTCCTTACGGCTTATCTTTTTATTAGCGTGTACTTTTACTTTCTAGTACTTCATCGCTTGGCTGCATTAATCCCATGAAAATAATAAAAGTGCACATACATCTTCTTCTTCTTCAGCCAATTTCTGTCCACTGCTGGACGTAGGCCTCCCCAAGTCTGGTTTCGGACCTATAATTTATCTTTAGCTATTTTTCCCTTTTTTATTTAGTTTTAGTTTTTAATAAGGCCGCCTTTTGTTTTTACCATGACAATATGTAATGTATATTTTGAAATTGTATATTTGGTGAGCAATAAAGTGTTACCTATCTATCTACTATTCTTTATAGTTTATTTTTAAAGGGGTATTGTATTTTTCACTAATTAAGTCGACATGTTACCAGCGCTTTTCTTCCGCCTAGGACTAGAAATTCAAAACAATAAAATCGTTTATTTATATGATCTGAAAAATGGATCGAATGTTTAAGAGAACAAGGAAGCTATATTCAATGGTTCCTATAATTATCTAAGCATCACTAAAAATGTTTACTTAGTGCAATTAAAATAATTGCAATTAAACAAGTTATGGTGTTTTAATCAATTCAGTATTACATGTGCAATTATTCAAATTTATTGTATCTATAAAGCTTTTAGTATCTAATTACGAGTAACTGTCTTTTATTTATTATAGGATTTAATTAATCTGTGCATTTTATATGCGACTAGGCTTTGTTTGCGACTGCGTCCACGTTGGATGAGTAGCAAGCAGTTACACAGAGAATTTGAATTAGTGAAGATATTGCATTAGAACAAGAATCACTCTCAAAAAAATCCCCGCGGAATTTCCGGGATCATGAGTACAGCGGAAGTCCGGGAATTTGCTGTCGGTCAACGAAAGCCGCGACGAAATGAGCCCAGTAATTTTTGAATGCATCCCAAACAAACACGAAAAAATGTATGCAACAAAAGACTACAGTTTTATAATATTATTGTAGATTAGAGTTTTATGTCGCTATTTTTCTGAACCTACGTTTGAGATAGTCGGTGAAATAGAAATGTCACGCAGCCTTTTGACGTCTTATGTATTATGAGTCATTTTTAATTTGGACGAATTTTAATCTCAAGTGTTGACTTGCGTTTAAGCGTTGTTAGTAGCTTTTTTGGCCCGAATTTGACAATACACACAGTCGTGAGTCGAGGTTTAATTTAATACCTGGTCAACGTAAAAGACACGTGTGACATGTGCGGCGTACAAATTCTCAAATAATGCTTTGTGTTTCACAATGTGTAAAGAATGTAACTACGTCGCTATTTAATCAAATAATGTTTTTCTTTCTTTCACGTATGATATATACTATTAGATTTCACTCAAACCCCGATAAGATGATCCATTGACCAATAAACTGAGTGAGAATTTTGACAAAACAAATATTACCTGCATTCTACAAATAAATAATATATTAATTGTTAACTTTAGAATCTTGTTCACTGTGCAGTTTTGTTTAAACAAATGTGTAGGTACCATGGATAAAACATGAACAAATATTATTTACAAGCAAAAATATCCAAGTATCTGTTTGTGTCAAAAATTTTTTTCATCATCGCCCCACTTACTCAACATCTCTACAGGTTTACTCGCACTTAAACAGTTTTTTTTAGTTCGAGCGAAAGATGATATTTTTTATATAAAATACTTATTGAAGTAATTCTGGACTTGTAGTATAATATACTCGCATAGAAGTGTTAAGAAACATTGATTGGCGGTTCTAATCACAAATGCCGCTGAGAAGGTTACATAAGCGCAGGACCTTGGACTCGTGTGGTTTTCACACACTCCACAACTCAGCTGTTTCAATAAAAATAAGTACATAGATTAATGTAGGATTAGTTGAAACAGAAACTTTAATAAATGTAGTATTACATCATGGCATTCACAAGGTTAAGCCAAATAATTGAAAAACAAAAGTTTTATTACAATTAGCCACTGTAGAATATTTTTCAAAGTGAAACAAATTATTGGTTCGTTCCTATATCTTACCGACCGTTAATTTGCCTTACTATCTCTACTAAGTTTTTATATAAGATCCATGCAATTAATATTAAAATTCAACCGGTATTAAGGCAAGTGAATAAATGGTAAAATATAGAAACCAGCCACTAGGCTACTTCCTACTGTACGTACGGATACGCAACATGTTGTCGCTGAAGAAGTGACAAGAAAGCCGCCAAAAATATGCCTAAGATGTTTTTAATTTCTGTTTATACAATGGACAACCGATCCTAGATATCCAGACTAGATTATAATATTTGATAATGTAAAGTTATCTTACAAAATATACCCTACTGAAACTTGAACTTGGGGCCTCTTAGCGCCAGCAAACCTGGCAAACCAATTGTGTATGTTTATTTTATTTAGCTTTATGGATTGGCAGCTAGGTATTTATGCCAGATCTTAGATTATAATAAAGTTTTTTCATTTTCTGAAGCCTATATATAGCTTAGCCGAACTGTAGGTTATCAACTGACGCCATTCAACGGGGTTCTTGTGATAACTCGAAAGGCCATATTTGACTATTCAGTTCACATTTCTCACAAAAACACATAATCATTTCCCAAAAACTGTCAATATCCTACAACTTCTGTTCATTTTAAAGTAATTTTATACATTTTTAGGAAAAAAAACTGCACAGCATCTCCTTTCAGTTCCAGCCAAAAACTCCCACACAGTGTATCATAGGCATTATTAGTGTTCCTCATAATGTACCCATGTGTTGCTCTGACGCTACGCGCTAGAAGTTGTCAGATTTTTTTCTTTTGAAATATACATATTATGTGCTTATTCTTTGTGTAATGATGTAGATTTCTTATAATTGCAATTGACATATTTACAATTGCATTAAATGCCACACAGAAAAATAGTATTAATTAAGCCTTATTTATACATTCGTATTGTAAAAATGAATAGGTTTATGTAGACAAATATGCTGCTGAATCTGTACAGATATATAAAATTGAAATGTCTGTTTGTAATGTCAAAATTACAGGTTTTTACTGAATGCATATCAAAGTAATATATACGGCACTTATATCCAAAATTTTTTTTTTCATTGAAAATCAAAATTTATGACGTAGGTGAAAGGTAACAGAAGAAGAAGTAAAATAACAATGGTTTAAAAACCGTTATGCAATTTTTGGGATAGAGAGTAGTTTTGATTTATTGTTTCTAGGGTTTCTTTATCAAATGACAATGCCTTTTCGGAACCCTTGAATGTATGGTTAAACACTGTTTTTTACATATCACTGACACGACCATGTTTGTCCGCCCATTATGACCCTTCAACAATTTAAGTGTAACACATTACCGATATAATATGCAAAAGCAGATGCTCAAATTGTTATTAATTTTAGACATAATAATAAATGATGACGCTACTTGAAACATGTGTGTGTTCCATTTTTTAACACTTGCATGCAAGCTGCAGTGAAAATGAAAATGTTTTAGAAAAAAAAATTAGAATAGAATCTTACAGCCTATTTATTGAAAGTTATGACTACCACCGCTTCCAAAGTAATTTTAGTTACTGTTAAAGGAGAAGATGCGGCGCAACAAACTCCCCCAGCAACACATCTTTACTTCATATTCATCAATGTATGTCTTTGACGAGCACGCGCCAAACCAATGGCCCGCACATTTAATCCATTGAAATCTTACAATTTAAGGACCGAATATTGCATTTTTTAGAGGACGCAATTTTATTTTTGGGACATGTGTGTGGAATAGAAGCTTAACCTCAAGTTTGTGGGTTCGCCACCCTTGTCCCCCGGCCGCCATCTTGGAAAAAGTGGTGAAAAAATTTTTTTGCGATGTTTCGGAAACTATGCGTCAAACAAAAATGTGTAAAGTTATAATTTGTAGCAAATTTTTTTGCCTACAAATATGTTTTATGACTTTTTGCCCTAAATTAAAATTAAAGAAGTTATAAGGATAAAAGTGAGATTTTTTTATTCATTCCTAACTCTTTTTTACCATAGAACTTACCAAATTTAACTTATCGAATGTTAAGCAGGTAGAAAGGCCCCCGTTTTCCCCGCCCCTATGAGGTAGAGTCCGTAGGCGCGCTTACCATGGAAAAGCCAACACGTAGAGGCCCTTTGACAAATTTAACGTAAATGTGTGTGTAGTTGTTTTAGTCCTAACAATTTCCAGCTGAAGGAACCGCAAATGCAATATAAATTGTAAGTTAGTTGAACACAAAAGGTTTTCCATGAACTAAATTTCTTGCATCCGAAGCGACCACACACAACCTTGCCGATGGATTTTACTGCACACACTAATCGCTTTGAGATGTGGCTTATGTCCAGATATAGCGGAAAACGAAGCGGGATATACTCCCGTATTTTATAGCACGAAAGAAGAATACTACAATTAAAAATCGTAACAAAAACGCAATATGTTCATTTCCTTTTTTTAAGTTTTATTGTGTAACTTTTAGATTTAAATAATAGAAATATCAGCATAACTAATAGCTTTTTCACTTCTGGGCTGATTTAGTACAAATAATATGTCAGGAGCCTTAAAAACAGACCAGCGTGCATGATAAGAGCTATGAATGTCAAAGAAGTAAGTGAGGTGTGTAAGAATAAGCTTGAATGGCGCTCTATTGTTCGTGCCTACCCCGCATCCCTGGCGTGAAGTTATGTATGTATGTATGTAAGTATCAAAACGATAAATATGGAGGGACATTAGATACTCTATAAAGGATTTAACATTAAATACATTAAACTACAATATTAATATAACTATATATATATATATATATATATACTTACAAAATAACAATCTAAAAGTTAATATGTATTACTTAAAAGTATTTTTTGAAATTTAATTAATTAATGAGTTGTAGCACTAACCTATATTTTATAAAGTCAGAACGGTTAGTAATTTTTGGTACAAATATACTGGATTATTATTTTTGTAAATCACCCAAAATTGATCAGTTCTTCGAAACTCTTGTACATGTAATTCTTTCAAGAGTATAGTCGCTATCATCTTCGACGCAACTTTACAAAAGCCTATCTAAGCCTACGTAAAGCAATTTGCGTCAAATGAACAATAGCACCGGCTGACGGTTCTTATATCTTGAATATGTATAATCCTTGTTATGAGGTCCCAATTAATTGTAAACGCCGCATCGATTACGTCTACACTCGACTTGTCATTTTCACACCTTATATTATAGGGCTGATAAACTTAGAAGTTAACAGTCCAAAAACATTCTAGATTCGGCAGAACATAAATATAGAAGTAACTAAACCAAAACTTGTTAGAAACCCATTGATGCTACTTGTGATCAGAAGGCTGGTTCGTACTTCGCGCAACGAATCAGCATTGCCATTACAGCATGGCAATGCAGCCAGTCTTCTGGGCACGCTTCCCTCTGCTAGAGATTGGTTACATAGTGTACATTAACTTACTTATAACTTAGTTTATTTTTAGTACAAACTTAGTTTAAGTTTGTATAAAAACTCAATACTAAGTAAAATGTAGTGTAAAAAATAACGCCGTTAAAGCACAGCTACATTAGACGGCCTCTGTGATTGAGTGGGCTAAGCCTTTGATGGCCTACCTTCCACTGTTTGCTATGGTCGAGATGTCTGGAATCGGCCCCACAGAATATATAGTTCGTTATGTATTACCCATAACACAAGCGTAATTTGCTCAATTTCGGGATATAAAATATGTGTCTTTGTTTAACGATTATTATTATTTCACATATATATTTGCCGTGCTCAGGAGAGCCGCCTTCTGTATCTGGCCCTTTACCCATTTACCGAGCGAGAGCCTCTCTAGGTGTCGGTCGAGGCTCTTCGCTACTAAACCATTAATGGATACCACTATTGGTACGATATATATTTCTTAATATTGATGCAGATGAAGGTAGGGCACCTTAATATATCAACAACTGTATTTTGCAATACTAATCTAGATTTCCAAGTTTAATAGTTCAGCCCTACGACGATTTAAGAGTAGGTAGCAAGAATAATACCCACAATCTAATGATATGGCACTATTGTTGCCATTGTCTGATTTATAGGTTAATCAGGCACGTAGTATAAAAAAATACCTATGAAATATATGCAGAATTCAAAACTTAATATAACATTTACATATTGCAGTAGGATTTACATTAGGTACATTTAAATATAAATAGAATTTACATAATAATTTAAGCTTCTTTCATAACACAGGATCACAAAAAAGATGTGTGTACTAGGTGTTAGATTATCATTTTCTGGTGTCCTTTTTCCCGTTGAACGCGAATCTCTAGTTAAAATTGGAGGTAAGTAAGCAAACAATCGAGAAAAGCCTCAATCGATCATTCGACCGAAAAAAAATCGGGATATTCATCGGTTTTTTGGGTTATTCTTGATTGAGTGCTCATTGACTCTCAATTCTTACTTTACATTCCTGTTCAATGGGAAAAGTATGCAAGAAAATCACAGACTCACGTCCAGCACTCTGAATTTTTTTTTGGACCTATGATAATCGTTATAATCTTAATGTCTACTATCGGTTGCGGTGCAAACATTCTCTGAGTTGTTCGTGATCCACTTTTCTTTTTTCTTCTCCAATTCGCGCGTCTTCGGTATCCTTTATTGTGTGAGCTGCTGCTGCCAGATGCTAGTGTATGGAGGTTGGCAATGAAAACCAGTGCTGGGGAGGGATTTTTGTTTAAATGATGCAGCACAATGCTGAGTTGCCAACCTCATTGACTAAAAATAGTCGATACATAATCCTAATTTATTTATTACTAGCTTTTCCGGCAGACGTCGTCCTGCCCAGAAAAGCTTCAATCGATATGCCGTAAGCAGCGCCACCTGCCGGGCCCAATTGTGAACTCAGAAACCTTCTTTGACTCATGCACAACAACTTCGCTAAAGATCATCACATATAGCTTACGATTCTATAAAGGACATACAGACAAAGACAAAAATTCACTTTTATATATAAGAAGAAGAAGATGTATGTTTTTGTGTATCAACTTTGTTTGTTTTTGGGTAAAATTTATTATGAACAAATTATGTTTCTTCTTTAATATACTAATATGTTTCTTATTTATGTGTAGCGTCGTTTTTTCAGTCAGTAATTTTTCCTTTTTTCAGATGTGGTTTTCACTCTCCAATAAGCCATCAGGTAATTGAACATCAGTCAACGTATTGTTATGACACTATATTATATGAACTAATTGCTTACCCGTGCTATTGTACATTGTATAAAAACAATTTAATTTTATATAATAGTGAGAGCATTATTAACCATTGTATTAGTTCAGATGTATTTTTAATTAAACTCTTACAGCGAATAAATTCTTTTTTTTTAAAGGACCTACGGAGCACTATCCTGACAGTACGACTATTAAGGCAGTAGTAAACAAAGGTACGTTGACGTGACCTCATATGGGCAAAATCGACATTGTATACAGGAAGTCTAACGGATAGAACAGAATCCAGTGTACGCATCATAAGATTTCTTCAAGGCCAGCATTGCGTTGGTGACACTTCTCGTATTAGAAACGTCCACGGGAGACAGTGATAACTTTCCATCAGGTTAGCCGGCTGTCTGTTTGTTTGTTTCAGATAATAAAAAAACATATATCAACCCTCACAACGCTACGAATTTTTTAGGTCTGTAACCGGGATTTGGTTAAAGCGACATGGTCAAATAATTATTTCCTGCATGTCTTTTGCATTTGATAGGTTATTTTATCAAGCTCTGTGGTATACTGTAAGGGTGAAATCGATTGTCTATAGAGACGATTGTAAACTGATAGCCTCATACACCATATAATACATTTTGTAAAATATAAAGAATAAATTTCGTAAAAGAATAATCGATTACCGTACTTCAGTGGTTTTATGTTATTGGGTTCGGTCCCAAATTAGTATACCCATAAAACATGCGTAATTTACTTAGCTTGGGCGTATTCAAAGTGTGTGTTTGTATGACAAAATCAAAAAATAACTGCTCAGTGCTTTTTCTATCTTAAAAGATATATATACCATATACATAATATACAACTCTATATATGTACATGAGCGCGACGATCACACGTGTTCAGTGTTTTTTCTATCCCAAAAGAGCTTTATATACCACTAGCTGACCCGGCGAACTTCGTACCGCCTATTTTCTGAATTCCTAAAAGACTTTATTCCATGACACAAAAACAAAATTACCAAAATCGCTCCAGGTGATCAGGAGGACTCTAGAACCCGATCTCAGCGCCACCTACCGGTTCTAATTGCGAATCGAAACCATTCGGGAACCCACTCAAACATACAGAAACAAAATCACCAAAATCGCTCCAGGTGATCAGGAGGACTCTAGAACCCGATCTCAGCGCCACCTACCGGTTCTAATTGCGAATCGAAACCATTCGGGAACCCACACAAACATACAAAAACAAAATCACCAAAATCGCTCCAGGTGATCAGGAGGACTCTAGAACCCGATCTCAGCGTCACCTACTGGTTCCAACGGGATAAAAAGTATCCTATGTCCGTCTCCTGGTTCTAAGCTACCTCCCCAACAATTTTCAGCCAAACTGATATAGCCATTCTTGAGTCATAAATAGTGTAACTTACACGAATTTCTTTTATATATATATATAGATAATAAAATCTAGAACACGATCTCAGCACCACCTACCTTTTTATCCGTGCAGGAACGGAGAAAGAATACAATTTCCTGCGGCCGGGCGGCCTGTCGTAAGAGGCGACAAAACCACCCACAGCCAGGTGGGAGAGTATTATATATATGCTCGACTAGATAGCGACCACCCCTGGTCTAGAGTATGACGCCATAACAACCTTGTGTTGTGTTCCGGCATTAGTGACCAGGATCCAGTCCCTCTTAAGAGAGCAGCAGCACATTTGTAGCACCTTTGGTGTCGCAAATGTCCATAGGCGATGGTAACCACTTTCCATCAAGTGGGCCGTCTGCCTGTCTGCTGATCTCCTGCAATAAAAAAAAAAAAAAAACCTACCCGTTCCAACGGGATAAAAAGTATCCTGTCTTTTAAGTTGGATCAAACTGCACACGATGTGCAAATTTGATTGAAATCGGTTCAGTAGTTTTGAAGTTTATTGGCAACATCATCGTGACACAAGATTTTTATATATATAAGATATACGCACACGCAACTCTATGTATCTGAGCGTGACGGCCACGCGAGTTCAGTTTTTTTCCCACTCTAAAAGAGCTAGCTATATATGCCATATACACACACACAACTGTATATAATATATGTGAAGAGTGAACTATGATATTATTATTGTGATGTAAGGTTCTTGAATAAATATAACCTTGATCTTAAACTGGCTTTTTATTTTCACCTTTGTAAGTATCTTTTGTCGTACAAAATGGTCTCTGCTTAACTCTATTCAAAAAACGGTGTCTACTTTCATTTTTGAATTCCCACCAATGAGAGCGACTTTTATACTCGTCTCTCATTGGTTGGTCAAATCTTTACGTCCTGGCTAACAGAGGCATATAGGCATTGAGTAACAAAATAGAATATGATGTAGCTGATAAATTAAAGTATTAAATAAATAAGGAAATTGAAATACTATAAATGTAAGCAAATAATTGAGTTGAAAGCCTGAGCTTGTGGTAACCAGGATCGTGGTACATTTCGAGCAAATATAATATAAAATTAGCTACGATTAAACGTGGTAAGTGCATCCACTACACTATTCCCCCCCTGAGACTAATGCTGCAAGCTAAGGTCGATAGTGATCCGTAAACTTTACTCTTCTTCCAGATCTGGTTCGTTTTTCTACGCTCGGTTGCGTCCAAGAATCGGGCAAGGTTGTGCTAGCATCCTGTGTGTCATTCGACGGCGTGCTGATGTCATCCTTGGTCATATAGGCTGGTTTCACTCTGTCAATGGAGACTGTGGTTTCTTTGCCTTTGACCTGGATTTTGAAGATCTTCTTGCCGCGCTCCAAGACTTTATATGGCCCAGTATATGGTGGATCGAGTGGGTGTCTCACACCGTCATGGCGGAGGAATACAAAATTGCAAGTAGCCAAGGTGTTTGGGATATAAAAGGTCTTCTCCCCATGACGACTGGTTGGTGTTGGAGCCAGTCTCGCCATATGTCGCCGTAGGCGTAGGGTGAAGTTGGAGTAATCCATTGATTGACAGGCAGATGGGTTGAAAAATTCACCAGGTAGACGAAACGGTTCTCCATATACAAGCTCTGCTGCCGAAGACTTTATGTCCTCCTTCCAAGCGCTGCGTATGCCCAGGAGCACTAGAGGAAGGGCTTCACTCCAGTTGGTGTCAGTATGACACCTGATAGCCGCTTTTAGCTGACGGTGTAGGCGTTCAACTATACCGTTGCAAGTGGGGTGATATGCAGTCGTCGGACGGTGCTGACTGCCGAGCATGGCAGCCAAGGAGTGGAAAAGGCTACTCTCAAACTGTTTGCCTCTGTCTGTAGTGATGCGCTGCGGACAACCAAAGCGAGATACCCAGCCTGCTATGAAGCTGCGGGCACATGTCTCAGCTGAAATATCTGATAAAGGATATGCCTCAGGCCAACGTGTAAACCTGTCGATGACTGTAAGGCAGTATCTGTAATCAGATGAAACAGGTAATGGTCCTACTATGTCCATGTGGACATGTGCGAAGCGTTCAGTCGGAACCGGGAAAGAGGGTATTGGTGAAACAGTGTGCCTGGAAATTTTATTTTTCTGACATTCAATACATTCTCTAGTCCAGTTTCTACAGTCTTTCTTTATCCCATGCCATACAAAGCGCTGAGTGATTAACTTGACGGTTGCCCTCGACCCTGGGTGGCTCAAGTTGTGAAGTGTGTTAAACACATGTCTTCTAAATGGTGCTGTAATATAAGGCCGAGGGTTTGGCATGGATACATCACAAAATAGTGTGTTCTGTGTGCCTTCCACTTTCACTCTTCTTAATTTGAGGCTGGAAGAGCCAAGGAGCTCTTGCAGTTCAGAATCTTCACTCTGGGAATGTGCAAGTGCATTAAAATCAATATTCTCTGTTAATAGTTCCACTCGTGACAGACAATCAGCCACTATGTTGTCTTTTCCGCGTACATAACGGACATCTGTTGTAAACTGGCCGATGAAGTCCAAATATCTAAATTGTCTGGGTGAACACTTATCTTTATTTTGTTGGAAAGCATATGATAAGGGTTTGTGGTCTGTGAATATTGTGAAGTGTTTACCTTCGACCATGTGCCTGAAGTAGCGGATAGCTTTGTAGATGGAGAGCAATTCCCGATCATAAGGACTGTATTTCCTTTGCGCTGCGGACAATCGGCGGGAAAAGAAGGCTAATGGCCTCCAGGTGTTGCCTGAAGTCTTCTGTTGAAGTACTGCCCCCATGGCTGAGTCTGAAGCATCGGTGTGAATGGCTAATTCAGCTTCTGGGTTCGGATGTGCTAGCAGAGCTGCCCTCGATAAGCTAGTTTTACAGAGGTTGAAGGCTGCTATCATCTCAGATGTCATTAGCAGGTCTTTAGACCCTTTACGTTTCGGACCTGACAGTGCAGCATTTAGGGGTTCCTGTATTTTAGCTGCGTTAGGTATGAAACGGCGGTAAAAATTGAACATACCTAAGAACCGACGCATGCCCTTGACAGTTTTGGGTGGTGGGTACTCTTTAATTGCATGCACCTTCTCCTGTAGGGGACGTACACCTTCTGCCGAGACTTCATGCCCCAAGAAGTTAATTTTCGACTGGCCAAACTCGCACTTCGCTGAATTAATTAGTATGCCATATTTAGACAGCCTCTGGAACAATTTATTTAAGTGGTCAACATGCTGGTCTTCAGATTGTGAAAAACAAAGGATGTCGTCGAGGTAGCCGTAGCAAAATGGCAGGCCTCTGAGCACTTCGTCCATGAACCTTTGAAAGGTTTGTGCAGCATTCCTGAGCCCAAAGGTCATGTATGGGAATTCGAATAACCCAAATGGGGTTGTAATCGCTGTCTTCTGTATGTCGTCTGGGTATACAGGGATTTGGTTGTATGCCTTAACCAAGTCTACCTTACTATATATCCTACTGCCGGCCAGTTGATGGGCAAAATCCTGTATATGTCGGATTGGGTAACGGTCGGGTATAGTCCTGGCATTCAGTGCTCGGTAATCACCACAAGGACGCCAACCATTATCCTTCTTTGGAGCAAGATGGAGGGGAGATGCCCAAGGGCTTTCTGATGGGCGTGCTGTACCGTCTGCCAGCATTGCTTCGAACTCCTTTTTTGCAATTTGGAGCCTATCTGGTGGTAGACGGCGTGGGCGACCAGATATAGGTGGACCTGGAGTAGTGCGGATGTGGTGTACCGTGTTATGGTTACTATGCCTTTTTGTACCTGCAGGTCTAGTTATGTCTGGGTACTCACGCAACAGCTTATGGTACACTGAACCTCCACCTACTGCCTTAATGGAAGCAATGGCCGAAGTCTTCGCGGCAGATGTCGCTATTGTGGAAAGCTGAGTAAGACCATCAATAAGTCGATAATTCTTAAGATCTATTAATAAATTATAAAAACTTAAGAAATCTGCTCCGATTATTGGCTTACTGACATCGGCAACGACGAACTTCCATGTATAAGCACGTCGCAGGCCTAGATTGAGTTTCAGCTCCATCCAACCATAGGTGTGTATTATACTCCCGTTGGCTGCGAAGAGCTGGTACTCTGTCCTGCTGCGTTGCTGCTTGATGGCAGATCGAGGGAACACGCAAACGTCAGAGCCTGTATCCACAAGGAATTGCAATTTAGTGTTGTGATCTGTCACGAAGAGGCGGCGGGGGCTTGTAAGGCAGTCGTTAGCCGCTAATTTCGGCTGCCGTAGGCGTTTCCCGAGTAAGTACAGGGAGATTGGCATCTGCGAGCTTTACTCCCAAAACGATTGTGGAAATAGCAATAATTCTTATTGAACCAATCTGATGACCGTCTACGTGCAGTCGGCTTTCGCTGATATCTCTCAGATGAGCGAGATCGAGACCTTGAGCGTACCTGACTCTGGAGGGAAGCTACCTGTCGCGACAGCTCTGCCATTTGTCGGGTGAGCTCGCTTATTTCGTTGCTGGAACTAGTGCTAGCCACCATAGGTGAGGGTGGGGCTATTTCGTGGACCCTGTCTGCTAAATCTGCAACAGATTCGAGTGATAAGTTTGGTTGTGATGCTATCGCAGTCTGAATGTTTACCGGGAGGCGGCTTGACCATAGTGTGGCCATGAATGACTCGGGTAGACTCTGTCCTGCCAACGCTTGTAAGTGGCGAAGAAACTGGGACGGTTTACGGTCACCCAATTCCTCAAGCATAAGGAGTTGTTGCACTCTCTTCCCTTGTGAGGCGGAGAGACGCTTAACAAGTTCGGTTTTTAATTTCCCAAACTTGTTCTCTGCTGGAGGGGATGTAATAATATCCTTAATTTCTGCTGCATACCTGTGCTCGAGCTGAGATATAACATGGTAAAATTTGGTAGCATCCGCCGTTATACCGGATAATACAAATTGTGCCTCCACTTGGGCGAACCATAAAGCTGGCTCTTCTGGCCAAAAATCTTGTGGCAATCTTACCCCAATCCTGCACACTGTTTCATCTGCTTCTGCGGACGTTCTTGGGGCGCGCGTAGTTGCAACTTTACCATCCATTGTATTTGTTTGCCTAGCTCTTTAAGTCGGTGGTCACCAATGAAGAGTGAACTATGATATTATTATTGTGATGTAAGGTTCTTGAATAAATATAACCTTGATCTTAAACTGGCTTTTTATTTTCACTTTTGTAAGTATCTTTTGTCGTACAAAATGGTCTCTGCTTAACTCTATTCAAAAAACGGTGTCTACTTTCATTTTTGAATTCCCACCAATGAGAGCGACTTTTATACTCGTCTCTCATTGGTTGGTCAAATCTTTACGTCCTGGCTAACAGAGGCATATAGGCATTGAGTAACAAAATAGAATATGATGTAGCTGATAAATTAAAGTATTAAATAAATAAGGAAATTGAAATACTATAAATGTAAGCAAATAATTGAGTTGAAAGCCTGAGCTTGTGGTAACCAGGATCGTGGTACATTTCGAGCAAATATAATATAAAATTAGCTACGATTAAACGTGGTAAGTGCATCCACTACATATGTATCTGAGCGTAATGGTCACGAGAGTTCAGTGTTTTTTTTCTATCCTAAAAGAGTTATATATACCATATACGCACACACAATTGTATATATATGTATCTAATCGTGACGGTCACGCGAATGCAGTGATTTTCCCCACCCTAAAAGTGCTATATATACACACACACATAGAACTGTATATACTCGTATGTATCTGAGCGTGACGGTCATGCGAGGTCAATTTTTTTCCGTATCCCAAAAGTGCCCAAAGTACTTAAAGTTTTCAGTAGCAAAAATATTTTAATTTAAACCTTCTAAATATTGTTATTTATGTCGTCTTATACGGAAATTAATTCTTATGACTATATATGTAACAGATGATTAAATAATAAAAGAATTTTGACCTTTGTCAAAAGATTTATAAACATGTATTTAAATTGGATATGATCTGAAGTATTAAATTAATAAATCACTGCAAGAAATATACTGCTTTCAAAGGCTGATGCCCGCCTTGAGCTATACATTAATCACAATTGAATGGTTCATTGTCAAATTATAATCTAGTAAATTGACTCAGCTTTATATATCAAAAGACGACATACAAACAGCATATTTTTACTCAGCTGAACAAAATAGTCAGAACGAGCCCCGAGTTCTCAAAGTGACTCGAGTAAAGCTGACTAAAGGAAGCCTATTGCGCCACATTGGTTTATGAGAACTGAATTGGTAAGTAATACAGGTATAAAGAAAATAATTATCTAATCAATCAATCATCCAGTCAATTTTATATTATTAATATTCATTCGGTCCTTGCCTGGTATAGAGTGGTAGAACATCGCTCCATGAATTTTGCTGTTTTCTGTGTGAGGTGACGGCCAATGCACAGGAGGGTAGAATCAGTCATTTTTGGACTCACTGTCAACGTTTTGGCAAAGCTAGGTCGCGCCGTGCGTGTATTATTTAACCATATCATATGCTGACTGTTAACTAACTGGCCGTGCTAAGAACTTATTGTGCAATACTGGTCAAAAGTGGCATTTCAACGTGAAGTTGGTGCCGTGCAGTGTTCTTCTGTATGCTGCAACCTAAACCAAGCCAGGAGAGGGTGGATCTCATGGTTGGTGAAGCTTCTACTTATCTAGCGCAAGGATCAGGTTCATATCTTTCCCAATACAGCCCATAATTGCCGAACCATATTATATGTGGCTACAGTTCCGCACAATTACATTAATAATATAATATTGGCATATAGGGTCAAAAGTGTATACTTGCATCTTGCGGATGATATTGTCTGGTTTTTTGATATAATACCACTTTTCCAGAACTTTACCTACCTAATTAGCAGAATGGACAACACGTAGGCAACGGAACACCCAAATTGCGCAACAAACCAAATTGGTCGCCTTGGATCTTATCGAAGCCAAAATTATGGCATCCAAAACTTTTATATCGGAGCTATAATTCTGTGTTGGAATGCATTACCTAAGTTAGGTCTGCCGTTCTTAGAAGTGCTAACAAAAAGTTAGGTAAATTCACCGGACGGTGTTTTTTTCGGTCTAAAAAGTCGTTCATCACGACGAAGGTCGCTTACTAGACGTCATTGATAAACGTAGTATGGAGACACCTTTTATATGTACACATACTTATGCGTAACGACATTGAGTGCCATCGATGATAAACGAAACTACTTGCGCAAGAATTTCAGAATTCTGCGGGAAACAGATAAAAACTATATTTTTTTTAGTATATGTTATATTGCTTCTTTGACATTCATAGCTCTTGTCATGCACGCTCGTCTGTTCTTAAGGCTCCTGACATCACCTTCTGCTAGTACACAATCAATTTAATCATGGAAGGTGTGTCGTGGTTTTGCATTGTATTGTTCAGTGTATCTGTTTAGTCATTCTTCCATGATTCATTCTTTCCACATGCCCGAACCACCGGAGCAATGCTTTCGTTACCTTCACCCCGACACTCTCTTTCTGACTTCGGTATTACGAACGCGGTCCGCGAGCGTCACTCCGCAGATTTTGCGCAGTGCTCGCATCTCGACCGCGTTTACATAACACATTCACGTTATAAGAAATAATGTAAATATTTTCTCAAGTTTTCAATAGTACATTTTATGGGATTCAAACGCGCAATCATATAAATTGTTTGTTTCTTTATTTTGTTAAATTGAAGAGTTAATATATATACATACACACGTATAATGAATGAGACGATATGGCGTTTCCCCGTCAGATTACCCAAAGCTAGATGTACGTATACAAAGAATGTTTGTTCGTCGGTTTTTACTTAAAGTTTTTCGGCAATGTCATATGTTTTAGGTACTCGTGAAGTCACGCTAAGGTCGAATGTATTTGGACTGAGAATAATTTCATATTATAAAGGCCTTTGATGGGAAAAAAGTAAGATTGAAATTGTTCAAGTTTTATTTTGTTTTTGGGTACGATAGTGTTTTGTTAGTGATTTGCTTTGCTATATATTATTTTTGATAATGATATTCATTTAAATGTAGGTGGTTTTTAATATGTGGCTTAACCACTCGCTTTTTATTTGAAATTTAATAAAGTTTTTGCGAATTTATTATTAATTAAATTATAAGGCTCTGGATGCATAATTGTAAGATACGTAACAACTTAATTTATTCCAAAGATCTTCAAAGCATTTCAAAGAAAAAGTTTCTATTTTTTATTACATTATTATAACATACGAATTCTAAAGCTATAACTTGATGAGATTCTTTAAATATTTTATTATTTTAATTTTATATTTTTTTATTGCAGGAGTTCAGCAGACAGGCAGACGGCCCGCTTGATGGAAAGTGGTTACCATCGCCTATGACATTTGACTATACGCTGCTGCTCTCTTAAGGGAGACTAGAACCTAGTCACTAATGCCAGAACACAACTCAAGGGTGTTATGGCGACATAATTTAGACCAGGGGTTGTAGCCATCCAGTCGCGCGAACGCCCTTCCACCTGGTTGTGGGTTGTTTTGTCGCCTTTTACGACAGGCCGCCCGCAGGAAATTGTGTTCTTTCTCCGTTACTGCGCGGATAATCAATATCAATAATCAAAGGATTCAATCTATGTCTCGTTGAAAAATATAGCTGAGCAAACAGAGACAAAAACAATTATTTTAACTTTCATTTACTTTTTTTTTAATTGTTATTTCATTGCAGAGGACTTTCACCTACCTTGTTTGTCAAAAAACAAATGCATAAAATGTTGAATGAATGAATGAATATGCTATTTTGTGATTTAAAAGATAAAGTTAACAGAAATAAAATTTTGCAATACAATAGGTTGTTTTATCGCTATTAGCAATTTCTTTTTTATCGTAGTATAGGTTCGCGTTTGGCCACTACCTCGCCCTTTGTGGAGCAAAGATGTGGTCTAGGATGGATATCGATTACCTAGAAGGTACCTATTTAGACGGGACTTGTAGACACCCAGGTTATAAGTATCAGGACAGACAGACTCCGGGAATGTTCCACTCCTTTCCACTCTTCCAGACAACCTTTCGATGGACAAGGAATTTGATAAGAACAGAGGTATGGTGCATATTCCCACTACGGATTCAGTATCTTATAATACAAAATAACATAAATAAAGCAACTTGTATTGCTCCTACTTTTGTCTCAAAACTATCCTCATATATCAATTAACTAATAAATAATTAACTAAATTTACTCGAAAACAAAATATTTTAAATATTACAATGATAAATGGACAGATGCGCTAATAGGGGTAAATGTAAATTAGATCTAAATAGTTATTTCTCTGCAAGTGAATTGTAAATTCTTTTGCGAAATAAATGTCTTACCTAAACCATAAAATAAATATTTACATACATAATACAACATACAAACATTAGTAAAATATAAAAATCATACTATAATGCGGGCAGCATTTTGGGAACGCTCGCCACCGACAGCGATTTGGACTAAATCTTTTACTTGTACACATGTTTATAGTAATATTTAATTTTATAGTTTAGTTCTTTTTTAAAATATTGCATTATGTTAAAATTATACTAATATCTAAGTTACATAAATAATAAAATAATAACAGCCATAAAAGTTCCACTGCTGGGCTCGGGCCTCCCATTATAGGGGAACGCCCGCCACGCTTCTCCAAGGCGGCTTAGCAGGTTGAACACATCGATTATCTCGATGTGCAAGTTGCATCACGATGCTTTCCTTCACCGTTGTAAGTACATGGTAAGTGTAACAATATGCACATTAGGTGAGAAAACTACTTAAGTGGTGCATGCGTTCCGACCAGGATTGAACCCGTGCCCTTTGAGTTTGGGACGCGTACGCTAGGTAGCTAGCATTACGCTACAACGTAAGGGCCAACGCACGCAAGTTATATGTTAGTAAATAATTTCTGTATAATGATGCTAATCATTATGTTGTTATTAATAAATATATATACATACATAACTTCACGCCAGGTCCCTTGCGGGGTAGGCACAAACAACAGAGCGCCATTCAGGCTTATTCTTACACACCTCACTTGCTTCTTTGACATTCATAGCTCTTGTCATGCACGCTCGTATGTTCTTAAGGCTCCTGAATCACCTTCTGCTAGTACACGATCAATTTGATCATGGAAGGTGTGTGGTGGCCTTCCGCGACTTCTGCATCCATCCACTTTTGCATTGTATATCTGTTTAGTCATTCTTTCATCATATATTCTTTCCACATGCCCGAACCACCGGAGCATTCCTTTCCTTACCTTCACCCCGACACTCTGTTTCAGACCAACTCCCTTCTGACTTTGGTATTACGAACGCGGTCCGCGAGCGTCACTCCGCAGGTTAAATTAATCACATTAATAAATATAAAGTGATATAAAAATGATATTTTATTTATATCACTTATTATTATCAGTAGGAAATACAATTTATAATATAATGTTATATTATAAATTGTATGTATAGTACAAGAATATGCTATAGTTTTAACAGCAATTGTATATATGTTTCACAATTCGTCATTGACGATCTCGGAGTCAACTTTTTTATTTAGATCATTATCTTATTATGCTGACCTTACTTAAATAGCCAGATAATTCTGTTTTGTACTTGTATCGCGTATATTTCAAATTTTTAATGTGAATTCTCACGGTATCTTTGTATTGGAGCATGTTGTTATGTGGTATAGATAAATCTCATTTTAAATATTGTAGTTGATACTTTTGCTGATATTATCTTGTCTGAAAGTAAAAACTTGGAAAAGTATGATTTTTAATTTTTAATTGCTAGTGAAAATAACAGAGATCTTGAAGACCATGATGTCAATGTACTAAAGGAGGGCTATGTTTCATTTAAGGTCGATATGGAATAGATAATAATTATTATATTTGCAACTCTTAAAAACGTTTAGTTATAATTATTTATTTTTTACTTATTTAACACACCATGGCATATCGGGGGCTTCATAACATAAGGGCGTATACTCAAAAATTGCATTTTTTTGTTGTTTACTAAAATCTATGCATATCAGGTACAATTTTGAATATCTTACCAGTATACAAATTGTACATAAAAAGAAGGGTATTCCAAATTTCAGCCTTATACAATCAACTAGTTGTGTTATATTCACAATTTTGTCCCTTGTGTAAAACTGCACTTTTGCCTGTAGGCCCATTTGTTATGAAGCCCTGGATATGGTAGAATGTACTGTGCCTTTACAACTGTATAACCTCTATATGAAACTACATTCTGGCAAATAAAATTATTGAATTGAATTTAGAGTGTTCAATTCTAGCAAATCGTCCCACTGGTCATGACGCACTGACAGAGGGTGGTCTTATATGTTTTATAACTGATTATCTGTTTATTTGTTACTTAACGGTGTTTCTCAGAAGATGAATTATTTCAAAGGACATATTTCGCACCCTTAGAATTATAGAGATCTAATTAGAAATCAAGTTATTCAATTTTGTACCTTATTTTTTATCTTATAGATATTTAAATCCAATGACTTAAAATATTGATTTAGGTCTCTATAATTTTAAGGGTGCGAATTGTGTTTAAAGTATAAATATTGTTGTGTATAAATAACTAATTGCAATACAAGCGAGTTCAGTGGCAAGAAATAATATTAGAATTATATAAAGACTTGGACGCATATACTCAAAACAAATATCTCGTAAAGATTGACAGTGTAGTGAAATACGCGCAAACCTACAACGTGAAGGGTGTCGACAGATATCTAAAATTAAATACCAATCTGATCTTATCGAGTACTCAGTATGTTAATCAAATATGTCTGATCAATAAACCATTGTAACTTGATCTGTCACTCCAAATGAAAACTGTGTGGTTAAAGTTATTCGGTAATTGGATTACATTAGTTATCCGTCTAACGTTGACCCTTCAATGCAGGCAAATTTCATGTTGATAAGGGTCTTATTACAATTGATGATTTAAAGATAGAGCAGACGAGCGATTATTGTTTGCTGATAATTACATTTACTTATAGGTAAACTAGCTTTGAGAAGTTTTTTGTTTGTAGTATTTTCGTCGTTTCGATGTTACCAGATGGTGTTACAATTCTTTTATTATTCTTTTAATGTTTCGTTATTTAAAATATATTTTTAAGATCGGTATAAAATTGAATAGCGCAATACATTTTCTTTCAATTTTATATTTCGGATCATATCAGAAATAAATAATTAAGTTCCCATCGATGTCATGTACATAAATAAAATAAAAAGAAATTATACTAGTGACATCTAGTAAATAAAAAAGTGACAAAACAATATTTTAAAATGTTGTCATTCCTATTACATAGTACTCTTTTTTAGTCTGATAATGACTGAAAAAGAAATAAATAAAGGATAAAAAATATCTTATATTCATCCCTATTAGTACATACAATTAATTATACACTGTACGTGTATGTTTTATAATAATCACAGATTTCCCAAGAGTTATGGCTGAATTGAAGAAAGAACAAATAAACGTCTTAACAAACTCACATACACTTTTATTGTTGTGGATTTAATACAGTATTAAGAATCTATAAGGCAGAAAGTATTATTCGTTAATTAGGTACGTTTCTGTAGCTCATATATTATTATTTTATTTTATTTATTTAGGACTATCTGACCCGGCGAACTTCGTACCGCCTATTTTCTGAATTGCTAGAAGACTTTGTTCCATGACACAAAATCAAAATCGCTCCCGGTGATTAAAAGATTCTAGAACCCGATCTCAGCACCACCTACCGGTTCTAATTGTGTCTGTAAATCGTCCCGGGACCCACTCAAATACACACACAAAATGTCATCAAAATCGGATGTATAGTTTACGATCCTATAAAGGACATACACAAACATTCATTTTTATATATCAAGAAGATAATAAACGGATATACACTAACGTTATATACAAAAATTTTATATAGTATAAACACCAGTGCTTATCCAACTACGTTGTCCACGAACTAAAAGTTGATAGTGTACAATACATTAAAAGTAATATGGGACATATACAAAAACTCAAACACACACAAACGCGCGCGCGGACGCATGCAAACAAACATACACAACAACTTAGAGGTGTAACATAATTATATGCAAGGGATAAAGATAACAGAAACAGAAAAGAAAAAAATAGAGAATCACAGAGCTTGATCCTTAATAGCGCTAATAACGTATTTTTTAAACCTTATTATACCTGAAGATGTTTCAGACAGTTAAAAAGTGGTTCGATTTTTCTCCGCTCGTCTGCACAATCCGTAAGCTAAGCTCATGCGGTCGGCCTTGGTTTGATAAAAACTTTGAAACCATTTCCTTGTTGATGTTTCTAGGTGTATCGTGTAGGCAGAATGTTTTGGCTATGTTATTATTGTAACAATGAGCTCTTATAATTGGGGGCTTGTTACCAACTTGAATACGACGTAGTTTTTTGAAATAGCTAAGTATGTGATGATCAGTGTTATTTTGTAGGCAGTATTATGATATTTTTAATGGTCAGGGTATGAATGGTTCTCAGTGTGGAATTTTGAGGTAGTATTATCATTCAAGTTGTCATAAAATAATGTATAGATGAATGATGAAGGGAATTTTATGAGCGTGGCTTGAAACTTGCTAATTTTAAATAAAAAATATCAGTAGTTAAAAACGGTTGAGCGAATTGTAATTTCATAGAGAGATAAAGAACACTACGAAGAAAATTTCTCGATTTTGTGAAATGCTCCATTAAGGCTCGTAGCAACGCCAACGACCTAGGTGATAGCGGAGATTTCATAAACGCGGGCGTATTTAAGATGCACTATTACATTACTGTTAATAAAATATTGTAGTAAAAAAAACAATTATTTTCATTTATACAGATGTAGATATTTTTTATCCTGGTTTGATATAAATTGTAGGAGTAAATCTTAATAGTTAGAAGGCGATTTGGGATTTTTTTTCATAGCTTAAACTAGAGAAAATCATAAAAATCACGTATCATATTATGAAGATTTATGATATTATTTTGGGATAATTATTATTAGTAATTACCAACGAAGAGTTGTTTCGTTGGTAATTATTGTTACAATAAAAAATATTAAAATAAATATATTTTATGTTTTACTTAGCACCGACTTCAACATGTAAAATAATATCTTTTTAGTTACAGACTGACAGTTACAGGTACCGCCATGTAAACCTCTTTTCGACCTATTAATACTTTTGTTCGACATATAAATTCTTCCTTCAAATCTGATGGCGCGTTCCCCTTTCGCACGTCACTTCAATCACTCATTGTCATATCATAAAATACCATAAAATAAATCGCCTCGCAAATACAAATATAATATAAATCACCCGCTCCGCATCGCAATTGTAATATATATAAACATATAAAATACTACAAATAAATACATTATAATATAAAATACTGTAAATATATAAGTACAATAAAGTGTGTGTGAAGTGGATAGTGGAGAAGAGGATCTGCATTTCATTCCCATTAACCAAGTAAGTGCGTGCTCGTTCCGATTCCCATTTAAAATTGTACCACACTTCTTTTCCCGCAAAGTTGACACAGTTCGCTTCCCGCTAAATCCAGCGCCGCCGCAACAGTTACTTTCTCGTTTATCATTTACATGTATGTCTTTGAAGACCACGGGTCATAAAAATGACCCGGACTTTTGGAGGGCTTGCGTAGGGCCATAGAAAGGCTACACGTAAAGGCCCCTTGACAATTTTAATGTAAATGTGGCGTAACACTGAATGGCGATTATCCCTGTCTACACCATATAATAATGCACCCAAGCCTCAGCCAGTGCAGGACTATTGTGGGAACTGAGAACAAAAAGCACCGGGCTATTGGGTAAACAGTTAGCGGTCTGGGGATATGGGGACTACCCTGTCTGCCCGGCGCAATGTTCGGATAACATGAAAAAATGGGTAGACGGTAACTCGCCACTCCCTGGATGAGCTGAAAAAATGCCATAGAAGACAAGGCAACATGGGTATGAGTGGCTAAGAGGTGTAGAGAGGCGGGCTGGAGGTTCAACGAAGCTACTTCTGACGTGATGCTATTTATCACTTCCACCCCTGGCGCTTGAGTCTTAGCTCTAGCAATCTCTACTCCGTGCCGGCTTGTTAAGGCAAGCACGGAGGGCTTGCCTTGGCCCCCGAAGACGGGTCCGAGTTTCGCTACTCACCTGAGGCTTCGCCACAAAGCTTCCCTGCAGGATATTATATTATTAATAATAATATTATTATAATATAATTTAAAATTAAGGAATTATTATTAGCACGACGTAACAGTTTTGAACATTGCTCGTGTAAGTCTCTAAGGCTAAGTGCGCACCACGCGTGTCAATACAATCATTACACTACATTCATACTAAAAGTCAATCAAACTGTCCGTAATTAATATTAAAAGCTCTTCTGAATCCGATGCTAACTGTAACCCGTGCTGTCATCTACAATATATTAATTGTTCTATTATAAGAAAGGCTAACAGCGCTACCTCTTGAATTATAAGAAAAATAAAAAAAGCAAATTATTTATCACTAGGTGGCGTTTTACAACTAAAATTTTAATGTGTTAAATGTTTAAAACAAAATATAATTTATTTCCTATATAATAACAATATTAATAAAAACATAATAATTATGTTACTAAGAATACACACAATATTATAATGTTTCACAAAAAAATAGTTTTAACTTTCTACACCTCCTTCACATTGAACCTTCATGTAGGTGGGTGTACGCAGAGTAAAATAATACATCAATCCTCTTTAAGATGGCGTTGTATTTTACAATAATACGTATATATTTATGATTATAAGACATGTTTTAAATATTAAAAAGATGTTGATTTTTATGAACAATATTACAATTTGAATTAATTATTAATATTATTATTTATATAAATATACTATTTCATTTATATATATGGGGCTTAATTATATCCTCATCACGCCGAAGTTACCACGTACGGTGATATTACAAGCAACAAAATAAATCCGGAGATTGAAACATTGTTTGGCCTAAAGCATAAACACCAGGGTTTGTATTTCTTGAGACAATTTAAGGATTGTTGCTGATAGAGAGATGCAGCTAGACCCATCATGACCAGGACACTGGATATGTGAATAAACCGAATTCAAACATCTTACTAATTACAATAGACTGAGTAGGAAAAACCTTAACAGCTTGGATCAGAATCGAAAAACACGTTGTTTACTAAATCACTAAAAATTAAATTGAAAAACTTGTGACTCTACCTACTGGTCTCGGGTGGAAGAACAGCGCTGGTCTTAACTAGCATTACGCTGAGTCTGGGTCCAATTTTAGGACTTATATTGATGCAGTTATTTTTTTTATTTTACTCAGTATTGTTAAAATGTTTAATAATTCTTTCTTTCTTCTTTGTCTGGTCGAGGCAACAGGAAACTGGAAGACTGGAAGATTGCCTCACTCAAAGAATTAGCCTTTGTATCCAGTGAAGTAATGCTGCCAGATTTCTAGGTACATTACTCTGCGATGGTGGTCTGGTGGAACTGGACAGGTGTTGTTTAGGTTTTATTTGTTTGTACATATTTATAAGTTTATTTATATATACTGACTTATGTTATAAATGCGAAAGTTTTGGTGGGTGCTTAGTACTCAATCACACCAGAATACCTGAACGGATCTGCATGAAATTTGGCACAGATATAGAATACGCTTTGTAATTGCATTTAGGCTACTTTTTAATAATATTAACGTGAACGAAGCCGCAGGCAGAAGATAGTTATAAAATATTTTAATAACTATCGTGATCGCTCGAAATTCGACCATAATTAATTTAAATTATTAGTTTTAACGTTATTAAGGTTCTGTTGTCAATGACTATCTTCCTATAATCACAGATTTCGACAAGTATATAATTTCGACAAGTCAATTTGACTTAAACAACAAACAAAAGAGTACGTATGCGTGTGTGTGTCATATACTTGGTAATGTATGTAATGTTTTTTAATGATTCAATGTATGTATAATTAAAAAAAATTATCATTTTGCACTCCTTCTCTATATAAACTATAAGTGTGTGTGTGATATTTCATATTACTCTGTCCGCGCAATTTTCGTAAAAAGGGATACAAAGTTTTTGCTTCACGTAGTACGTGATAATAATAATACGTGGTAATATAATGATTTTTTTATTTGATAATTAGGTTTTTTTATATTACACCTTACGTTCATTTTAAATATAACGACGTTGGTCAAAAATTGAATATCTTCATAAAAATTACCTGTATTGCCATCTAAGTATGCAGGACTTAGGAGGTTTTTAAAAAGTTAAATCTACAAGCTCCCACTAGAGTCTAGACGATTGTTATTTCACGGCGTAGTTCTTGTATATTGGACCACCTGATACAGCTAAGCCCTATACAGCTCTAGTAGTTTCATAACCTAGGATAATAAACTAAAAGCCTTTGAGTTTCCAACTTACAAAGAAGATTGTTATATTAAAATTTTCTTTATGGGAACCCAAGAGGAAATATTGTGGTACTTCGTGTTGATACGCTTGTTAATCTCTCTTCTAGAACGTTATTGGATTTTGCTTCTTTGTAGAAAGATAGGTTCAGCTGAGAGCTAAATGGGTTAAAGTGTAAGAGTGCTTTTGAGGACGTAATAGCGGTTTTTAATATTGCCTTTGTCTCTAAAAGACTTTTATAAGAAGGAACTAGCTGATATTTGATATTTTAAAAGCTGATTTTTTTTATAAGGTAAGGAAAGGAATGCTCCGGTGGTTCGGGAATGTGGAAAGAATGTATGATGAAAGAATGACTAAACAGATATACAATGCAAAAGTGGATGGATGCAGAAGTCGCAGAAGGCCACGACACACCTTCCATGATCAAATTGATCATGTATTAGCAGAAGGTGATGTCAGGAGCCTTAAGAACAGACGAGCGTGCATGACAAGAGCTATGAATGTCAAAGAAGCAAGTGAGGTGTGTAAGAATAAGCCTGTATGGCGCTCTGTTGTTCGTGCCTGCCCCGCAAGGGGCAGTGAAGTTATATTAAGTCTTAATTACAGAGTTAATTATAAGTTACATTTACGTCTTGGTGGGTAAAATATTGCTTTATTATTTGAAACAGGCAGACTGCCCACTTGATGGAAAGTGATTTCCTTTGTCTATGGACGTTTATAACATTAAAAGCGATGCCAACGCGTTGCCAGCCTAGAAGGAGACAAAGGGGATGGTATAAAGGTGACGGGTTAAGGAGGATGGGATAGGGTGCTAAGATACAATTGGGAAAGTGGGTTACCGAAACTTTCACTCATCAACGAAACCCGATTAAGTCTGTAGCATATGCGCGGGTAACAATGACATAACAATCCACAGCCAATAAAATTACGATAATTATATTTACTCCTTTTATTTCTAATTAAAATTTGCTTTAATTAAATTAATATAAAATTATGATATACAATAAGTATCTAATTTAATGAGTATTTAATTACACAAAGTAGGTTTGTATTATTAAATAAACATATGAATGTATACAAAATGTTATTAAATGAAATGTAATAACTCAGTGTTTTTCAACCTGTAGGTCGCGACCCCTAGGGGGATCGCAGAGCCTTGCTCGGGGGGTCGCGGCAAAAGGGAAAAGGCAATTTAAGTTTACATCTCATAGTTAGGAACCTTCTTAACTCAGCAGCTTTTTGCAGAGTATAGGCCGTAATAATGAATGTAGTTACCAAAATAGGGAAAGACGTAGACATTGTCATTTAAATTACTAGCTTTCTGTCTGTCTATGGCCCAAGGGGGTCGCCAAGATTTTTCAACCTGCAAAGGGGTCATGTATTCAAAAAAATTGAAAAGTACTGTATTAAGTAATAAACATTACTAATTATTTATTGTTAATGGTATTTCAATGAACAAATAACTTTATATAAGATATTATTCACTGAGATGCACGGTCGACCTAGAATTACAGCGAGTATTGCTGAGCGCTGCGGGATCTCTGACCTCGATCTCGAAAACAGTTGGACGTATGATTTTTTGAAAACTAAAATTGTCGAAAATAAATTTCTCCACAATTTTTATACTAACTATCAACATCATTGAAGCTATAGAATCCGAGATAATCACAAAAAATGTTTTTTGTGACCTTTGAACTTTTAGACCACCAAAGTGAGGGTGTACCTATACAAGTTAATAGCTCTCTCGTTCCGAGATTGGTCCCTTATTATTGCTAAAATGAATGAACTAATCCTAAATATCCAAAAAACGAATAGCAAACATCATTACGTCCCCTCACTAAACGTTCAAACACAAATTTTATATTTTTCTTTCGACGTGAAAACGCTTTGATGGTTTTAAGAAAAAACAAATTACTTTTCCATCGTTTCGTGTGTATAAATATTTTTTCAATCTCAAAGTAACATTTAAACGTAACGCACACTTTGGACAATTGGAAATACTTAATATTGTTGACTTGGAAATCACACAGATACATTGTGTGTTGTTAAATCTTCTTTATATTAGTAATAATTAGGGATTATTAATGTATTAACTATATATTAAAAAGTATAATAATTGTAGTTATTATAATTGGGAATCCATTTAGGTTACAAGCTTATACCATATACACGATCAAACGAAAAAAATGAACAAGAAATAACAAACAAAATATTAGAATATTTATGTACTTGATTGCACATAAGTAACACGTAGATTACTGAATTGCATTAATTATTTTAAAATTTAGATATTATGGAGAAAGGGACTAATGGCGGCTTTACCGGTGGTAGTTATTTTTTGAATCAATGTAGTAGAGATATATATTTTTTAATACATAGATTGATAACATAATTTATTAGTGACACGCATTAGGCGACCACTCAAAATTTATAGTTTTTCGGCAGTTTTACTATATCACTATGTGAGGCATATAAAATACCCCTGTATTTTATATGCCCCATACAAGGTAGGTACTTCACTACTACTACACTTCCTATTAAATTTCATCCTTATCCATCCTAAGATAGACGAAAAGACGTACTGACTACCCTCTATCTTAGAATAGCTAAGAAACCCTAAAGATTAGAATTTGAATATATAATTGATTATTTTAAATTGTTGTCCAAAACTAATGTCTCCAACGCACAAATTGTACGTCGTATGGGTAAATTTAAGTTTGAAGAATCCATGAAAACGTTTAAGAAGTCTTTTGATGTTTGTACACATTCTGTTTGCTGAATGGGTGAGTACTTTAGTCTATTGAGTGAAGCTTAATTTTAATTTTTGAATTATTTCTATAAGACTGCATTGGCGGTGATTTTAAAAGCAAGAGAATTTATTTAAATGTAGGATACATTTTTGAAACCTTGTATATTTATTAAACTCTGATTTGTTAATAATAGCATAAAGTGAGACTTTATTTTAAATGTAAATGTACCTACTTTATTAATGCAAAAACTGAGAGAGCATCCTTGCGTAAGAGGCGGTAGAAATAATCCACATCCAGGTGGTAGGAAATCTGCTCGTCTGGATGTCTACCACTCCTGATCTTACCCGTCATAATAATATTGATTTGTGTTCAAGCATAAAAGAACACATTGATAGCATTTATGCATGTTGCAAATGTGTATAAGCAATCGTAGCCCCTTTCCATTAGGGAGGTGTCTGTTGCACTCCAACTATAAGAAGCATGTACATATTAAAAAATATTAGATTTTATAAATGCTGCTATAGATTGCAAACTTGATGTTTGTTTACTATACTATTGTTGATTTCGGCTCCAACACCTTTGGCATTTGATTTGGCCAATGGCGCCACAAATATGATATTTTTTTAACAAACACAGAACCGTGAATTACCGTGAATGAAAGAAATTATCCGTGCAGGAAGGGAGGAAGAATACAATTTCCTGCGGCCGGGCGGCTGTCGTAAGAGGCGACAACCCACAGCCAGGTGGTAGGGCATTTACCCGACTGGGTGGCTACCACCCCTGGTCTAAAGTATGTCGCCATAACAACCTTGAGTTGTGTTTCGGCGTTAGTGACCAGATACCAGTCTCCTTTAAGAGAGTAGCAGCGCATTTGTAGCATCTTGGGTGTTGTAAATATCCATAGGCGATGGTAACCGCTTTCCATCAAGTGGGCCGTTTACCTGTCTACTGAACTCCTGCATTAAAAAAAAACAGACTTCGCACTAAAAACCAAAAAATAAATACTTGACCGACTTCTTTCCACAATATCTAGAAGTCAATGCCAAGTAAAACATAAAAGAATAACAACAAATTTACAAAATATACTAATTTTAATGTTTTATTTGACACCGACTTCTAGATGTCCAATCTGGGAAATAGGCAGAGGGTTCAGCTCTTGGAAAGTGGTTACTATCGTCTGTAGACGCTTACAACACTAGAAGCGAAGCCAACGCGTTGCTAGGGCGGTATAAGGTCCTCATTATCCACCCTAAAGACTGGCAACTTGATCTGGTTACCCGGGGTGCTCTTAATTATAGGCGGCCGAGGCACATACTATCTCCTCCCACCTGCTGCGTATTGAGCACTTACCATCGAAAGCGTTGTGGTATATGTACACTTTCTTCGCATTTCTGCAATAGCAAGAGGTGGGCGGTGCTTCAACCCTGAATTATGGGCATTCATACCCTATATGTGGCTCTCCACATTGGCTACACGTAGGCTGATCCCTCTTTCTCATCCTCATATACCCTCCGATCAGACAAGAGGAAGGGAGAGATGGGACACTAGTTGTAATAGGTGGATCGAATAGGGAAAATGGGATAGAAGTTAGAGGATGTGAGCATCGGAACTTTCATTCATCGCACGAAACACTAATCATGTTCAAGGCTAATCGTTTCACATCGATATACTGTAAGAGTGTGTCACATCGTCCGGGCCGGTCTAAAGAGTTCTCTGCTTTATTCCAGCAATAAAAATCATGTAAGCCACGTTCTACATTAGAAAGCTTCGATTTTATGTAAGCGATACTACTATAGAATATATTGTGAAGTTTGTTTATTCAAGTTATTTTTGAAATGTAAATTTATGTTTCCAGTTGAATATGTAGGTAGATGCCAAATTTTCCTGACACACCGCGAACCGCGGCGCTTTAACATGCGGTTGAGCGGCGAACGCGGCAAAAACAAATTCAATTTTACCAAATTTTACCAACCGACCTTTAAAAGCTTTTGCGTAAAATATTTTCCAGCAAAGTTATCAACTAAAAGGATGATATGTGCAACGCAGTATGTTCTGTTACGTGTCCATGTATGGCAATTAATAAAGTTAATTATATATAATAAATTAGTTGAAAAGCCGTGGAACCTTAGCGGTTAGCTCGTGTGTCAGAAAATAGTACTATACAATTCACAAAGCAGATTAAAATTCATACAAAAATAATAATAAACTAGATTGGTAATACTGTCCGTTTCTCTATAATGGGAGATACGAACCCAGCAGTGGGATTCGTAGTATCCATAGTAGTTTGTGAACGGGCCGTTTATGAGCGGTTAATATTTTTACGAGCGAGCACTTAGAATTGGTAGGAATCATTAGTTTTTTTTTCAAAGAAGTAAATATTTTATTGACTTGCACAGCCGTACTTGATTCTTCTCTGCAGGGTTGCTCCTTCACGTGTAACTAACGACGCTTTACCCCGACGATGTGATGTCTCACTCACAATACGGTCTTCGATATTTCATAGACCACCGCCTGCTACTGTAGTGCTAACCTCTGAATTAACCGCGCGTAGCTCGCTTCTGGTTCTACTCCTTCACTGAACTGCCCATTAAACTTACCACTAATCTCTCCACTAAACTCTTCTTCAAAATCTCTCGTATCCCACTTGTCGCTTCGCTGTCTTCAACTGAACGACACCGTAGGCGCGTGTTACGCTGCTTATATACCCGGAAGAATTTTCTGGAACCCATAATTTCGCTCTTGTTAATGTCGTTATTTTTTTGTACATCATCACTTAGGGCGGGACTATTGTAGGAAATGCGAATAAAAAGTACCAGGCTATTGGGGTGAAGTGCTAATGGAGGTAAGCGATCTTGGTCTATAGAGTCTATTGCGTCTGCCCGTCGCAATATACGGGTAAAATGGAAAAAATGGGCAGAACGTGACTAACCACTCTCTGCATGGGCCGCAAAAAATTCCATAGAAGATTGGCGAGTGGAAATATGTGTGAACGTGGCTAAGGGGTGTGGAGAGGTGGGCTGCAGGTTCACCAAAGCTACTTCCGACGTTATGCCTTTATCAATTCCAGCCCTGGGCTTGAGTCTTAGTTCTAGCAACCTTAACTCCATTCCGGCTGGCTCTGCAAAGCACAGTCAGGTACGAAGAGCGCTACTCACTTAAGGCTTCGCCACAAAGCCACCCTGCGGGTCTATTTTATTATTATATATCCTCGCGTAACCTATTTTCTTTGCCACTTTCCTGCTTGCTGTCGTGGAAGTGAGCGCAATGTAAACGTGGGGTTTCGTTTTTTGGACGCTCCAACTCTCTATGCACGAAAATATTCATTTCACGCAATTCGCGTACAATATTTCATGTTCTCCAATTTTTGTCGACACATCGGTAGCTACTGTGAACGAATAATTTGCATCTGTTGTAACTACGCTTTTGCTGCGTTTGTATTAAAATTGCTTATATACAGGTATATATAGAACCTTCGCAGACGATATATCGTAAGCGATATTTGTATGGGAATGTTATAACAAATTAATAGCCGAACAAAAGTCTTAAAACAAAAGAATAAATTAAAATATCATTTAGAACAAGAACACTAGAGGCCGCTTGCATAACGATCGCCTGTAAATAAAATTAGTTAATCATATTAAACTGCCTAAATACGTTTGCACAAAACATATTGACAGTTCTTTAACCATATTCAGGGGCATATTTTGCGTTGTGCAAGACGCTTATTGTATTTAAAGATGTTAAATACGTTTTGTGTTTCTTAAATAAATTTAAGCAACATTATGCAAGCGGCTAGATTTGTTGATATTTCGCTTACGATAAATCAAAGGTAATAACTTGACATACTGTAGTTCTTTGAACCGGGATGAACAATTGAACGTACGATTCATTCTTCTATGAAATAGCTATAATTAAATCCTATTATAATTGTAGAAAATAAATAATAAATATAAAAACGAACTAGTTTGTGAGGATAGACGTTTGTTATTACATTCACGTAAAAACTGCTGGCCCCAAGTTTGGTATTACAGAGGTGTCAGTATGGTCGATCTTCAGCATCGTTATGGCACAATATGGTTGGTTTGGATAGACAAAGGCAAAGAAGTAGTAGGTCTTCGTTTTGTTTGCCGCTTTACGAATTTTCTTTAATTCTTTCACTAAAGTGAAGGCATACAGGGCACGCAGCCTGAATAGAGAATGGAAGATGCGTACCAGTCCTACACTATTCCCTAGGGACAGCAAATGGGGACGCAGTCGACCTCTGGGAACATGGAATGACAAGATTCAAACAGTAGCAGGAAAACTATGGATTTAATAAGTTCAAGAACGAATATCATGGTAGGAGATAGAAGCAGCCATCATCGGATCATTCGAATCTATAGAAACCATATTCATAGAATACTTATTCATGATTTTTGTATTTTATAAACAAAATTGGGTCTTTTTCGTCGTACGCCAAAAGGGAGGTTTGCACTGAAAATCAGCGTTGGGTCGGATATAATTCCGGCACAGCAATATGCTGAGTGTAAACCTTGTTTGCTGAAAATGCGGCGTAGAAATTTTCAAAATAAATGCTCTGTGTATAACAATATATATGGAATGTAATTGCGTCGCTAGTTTTTTTGCAAATAAAGTTTTTCTTTCTTTTAGAAGTATTTTTGGGAAACAAAGGCTTTTTTTATTAATATATTTATTTTATAATACAATTTTTCAATCAAATCTATTGATATGAATACATAACTGTATACCTACGTGCGAAGTGGGCTAAATATTACACTAATACCGATTAAGTATATAAAAAGTCTAATGAGCAATAACTAATTTGTTGTATAGGGAAGAAAATGATTGATTTCGGCACACCATGCAAGCGTTGTTTGTAGGCCCGTTAATTGTGTACCGGCCAACACAAGCCGAGGTAATTAGTGTGCGGAATTCAGGGTTTGAATTCGGAGGATTTTGTTTGGAAGTGTTTCATTATCGTCAACAATAAATATTGCAAACACAGTGAATATTCCAAATCGAGTTTATATTTTACTTAGCAGGCATCAAGATTAGGGAAATACTACGTGACTCGTTCAGGGGGATCGTCAAAATACTACGCTTGGTCACTGGGATTGGGGAGAAGCTTAGGTTTTCGTCACGTAGTATCTATCTGACATCCTCTAGGGAAATCTTGCGCTTTTTCGAGCTATATTCAAATATGATTTTTTATTTATTTATGAATTAACTAGTTGCGCCTGCGGTTTAGCCGCGTGGTGATAGTAAATCGTTATATTTTGGATAATTCACACTTTAAAAATTATAGTCTATCTGTTATTGTGATGTGTAAGCTATATTACTGTGAAGTTTCGTCAAAATCCATACAGTAGTGCGTGAAAGAGTAACAAACATACATCCATACATCTATACATTCATACATCAATACATCTCTATATCCATACATCCATTCTTACAAACTTTCGCGTTTATAATAATTACAAAGAGATAGAGATATAGAAAATAGATAAGTTAAAACTAGAGGAGGAGGTGGATCTTGGTATATACTACTGATGCTCACCGAGGAGAGAGGGCGGAAGGGGGCGGGGAGGTAAAATATTGTAAAAAAAATATATACAGGCTATGTAATATATGGGTACGTTCCCATAGGTGATAGTCCGCTTGAAACGTCGTAGGATGCGACTGGCGTGCCGCTGTGCGTGACCAACCAATGCTTATTATGAAAATACAGTAAAGTGATGTCTCTCGCAAACGCCTGAAATGGCACACATACGCTATGCGCGGCTTCCGCTATCATTCTTGAGCGATTCAGCATGTCCTCAACTGGGCAATTATAAATCTGGAATTGTGCCATTGGATAAGTTTCATGTGAAATTTAATGAAGAATTCAACTCAAGTGACTTTTAAAAAATCTTTTAATAAAAAAATATTTTCCATTCCAGGAGTTCTGTGCAACAAACCTGTCTGGTCATAGACAGATAGTACACAGGATAAGTTGAGGTGCATTTAGACATTTTTAGAAGGACTAACATATATTGGTATAATGTCAATGCGACGCCCCAAGCGATGTTCAGCGTCGATTTAATTTATTTGAAATTAAACCTCGAGTAGAATCCGAATTAACTCATCTTATTTTAATAAAACGGATGAATGGATAATAGAACGACATGGTGGTTACAGCTAGCTAGTAACTTATATAAGTATTGGTAATTATTTTAAGTTAACGTGCCTTCAAAAGCCTAATTATTATACGAGTATAAACATTAGATATATCTATATAAATACAATGGCTTCACATTAGTATACATACTAAACATTCATACATACGTGTACGTTAAAATGATGTGAAGTGCATACGGGCCGAGGTGCAAGTGCGGCAATTAAAATGCAACATCGCTTTGATCTACCCCGAGTGCGCTTATCCAGCGACTCTACAAGTGGGGTGGAGTTTCGCCGATACATTAGGGAAATAGTGGCGCATAGGAGTGTCGGTGTCACTTTTACATCAAATATGATAACTTGTTGTTGTCTTACGACTTTTCCGCTCTAATTCAGATATTCTAAAACCTAAATCAATCAATTTTGTTAAATTTTTTGTTAAATAGGATCCAACATATCAAAATGTTATTTATGACACTACACTTCAAAATAAAAAATATATACTATTATAAACATACTTGCAAGTAAAAAATGTAGTCCAGATCTCTCTTGGTGAACGTTGTATGGCTACGCTTATCCGTTGCCCAATATAGGCCAGCCCTTTGGTCACGTGAGACTTCTTTCAATCGCCTTGAAAGGTCTCGAGAAAGTTGCTAAGTCTCGCGTTCTCATAGCACCAAAAGTCTCACCCCGAAAGCCACAAAATTAAATATGTATCCATCACCGATGGATGCATATTTGCTTGAAGTGTGGTATCTCCTCCGGTAGTGACGGCTGTTTATGGAAGATGGGAAGCTGCTAGCGTATCGACACATGTTGCGTCCCATATCAAAATTATTTTGACATCTACCGGCAAAATATTTGTTCGCTTATCATCGCTTTGACAGCAATGTTGGGTAAAAGATGTCTGTCCAAACAATGATAAGGAATTGTTCGCAAATTAACTATTTAACTAATGTTTATGTAAACTAGGCTTTAAGTACATGATTAAAATGGTTCTTGTATATAAAAGAAAAACTTGATAATGTCATAACTCATCTTCTAAGCAATACAATAACAATCTTCTATAAAACTTTTAGACTTACGTATTTGTTGTATGTTTGCAAGAAAGGCCTATATCTTCAAGTGAATTCTGAATAGCCCCTGCAATACAAAAGAGAACTAATGTTCTACTAACTATCAATAGGGAGAGAATTTATAGTAGGAACCCCTCTTGCCGGAGAAAATATTGGTCTTGCGAAGTACCCAGACGTGGTTTGTGAATGCTGTCTTTTGTAGAACGAAAAGAGGGATGAAAGTTGGGGCGTGGTTTAAAATATTCGCTTGCAGCGAGTGGACTTTTCATCTCAATATATTTTTCTGAGGTACCATGAAATAATAGTAATTATGTTTTTGTTGAGAAATTCGTATTTTGGTAGTGAGCGTGTAATGATTAATCAATAGTTTTGGTTTAATATGCACTCATATGTTCTCGATGTAGATTTTTTTTTATAAATAATTTATCTTAGTGATACAAAATTAAAATTACAATCTAATATAGGAAATAAGACTAATGGGTAGTTTAAATCTGACCTAAAATAACTAGATAAATTACTTAAACTAAGAATGTGTCCAATAACAGGTTTCCTATTGTCTTCACTAAGGAGAAGGTATTGTGTTCATGTGTTTTTTGGTAATTTTTAGCACTTAGCACTACACTTTATTATTCTTAGAGTATTATAACATACTCAAATGGTTTTGTAGATGTAGAGTAAGAAAAATGTTAAAGGGATGTTGGAATAGAAGTTATAGTTCCTGTTATTCGAACATGGAGAAGGGAGATTTATCAAAATTTTCTTTTGGTACGATTTTTGAGATTCCCAGCCTATTTTCGCAAGAAAGAAATAGCAAGAAAGAAATACAAATTGTGTATTTTTAAGTTAAGCAAGTTACACTTGTGGTAATAAAATGTAGGTAGGTATTATACAACGGACACACTATCCCAGATGCCCAGACCATAGTAAATTTTCGTATCAAGAATCGAACCCGGTACATCAGCGTTTTAGTAAACTAGGCCGACAAAGGCTTAATCCAGTCAACCACAGAAACCATATATTTGTAAATAAATTAATAAACAGCATTTTAAAAGAAGAATTAAATAGCACTATCTGTATTAATTTACTGATATATGTACAAACTCTTACCTACACTACCCTGCCACTCGTTATTACCCTTTCACTACACTCACAGGTTTGTTGGAAGAACACTCTTACGGTTGAGCTCGCCTTTGTACATCACCCCTATTTATATCGTTTTAACCACTATTTTTAGTTAGAAATTCTACAGTGGTGCTAGGAAAACGCGGTTGAAGTACGATGATTTCTGCTATATTAATCCCGCAGGACTTTCTCTGGATGAAAAGTATCTTATGCCTTATTCAAAATCCCTGACAACGTGTGTTCAAAATTTCGTGGCGATCTGTACTTTTTGAAACACTACTTTCCCTTCAATAGTTACGCCTCACTATTATTATAGGCTAATTCAAATATAGGTATCAGTTTGTGCCATTGTCTGTCTTTTAAATTCTACTTAATAATCTCCGCTACCTACATCTCCAGATTGAGTTACATTGCCTGAAAGGCATTGCTTTAAGCGATGAGGCCGCCTATTGTTTCTACCATTAATATTATAATCATGCATTGTTGTCATTGTAATTTGATGAGCAATAACGTGTTATCTATTTATTCTTATTAAAAATGTTTTTTCAATATTGAAATTGCCGCTTTCTTCTATGTCTTGGGACTCTCTGAAGCAACTTTTCTTAGCATCATAAACACTGTTCTTTCGCGAATTGTACAAAATGCTGAATGACATAGGATGGAAAAAACAAGTCATCTTTTTTGTCAATTGGTCTATTGGTTGTAAAACTTCGACTTTCGTACCCTTCACTTTACATTTGTGATTTATATAAAAAGTTATTATAGCAGTTCGAATGCCTAGATCTTCTTTTATTATCCTCTTATTTGGAGGGTTACGTAATTTATGGGAATATTGTCATGGTTCAGGAAAGTACTGAGTATTTTAAAATGAATATCATGATATTCGAATAAGTCACTTAACACTAATATCACTTAATAAAACTACGTTTTAACGGTTTTAAGCGCGGTAATTTATTTTTCATTTCGGAAGTCTTCCGTGACCACGGTCACTGAAAAGGGGCCAAAACGTCGGATAAACCAAAATAAAATAAATTATCGCGGTTAAAACCGTTAAAACGTAGTTTTATTATGTGTACAAGTCGCGAAAACTTAAGAAAATATTATGTGAACTAACATCATTATTATTTTATTTTATTTTTATATTTTCAGGGATCAGTTAAGGAAGTGTTTTATATCAGTTTGCCTGGAAGAGATTTGCAGGAATAAGGGGCCGCCTTCACCAAGACAATATGGTAGGTATCTATTAATATTTATGGTATCTTTTATATTGGTAAACAATAAATCTGTCTATCAATAATAAATAAATAATCTTCAGAAAAACAGATATTATATATCCTCAAATTAAGCAAGGTAGTCTTGTGTTATGGGTAATATACAAGAATCACCCTGGGGCGGATCTCAGATACCCAAACCACCCATAGTAAATTACGGAGAAAATTTACCATACTAGGAATCGAACCCGAATAATGTGAATTTGATTTGCCCCTTCGTTATGACTTTGGAAATGAATGATATTTAAAATTTCTGTATCTAAAAATGTAAAACTAAAAACCTTCAAAATAATCGAGCGTGTACAATGAATTTGATAAGGAGATAAAAATCAGGGAAAATCACTATTATTGTAGAGTCCACAAATTTTTCTCGATAAACGGGCTATATAAGTTAATAAAAATCTTTGTTAAAACATATATCCGAATATAAATATGTGTTCAAACATATATACAAACATAAATAATTATTTATTTGTACATACATACATACATAACTCACGCCAGGTCCCTTGCGGGTAGGCCCATTCTTACACACCTCACTTGCTTCTTTGACATTCATAGCTCTTGTCATGCACGCTCGTCTGTTCTTAAGGCTCCTAACATCACCTTCTGCTAACACATGATCAATTTGATCATGGAAGGTGTGTCGTGGCCTTCCGCGACTTCTGCATCCATTCACTTTTGCATTGTATTTATTTGTATCAATATATAAATCAAATTTAATTTTCACAATCAAGATACATATACACAATTGATATACGTACCTACAAGTTCATAATGCAAATTGAATCAATAGAAATCCGATTACAAAACCGAATTCTATTATATTCAAAATGCTGGTAATGGTGTTAGTGTTCCATTATTCGTTTATCAGAGACAGGAATAATTCCATGTGTTCGATTATTCGTTGAATTCGACACTGCCAACACTAACGTAGCAACGCGCGTCGGGATGATCAGTGTTGATTGCGTCCAAAATAATTGGATTGCAAACTATGTGGACAATTGGACATACCGTGTAGGGATGGCCCGATACACAATTTAGCCAATATGATACCGATATTGATATCTCAAAAAGTATCACCAACTTTATTACTGATACCAATCTGGTTAGCCATGTATGAATAAAAACCTTCGCTGTATTTTTTCTTTTTTAAATGTCAGTGCCTAATTGGTACCTACACTCACGTATGGAAGCGAGAGTTGGGTATGGAATAGAGAGCATGAAAGTAGAGTAAACGCGGTCGAGATGCAAGCACTGCGCAAAATCTGCGGAGTGACGCTCGCGGACCGCGTTCGTAATACCGAAGTAAGAAAGAGAGTTGGGCTGAAAGAGAGTGTCGGGGTGAAGGTAAGGAAAGGAATGCTCCGGTGGTTCGGGCATGTGGAAAGAATGTATGATGAAAGAATGACTAAATAGATATATAATGCAAAAGTTGATGGATGCAGAAGTCGCGGAAGGCCACGACACACCTTCCATGATCAAATTGATCATGTATTAGCAGAAGGTGATGTTAGGAGCCTTAAGAACAGACGAGCGTGCATGACAAGAGCTATGAATGTCAAAGAAGCAAATGAGGGGTTTAAGAATGGGCCTGTGTGGCGCTCTGTTGTTCGTGCCTACCCCGCAAGGGACCTCGCGTGAAGTTATGTATGTAGTGCCTAATTGAAATTGACATTGATTCATTTTTATTTAGAACTTGTAATATTTTTTTTATCTCATTCTTCATCAGTCATATAGTCTATCCCAGATTTTTTTATAATATCTTTAATTTTACAGATAAGACTAGCATACTTTACTATATTATTGTAAAGTGAATATCCTTAAAATTTATTGGATCTTATGTTAATATATTCACATAGTTATATAGTAAGTCGCTATGGGTCTGTTACTGAAATAAAAATTATTATTATCATGTAAAGTTGAATCCGTTTAAACATTTGTTTATGACGCTTTTACGGTGTAAATATACCGCATCCATAAACTAAATTATATAATATGTTGAGAAATTAAAATATCGAGGATATATCGGTATGATATCCATATCGGATGCATCCCTAATATTGTGACAGTACACAAAGGCATTCGATAGGATGTATAATGATGGAATAATATATATATATATATAAAAGAATATCTCCCTTAATACATACAAATAGAGCTAACATTTATTTGAAATCTTTTAAGTTTCATTTAAAATCAAAATTAATACTAACGGATAAGAGAAATGTCGAATCAAATAAGGTTAAATTTCTTTTGATTGATTCTTAAGAAGTTTTTTAAGAAGAAAAATCATTTTCAGCTAGACTTGTCGCTGGGGAGTTTCTAGCCGCTTCTTCTTTCTTAAACAACGATAGCACATTGCGGCGGTGTACATAGAATCGGAAGTAAATTTTAAGTTTAACTTCAAAAGTTCTCCAATGAAATTTACTGAATAAAAATTTTGATTTTGATTTGGGACCTGATACTTCACATACTCATACAAACAAAATCACTTACACATAAATTCTTTAATATATTTAATTTGTTAAACGTGTTATTGTTTACAATAAATTGGTGTTGATTTATGATTTATGTCGCGATTGTTTGATTAAACAATATTATGCTCAAAACGTGCTGCAACGCAGTTTACAAAGCAAAAGTTTTCATCGGTAATAAATTGAATTTATTCTCCCATTATTATGTCAATTTTCATGGGTATCAGTGGTGATTGGATATTAATTTTGTTTACCTTATTATAATTTTAATTAATTTTGGGAATGTAATTTATATTTTAAGCCTATTAAATTAGTGATACGATATTGGAGAATTGAATTTGAATATTGTAATGAGCAGTATATTTGAAAAAGTGTTTTTGTTGGGATAATTACGTGTATATAATGAACTAAAATGTTATAAATAGAATTCTTATATAATTATTAATCATAAAATTACACGAAGTTTACAGACATCAGACAAACGTTAAAACGCTTTATAATTACCGATAAGTGCATTTAATTCACTCATAATAAGGTATTTATAAGCTCAATAGTCAAAAAATGTTATTCATAATCTCATATTAGCACTAAAAGGCTTTAAAGCAATTTAAACTAGCTAATACCCTTGATCTTTGAATGTCTTAATACCTGCAACTACTTTTCTCTTGGTAATCATTTTTTTACAGCAGAATGACAAACGTGGTTTCTCTCTATTGAAAGATTACCTACTGTAGATAATAAAGTAAGTATATATAAATAAATTCTATGTAGCTCGTGTTTTGGAATTAGTGTTTCCCCCTGCGGCAACGACTCGCGCTGTATAAAGCACAAATCAAATCACATACGAAGTACTGCCCACATTTCTGGGCCGGAGCACCCGCTTACCAGACTGCCCCCTCGACTCCATCCAGCGTCGCGCCGTTGGTATTGTCGCAATCCCATACTAACAGGCGGTTTAGAGTCGCTTAGCCTTTGAAGATACTTTGCGCCCCTCTGCGTATTTTACAGATTTTCCGTCTGTGTAATGAGGGTGGTCCGCGGAACTGTTTGATCTGGTGCCAACCAACGCCTCACTATTACACCCGCACCGCTCGCCAGCGACGGAATTTTCACCCCCATTTCCTTGAGCTCCCACGCACAACGCAATGGTTCTGTGGGACATTTATTCCGCGTACAACAATGATCTGGAGGGAACTTCCCGCCGCAGTTCTCCCTTTGCGCTATGACATAGGGTTTTAAGTAGGACGTTATAAAATTTCTTAGAGGTTAGCAATACGTTGACGAACCCCCTGGTGTTGCAAACGTCCATAGCCACTTTCCATCACATGGACCGTCTGCCTGTGTTCCTGCTTTAGGCAATAAAAAGGCGACCCGTCGTAAAAGATGACAAAACAACTCACAGTCTACACAGTGGCTATCAACCCTGGTCTAGGGTATGCCACCATAATAGTCTTGAGTTTTGTTTTGGCATTAGTGGACAGGCTCTAGACTCCATTTAGAGAGCGGCAGCACATTGTTCTTACAAATGTTCATAGGCGATGGTAACCACTATCCATCAGGTGGGTCGTCTCAGTGTCTGCTGAACTCATCAAATGAAAGTAAAACAAAAACATAAGAAAGTAAAAGCGCTGCAAGAGCATTTAAAATACAAGCTTTTCTTATAATCATGATCATCATGAAAATGCATCTGCAAAACTCGATTTGTTTAGCAACCAACCCTAGTCTCGTCTTTGTTATCAGACTTTATAGAAGTTTCCACATTTACCTAAGCATAAAGCCTATAAAGCCATTCAAAACTAGTTAGTATAAACAAATTTGAGAGCGCGAGAGACCGAAAAACACTCTTAGTTAGTTCCCGATGAAAGGAATGGAGGAACGGTGTACTGAGTAAACTTATTACTATAGACCACTATTACGGTAATGTTGGTGCATTAGACGCACAGTAAAGTGGTTTTTATTTAAACGTATAAATCATTAAAAAAGAAAAAAGCACTTTCGTAATGAAATATCACGTGCTGACGAAATGGCTTTTTTTAAATGCATAACTTCAGTTGACGGGCTGACAGCCTATCTGATGGAAAGCAGTTAGTATCGCTGTTCGTGCTGCCGCTCTCTAAAAGAAGACTAGAACCTGAAGACTAATGCCGGAATACATGAGTTGTAACTCAGGGTTCTTATGGCGGCATACTTTAGACCAGAGTTGGTACCCATCCAGGCGGGCAAACACCCTACCACCTGGTTGTGGGATGTTTTTATCGCCTCTTACGACAGGAGCACCGGAAATATAGGCCGGTTCCCATATCTTACTAGCCGTTTACCTTATTTCGGTAAAAAAATGTAGGTACTGTCAAATTTTTACCGATGGTAAGGCAAATGAATGAACAAGTAAGATCTAGGATATAGTCATTATTATACTTAGCTTGAGCAAACTTAGCAAAAAATTGATACCTAGTCTATGTTGTAATCGATAAATTCGACGCTATGCTCTAACAATAAAACTTTATTCGACTTATGTTATAATTTGCCATCCTTTTTCGAAATTGAAATTCTAGAAGATTCCTAGTGTACTAATCTTCTAAAACATGTCAGAAATAGAATATGTATCTATTAATCTTACATTAACGGAATGGTGTCTAATGAAAGCAAGTTACCGCAAGCTCGGGGGGCGCTGTGTCGACAACCACTGCCACAACAACTATAACTACGTTCCTAAGTATACATATATCTTAATATATACACATATATATTATTATCTGTACACCACTATTATTGTATCAAACAGTAGACATTGAAGGGAGTTTTTAGCGGGAACTGAAAGGAGATGTTGTGCTGTGCAGTTTTATTGGAACGAAGTTCCTTATTGCGCGTTGCGAAAGGGGGCTAGACGGAAAAAATTAAGACCAAAAGTTGTAACGACACTTTTTGCTATAGTTGTAAGCCGTGTGGCGTGCGTGTGTTTCTTCTGTTTCTCTCTCTCTCTCTCTCTCATTATTACTAAAATTGGCCTACTGATTAAGTTTATATTACATTATATTTGTAATAATAATAAAATATTATTGTAATTAAAAAATATATATATTACAATTCCTTCTCTAATTAATCGAAAGGAACTTGTTCCATCCGGTTGTTCTTGACACCTCTCAAGTTTTTTCTAAAAATGTGTAAAATTACTCTAAAATGAACAATAGTTGGAGGATATTGATAGTTTTTAAGTAGTAATTATGTGTTTTGTGAGAAATGTGAACTGTATAGTCAAATGTGGCCTTTTGAGTTGTCACTCTTGTGACAACTCAAAAGGCCACATTTGACTATACAGCTAATGCCATTCAACGGAGTTCTTACTCCGTTGAATGGCATTAGCTGATTACCTACAGTTCAGCTGTGCTACACATAGACTTAGTGTAAGGTTTCATAGTGCTTAGTAAGCACTATGAAACCTTTAATATGTTCGAAAAGCCTAGACGAAATTAAATTTTAATATATAAATCAAACTCAAAATTAAGTACTGACTCTAAAACTTATAATACTTTATAAGAATATATTTTCAGACAAGGGATGAAAGTGACTTATTTAGGCACGAGTTCGAGTGCCTAAATAGGTCTTTCACCCGAGGTTAACATTCATTTATTGATTGTGAAATATGAGGAAACTGATTATTTAAACAAACAACAAATACTTCTCTAATGAAATCAGGCGTTAAATCCATATCCAAATCTGATAAACTCGTTTAATAAAGTAAATACTCACTCATGTATGATGCGTAAATAAGTTTCTGTTTCTGTGGTTTTCTACCAGACATATTTTTTTGTCACTGATTATAATACTTAGCTCAAATGTAAATTAAATAATAATTGAGTGAAAAGTAATTAAATATGGTCTGTTTTTGTAAATGTATATTTTGGTGTGAAATAAAGTGTTATCTCTCTTCTCTCTCTCTTTATAACTATAAAATCATGTTCAATATATTATATATTATATAATTACAATTTCATGCCGCGATTTAACAGCGGCTGTATAAAAACTTCGGACATGGCTCGCATAGTTTGTTAAATTTTTGACAGCCAGGAAAATCGTTAATTTCATGCGTACTTTCCGAGTATGATACAAGAAAAATGGTTTAATAATAGTTAATCAACTGGAAAGACATCAGAAGAATATTTTTCATAATTTCTTTACAACTCCGGTGCAATTTTCATCGGCGCGAACCAATATATGAATGTAAACACTCAATTTCTTAGACTAAGAGGTTATGCGTTTGCTTTGAGAGGATTCAATAACGCTGTTCAAATATGACGTCACAGGAACGTCTTCCTTCCGGCGCCGGAAGCGAAGGAGCAAACAGCGGGAACTATCCTAGAAAGCACAGGCGCTTTCAATATTATATTTCTTAGAAAATGTGCCTTCACTGTTTTGAAATATTTGTCTAATCGTATTATACAGTGCATTTAAATGTTTATTAAAATATAAAATTATGAATGGTCATTATTCCTTTGACTTAATGGGTCATAAAGAGATGAGATGCTAAATGTTTAATGTATATTTTTACATGCAGTTGTTTTTATTTTAATAAAAAAAGATGAGTAATATTTTTCAAAATAAATGTAACATATTAAAATTCAAGTATTTCTTGCTTGACACAAAAATTACATTAAAAAAAACATTTTTTAAGGACATGTAGACACTGTAGTACACAGGCCCTTTTTGGCACTTTTTTTGGGGGGCACGCTAATTTTCGAAAGTTTTAAGTCTGTAATTTTTATGATTTTTAAATAACAGTCATTAGGCTTATGCCACGATTTTGCAAGTCTAAACTCAGCTCACTTAGTTCTTGAAGAGCATCCCACATTTCGTATTAGGCGACGCGGTAACTGTTCAGGAAAGACAGATTCGATTGTGTATTTGGATAATTTGGACCTATTAAAAAAATCCAAAACTTTTTTAAAGTTTACCGAAATTGGTTTTTTTTCAAATTCTTTCATTTTATTACAATTTTTAAGGCATTTTTACGAAATTTCCTTTATGGGCACTCCGTGCCCTTTAAACGAGAAGCCCTGGTAGTAGATAATATTGTTTTATAAAAAAAACATGCAAAACAATGTTAAAATAAATCTGGAAAACCACCGGCAGCGGGGCCTGGGATCCAAACTACCAAAGGTTAGGGCTCCAGAGATAAGAACTTGCTCATAATTCGTGCTCTGTCCAAGAGTGCTGCCTTCTTTATTTGACCCTTCACCTAGCGAGCGTCTCTCAAGGTGACGTTCGTGGGTCACACTATAAGACCGTTCACGGTGACAAACATCGGCACAATGACCATTGACTCCAGACGCCACATGGCCGTAACTTCGTGAGCAAGTCAAGTATTTAGTAAGGTCTATCCTCACCTCATTGATCGTCTTACAGATCGATCTACTATCACGATGTCAGGCTTATTGGCTACAATACTCTTATTTGTACTTGCGTAAAATACGAAATGGAGACTTTGGGATGGAGGCCAAGTGCAAACGAATTGTTTTAAAATATTAAAAAACGCCTAGTTTATATAACAGGAGACCGGAAGGCTGGAGCTTAAAGCGCTTAAAGTCTCTGTATGCGGCGAGCTAACGCTGCCAGCCTTCTAGGTACCAGGTTTGGTGGAGCTGGACGGGTTTTAGTATAGGTTTTTATTTTTCTACTATTGTATTTAAATTTTTAGTAGTTCCTATAACTAACCTTAATGCTTTTTGGGTTTTTCATTGTTTTCGTAAAATATCTTTTAATAAATAAAACGTCCGAAAGATATAGAAGGATCTGTTCCAAAATCATGTAGGATTTTAAAGCTTTAAAATTGGCATTTGTATAGACGGCACGCACCGACGTCATTACCGCGCCGTCGCCGTGCGTCCGCCGCGCTGGTATTTTGTGAGACTCTGGGCCTTACTTATAATCTTTCTTAAATTTGAAGAAACTGCTCAGCAATTGATTTGTGAAAATCTTACCCATAAACTTCTCTTTAGCCGAATGTTTTATGTACAACCTACGTTAATCATTCAAATTTCGTTTAACTGTGCTCCTCTTAGGTAAACAACAGTAATACACGTTTATAAGTGAAAAAAAAGATATTAATGTATTAGGGTCTGATTCTGATTCTCTTACTTAAGAGTGCCTAATCGTTCCTTAGTGAGATTATTATAAGTAAGACCGTATGTGTGCAAACGTTGTCCACCTTCCTATACTACCGCCTCATCGCAGACGCGGCCAACGCACTGGTTTTCTTTAAATGACGGCGTCGTTTACACGCACATTTATATTTTACTCGGCCATTGTCATTACTAGTATGTACTTTTCTTCCACGTCAGAATTGTGTATTATTATAAGAATAGAGTTCGTATTTAATTATACTTCAGTAACATTATAATTTGATTTCTTCTACTTGAAATTATGAACCATCAGTCAATGCATACTGGAATAGACAGATGTTGTAGATACATGTATGTACATAGAGTTAATGAATATTCACTTAGGCATCGCGTCGGTATGTAACGAAGTAATCCACCCTGTCCTGTCTGTTTAGGAAACAATTAGGTATTATTATAGACCCTAATGGGGATGTCGGGGAGGGTGCTGCTCCTGTCGGATACTTCACTCCCCTCCTAGTTGGCAAATAGTTAATAAAGCTAGGTAGGTTATGGTATTGACGCGTAATTGTCATGTTAAAATGTTATCCATATTGATAGTAGATACGTACAATATCATTAACTGTTGTTACTTAGAGTGCTATAATTGTCCGTTAACATTAATAATTAAAAAAATCCAGACACATTTATTCAAAATATATCATTAACACCATTGCATAAACATAAAGAGTGCGTGAACACGCAGAAAAAGTAACGATGAATTGAGTATTTCTTTTTCGGTATCCGTTAAAAAGTATGAAATATTCTAATATTTCTCCAGCCTTAACGCATAAAGCGTTATATCAATAACTTATCCAATATAAAAATTGTAAAAACAATAGAAATCGGACGTGTCCCGGTATGTTCATTTTTCTTACGCATAAATTTCACCCGGGACTGCTCTTTTGAACTCTATACCTTTTTTTATTAAGTACGAGAAAAGGGCTTGTACCTGCCGTTTATATTAAAAGCCTTTAAAATGAGAAAAGGGATACTGGCTGTATTCTTACAAAATAATTTCGAAATAAATTCATTATGTAAGATATCTGTTAGAAAGTGTTTAATTACTGACTTTTTAAATTTTAAACTTATAAAAAGTTTTGAAAGTAGAAAGTTACTCCATATAACATTAACTATCCAGTGTAAGTCCCATCAAAATCCATTCAGCCATTTCAGAGATTAGCAGCAACAAACAGACAGACATTTTTATATAAGTAACGTATTTATGACAATTATTTAATGTGATTAATTAAAATATCAATATTAATTATGTATTGATATTTAAAAATTGACATTAAAGAATTCGTTTGTGGAATAATATCATTTGTCTATTAATAATTTTAAGTTTAGTCTTGTCTTAAATATATTTCATGGTATTGTTGTTCATCCACCCCATGTGTTCATTCACCCACCAGAACTGGTGGATGAGCCCAATATAATAGGCGAGAGCAAGGCACATCGCTTGCGCTGGCTTGGCCATCTACTCAGAATGGGGGAGGATCGCGCTGTGAAAAGAGCCTATCTGGGCAAACCAGCGGGACGGCGACCAGTTGGTAGGCCCAGGTATCGCTGGAGGGACGCAGTGGAGGCTGATCTGCGCGAGCTTCATGCCGATGACTGGCAAGAGACAGTGCTGAATAGGAAGGAGTGGAGTATACTCGTTTCGGAGGCCAAGACTCACTTTGGGTCGGTGAGCCGCAGCAGTAAGTAAGTAAGTAAGTATTGTTTGGTTAACCGGCCTTTGGGTAGGTTTATTGGAATATCCGTGCCAGCAGGAACGGGAGAAAGAATACAATTTCCTGCGGCCGGGCGGCCTGTCGTAAGAGGCGACAAAATAACCCACAGCCAGGTGGTAGGGCATTTGCCCGACTGGATGGCTACCACCCCTGTTCTAAAGTGTGTCGCCATAACAACCTTGAGTTGTGTTCCGGCATTAGTGACCAGGTTCCAGTCTCCCTTAAGAGAGCAGCAGCGCATTTGTAGCACCTTTGGTGTTGCAAATGTCCATAGGCGATGGTAACCGCTTTCCATCAAGTGGGCCGTCTGCCTGTCTGCTGAACTCCTGCCATAAAAAAAAAAAAAAAATATTGCAGGTGCCATTTCGTAAACACTATTATCCAACAGTGCCGTATTATATCTACACAGAATACATTTAATTCCCTTTTTCCCAATTTTCATGGCGTGCCGGTTTTATTTTAAATTTAAAGCGATAAATTTTGTCTGAGGAGTTACCCAAAAATATAACTCCGTATCTAAGTATAGATTCAACGTAACTATGGTAAGCAATCAATGCTATATCTCGACTTGTGGAGGAGTGGGAGGAGTCAAAAAATCATGAAATTTGTGTGATGTTTGGTGAACGGCTCCTTATGAATATGTGGGAGGTCGTTAAGCTGAATCAGTCTGCTATAACAACTGCAATAGAATCTACTACATTAGAGAATTCGAACTTGAGTAACCGTTAGATTATTTAATACCAAGGTAGGTACTTATACTTTCGTTGTCTCTTATATGTAATATAATTTCTCTCCCTCAAACTTTTTCGATAAGCGATCCGTCTTCGCGTAAAACCAATTACATTCTTGTAACTTTTACTCCTACGATACTAGTATATCAAAATAACTTTCTGTTACATATTATTTAGGATTGCGTAGAAAATTGGCCAAAACGACAATGTTAACCTGGACTATTTATTTATTTATTTAGCAGAAACAGCTAAAGGTTACATATTTCATATCTAATATATAAAATTCTCGTGTCACAGTTTTCGTTGCCATACTCCTCCGAAACGGATTGACCGATTTTGATGAAATTTTTTGTGCTTATCCGGTATCTATGAGAATCGGCCAACATCTATTTTTCATCCCCCTAAATCTTAGGGGTAGTCCACCCCTAAATTTTTTTATTTATTTTTTAGACAAAATTTTTAATTTCTTTTTTTATGATACAACATACAAAATACATACAACCCTAGATTTTCAACCCTCTACGATCAACCCCTATTTTTTACCGGGCAGGACGACGTCTGCCGGGACAGCTAGTTATGTATAAATTATTAGGTCTAAGCTGTAACTCTAAAGTGTGAGCACATAATGTACCATACATTGACAAGATATTTCGGGGTTAGTATGACTCATTATAATGTTACTTTTACAGTGGTTAGGTATCAAAATTATTGTGCAATTATGCCAGAAATATTGGTGTAAGTAATAGCCCGAGTTTCACGTTTAAATTTATAGAAGGATGAATTAAAAATATCAATGGATATATTTGTCCTTGCAATTTCATTATATAGCCTGCACATTCTAGGGACTGGATTATAAAACGATGTGTTATCTTTAAAAACTTGAAGAAAAACGAGTCGTGAAGGATTACGAGATGGAATCTATAAGAAAGAATATTTTAAAAAATCTAACATAATATTAGTAGGTCCAGATGTATAGGAAGATCAACAAAGAGATGTGTGGAGTGTGTGAAGGATGACATTATAATTTATGGTGTGACAAAGGACCTATACTAGAATACAGGACTGTGGAAGGAAAATACATAGATTATTTACAGTCATTTCGTGTCAAGGAACAAAAGGCAGCCTTATCGCTTTAGAGCGATTCCTTCCAGCTACCCAGGCTGTGGGTTGCGTGAAAGGAATCGAGACTGCACGTACGCTAGTGTGCAAATCAAATACAGGTAATTAATAGGATACATAGATATTACACAATAAATATAAACCAGATAAATAAAACGTAAATAGAAAAAAATTCCGACGAATTGAGAACCTCCTCCTTTTTTAAAGTCGGTTAAAAATAACACATTAATATTATGTATATAGATATATATAAATTAATAATATGTGTTAGCAATAATAATAGCTATTGCATATTATTTTGACCAAAAATAATATAAAAGTGAAAAAAAAAACCAAAAGAAGTATATACTTATTATGTCTACTCTACGCCGATGATCAAGTTATACTTGCGTTATCGGAAACGGAGTTACAGGAGATGATAACAATTATGAATGAGTCTTTTGAGAGAAAGGGTATGAAAATTAATGTGAACAAGACGAAAGTTCTGGTGTTTGAAAGAGATGAAAGAATGACAAGTTGTAATATACAGCCAGCCAGAAAGTGTCTGTAAAGGCACGCTTGGCTGTCCATAAAGGAGTGTTGGTGCCGACCCTGTATGGTAGTGAAAGTTGGGTATGGCAGAAGAAGCATGAAAGTAGGATAAACGCAGTTGAAATGAGAGCTTTGAGAAGTATATGTGCGGTTAGCTTGAATGATAGGATAAGAAACAGTGTGCCAAGGGAACGATGTGGTTTGAAATAAGATGTAATAACAAGAGTGAAAAAGGAATATTAAGGTGCTTGGCATGTAGAGAGGATGGATGAAAATAGAATCACAAACAGGTATATGACAGTATTGTCAATGGTAGAGCTGTTGCCGGTAGACCGAGACGAACATACCATGAACAAATATCAGAACTCAGAGGTCAGGTAAAAAGCATTTCAAATAAACGCGCATGTATGAAGAGTTTAATTAAAGTAGGTGAAGCGAAAGTTGTTTGTCAGGATCGTCGCAAGTGGAGATCCATAGTCTCTGCCTACCCCCATGGGAAACAGGCGTGATTTTTTATGTATGTATGTACTTATTATACATGCAATTGGTTTAAAAGTTGTAGTGCAAGATACGACTTTCATACGATGCATGTGGTTTACTACAGGCATGAATCAAGAAGTTTGTTATTAGAAACGAACTATCCATTGTTAATAAATTCTCATATCTAACCATTATTTACAAGTACTTTGTATCGCATATTACATAGTTCCTGCGGTCAGAACATTCGCGTAACTGACTGGATTAGCAAATTTATTTAGCAATCTATAAACTGCAAGTTATTAAAAAATAGGCCTTAGTACCTTGCCTTTAGATAAATGGTAAGTTTTGTAGTCGGAAAAATTATGTTGTATAACTAACCCATGTAGCCTATGGATCGGAGGCGACGCACCGTGTAGTTCATAGAGGGTAGTAATACGCATAAGGCTCTCTCTTTGTTATAATTATAAAGCTAATTTGATTAAAATAAAAAGTATAAGGCTCGATTCACAACCATGATGTTGTTCGCCGTTCAATCTCGCTCCGATGTCGACCCGTTACCGGTCTGGTCAACTATCAGATAATTCTCACTATCATGTCGTTCTAGTTCCGACCCGATACTAGCAGTAGTCTATATAGATATTCGCAGTTCCTATATCTTACCAGCTATAATCTTTTTAATAATAATAATGTTATACACACGTCTATTGTCAATAAATAATATTATAAGTCAGTGTGTTATAAGTCAGTAAATAAATCGTATTGTCAATTTATTTACTGACTTATAACACATTCAAAAATATTTAGCAGTGTGCTGTTCTAGATTCTTAGCGTACTTACACGGGAAGGATACGTGTAAGGTTTCCAGCTTTAGGGATTTTGTCCACGTTTTTTTGTTTGTTGTCAATTTGTTTTGTCTCTTTAATGTAAAAATCGTCGCAAGTACAAAATGTATATAATAATGACCATGGTCGGATTTGACGTCTGATGAAGGATGTCATGTTACTCCTGGCATAATAGATTAATTAAATTTGAGAAATAATAAACTGCCAACTCCATATATAATAGTTTCTCGTTTAAGATAGTACAGTATGCAGGCGGCAATCGTCCAGAAGGCTAATCAATCGTATAGACCCTGTCTGTGGGCTGCTTGTCATATAGCGTTCATATATCTATATATATATTTCCAATTACCCATCCAATACTCCTAAACTGAATTACGCCAAAATGGCCGGCAAAAAGATTAAAAGGGTGTTAGACCAAATGGAATCCCCTGAAGCATATTCGAGACCCTTGTCAGAGGCCAAGGGCAGTCGTCATTTCACGGGTATCTTGATCCTGCAGCCAATTACAATGTGATTGACCAGCGAACAGTTTTAATAGATCTCCCTCGCCTCCCGTGTTGTAGGCACTTGAGGATGTTGCAGAAAGTAGCCATAGGACAGTTAGAAGCTCGCGATTAACTGGTCAGGACAGGGCACTGAGTGTTTGGTCGAATGCCCGGATTGATTGGTGCCTTTACTCGGACTGCGTTTCAATAATGAAGTGTACAGTACTGACTACACATACTCGTATACAGTAAAATATATCCTTGGCACTGCTTTGTTTTTTTTATTACATACACTTTATTACATTGCAACATTTACATCGCCTACATTTCAGAACGCACTCAGAAAACACTACTTTTCCTGAAATAATTATGTCTAATTCTTATATTATAGACTATTTAATATATATATGTATGTATGTATTTAATTTATAAATTATGTAGTTTAAGTATGTTTATTTATGATATATTTAATGATCTGCACCACCTACATCGCTAGATTAGATTAAATTATTCCTTAAGTTAGGTTGTCTGGAAGAGGTTGCTTTCAGCGATAAGGCCGCCTTTTGTTTCTACCATGACAATATTGTAATTGTGTATTTTGAAATTGTATATTTGTTGAGCAATAGTGTAAGTGTTATCTATCTATCTACTTTATTCACAAAACAATTATAAAATTACATGCAATTCAAAACGACTCATTGACTCTTCAGGTGATCAGAAGACTGGTGCTTAGTCATCAGTATGGCGATCCAGCGAGGAAACGTAGCCAGCCTTACCCATAGAAGACGGTGATCTAGGTTAAGTATTCTATTAATAGTCTTGAAAGACTATGAGTAAAACACAATACAAATAAGTTTTTATTGTGTTCAATGCTTTGTTAAAAGGGTTTACGATATTTCTCGTTATAATATTAATTTGCCAAACTAGCTTTTGAATTTCGGGGTAGAAAATTCCGAAAACTTCAATGTGGTGGGTAGTATAAAAAAATACTTTCAAAGAAAATTAATTGCAATAAGAACTGTTGAGTAATTTTTCAGTGGTGAAGTATTTTCAGTATAAATATTATTAGGATTCCTTAATTTTTAAATAGAAAATCGAAAATCAGTGCTAACATACAAAAACGTCAATAAATTACGATATAAATTCCCGTAAAACCTTATAGCATTTTTTACGTTAGGTTATAACAATATTTCACAATAAATGGAGCTAGACACTTAAGCAGTCGTCACTTAAGTCCCGCGGTAAACAGCTTTTATAATAACAGCATCTGCTACAAAGAAACTTTAAAAACCTTTTATCAACGCTTTCTAAGCGATAAAATATGTTAATTATTTTATTCATTAACTAGACTAGCTAACAAATGTACACACTCGAATTATTCAATAAACTTTTTACATGGCAATTATTTGTGTCAGTTACTTCTTGTTTGGAAATTAAATTCGATGTAATGGACTGTATGATTATTATTATTGAACTATTTACATGAATCGAAATATACATAGAATAAGTACAAATAATGAATTGTGAATGAAGATTGAACAATTTTTGCCTCCAAGGCTGCTCTTATATACCGCATCCCGTCCGACGCCTAGTTGCTAATTGCGCCAGGTATGGGCGTCGGCGGCAAGCGGGGCGCGGAGAGGTGTGCTCCAGCAGGCGGGTCAGGGGGGCGCTCTCTGTCTGCAACAGCAATGTTAATATTATGAGCACTACTTAGGATTGATTTTTCTTATTTCTTATTTTTTATTATTTCTGAATATTCATGTCTCTTTTACTGTAATGATTTTTTTATAATATAAGTTAAAATTAAATACAATTACAAAATGAAAATAAATTTGGTTCTAAATATTAAAAGCTACTATAGACTGTGTAACAAATCGCTGCCAGATGGAAGGGTGCCCAGAAGGCTGGCTGCATTGCCGCGCTGTATGGCGATACTTATTTGTTGGGCGAAATACGAGCCAGCCTTCTGATCACGGGTGGCATCAAAGAGTTTCTTGAAAATGTCTTTGAAGAAACTCTTGGCCGATGGACTCCACGGACCTAATGTTTCAACTATAAAAACAGTTAGAGGTGAGAAACAAACTCGTTTAATTTTCACACTTTCTCTTGACACATGGAAATATATTACACATTTCAAAGAGACAATTTCAAATAGCTTACTAAAAGGCTTCATCTCAGTCGATTGTTGGAAATATTCTTCAATAACTTGGATTCAACAACTCAATGTAACGGAAACGGGAGTATGGACGAAATCTTATAAGGTCTTGAGATATCTCTCTATTGTAGCTAGGATTGGTCTATTTGTATTGCTTTTATTCCTTATACAACATATTTCTTTCTATTTACTACAAAGTACCGCAGCATTTAAAAAAATATGTAAGCTATGGTTTTAGTGAGGACTGTGTCGGAATTAGCTCATTTTTATGTATCCAAACAACTATAAACCTCTCCTGGGAAAATTCCCGCGGGATTCTAGGAAAAAAACTAATAGTCGATTAAATAAAAAGTCTCATCACTAATTGAACAACATGGACAGCATTAGCGATGGCTTTTTCTCTTTCTTCCGTCTATCATTGTAAAATGCATTTCATGTGTAATATTAAAGCATATAAATCACTAGTTTAACCATCTTTTACTAATATAATTATTCAAAATAATATCAAAATGACACATTTTGGTTTATACAGATAAAAAAATTGAAGTGACTGTTTGTAATGTCAAAATAAAAATAAGAAAAAAAATCAGTCTTATATGTCATTGGAACTCCTGGTCCTATCTAATCTTAGTAAAAAAATAAATAACAGCCCACTGCTGGCCTCGGGTCTCACACTATAGGGGAACGGACAGTATACCCGCCACGCTTGCTTAAGGCAGCTTGGCAGGTTTACACATCGGTTATCTAGATGTGTAGGTTTCATCACGATGTTTTCCTTCGCCATTGTTAGCAAGTGGTAATTGTAACGATATGCATGTTAGGTCAAAAAACTGCCTAAGTGGCGCATGTGTTCCAGCCAGGATTTGAACCCGCGCTCATTGACTGTGAGACTCGTGCGGTAGCCATTACGCTACCACGACTTAGAACTTAAAGAACACTTATTTATCATAATACTGTCTTTGTTTATGTATCCCGCTTTTAGTGTAACTTCTATATAAGGTAAGGGCAAATAGCCTGTGCCTGGAAACGGCGGTTTGTTTGTACACTCCTCCTGACAAGTTTACTCAACTACGCTTTCGTTAGCACGTGTGTTACGCTGTTTTGGTGTAGTGTAATAAGTAGCAAATATTGAATGAATCTTTCTGCTTTAGCTATTTTGTTAGGCTCTAGCATAATAGGAACCCAACATAGTATGAGAAATAAGCTCATCGCCACCGCTAGCTGAGTCACGTAGAACGGATGGGAGAGGATCGCAGCGTGAGAAAAGCATATTTGGGACGGCCGGTAGGTCGGCGTCCGGTCGGCCGTCCTAAATATCGCTGGAAGGACAGAGTAGAGGCTGACCTGTGGGTGCTACGAGCCAGTAACTGGCAAGAAACCGTACAGGACCGAGAAAAGTGGCATGCTCTCGACTTAGAGGCCAAGACCCACTTTGGGTCGCTGTGCCCATGGAGTAGTAGTAGTTAGCTATTTTGTGCCAGTCCAATATTGATGGAATATCTAAAAAATCTTCCTTATTTACTTTATTTCCATAACAGCCATTGTTAGATAGATAGATAACACTTTATTGCTCACCAAAATAAACAAATACAGTAACAAAATGCATAATTACAATACTTCTTGACAAAACGACAGGCGGCCTTGTCGCTAAAAGCGATCTCTTCCAGGCAACCTAACTTAAAAGAATTTCTTAACTAATTTAGCGATGTAGGTGGAGCAGAAAAAATATAGGACTTTAGAATTTAAATATACATACTTACCTTAATTTATAAATTGAATACATACATCAATATAATAGTAATATATATACGTATATACAAAAAAACATATATTTGTAAGTTAAAATATTAAAAATGTTTTCCTTTGTCTTGCTTCGTACACCTCATTCCTTAATTACTCAACAGGGTTGCCAGCTGTCATAATATGTAACCTTAAATAGTTGACATACAAGCAAAACAGAGTGTGGTGTCTACATCATTATCTTGAATCACCCTTATTTCTCTTCGCAGCGTGTTATATGATAATAACCTGTATATTACAGCACTAAAGTTCACTTTTGAAAAACCAAGAAAAATTGTAGACTGCTTAGTAGGTACCTACCTACTGTTTGTTGTTTTTAACGTATGTTGTGTCTGAATTTAGGTAGTTTTGAAATGTCTTGACTAAAATATATTGTGCGCTCCAGACATGTTTTTGCATTACAAAATATCAAAATTAATTTCAATATCATAAATTTAAAATTTTATCAGCGTTTTGTCAGAATGGATAACCTTTAATAATTTTGTGCACTCTGAATTATCTTGTCGAAAGTCTAGTTTAATTAAAAATAAATGTATAATAAAATAGTGATTTTATAAATGAAATATAAATATAAGTATTTTAAATATTATTAAAAAAAAGATATGTTTCCGCCCGGGATCGAACCGGGGGCCTTCTGCGTGTTAGGCAGATGTGATAACCGCTACACCACGGAAACTTGTTGGAAACATTGCAAATTACATTAAACAATTGTGCGCCTAGTACAATTGAAACAGTGAAAGTATTCAAATGTCGTACATGTACAAAAATAGTGAAACGACTTTGTTATATATTATTATATTAATAGACTAAAGCAATTATGTTATTCAATACATATGTACACTTATGATAAGAACACTAAATGTGTGTAATGTTTGAAACTAAATGTGGCGAAGACTGAGTACTTGGCCTGCAACACTACAGATCCCACATCCGTGCGCATAGGCGAAGATACGGTCGAGCGCACGGATCAGTTTAAGTACTTGGGATCTGTCCTTAGTGCGTCCGGGGATATCGACCTCGACGTCAAGGCCCGTATCACAGCAGCTTGGGCCAAGTGGCGTGAGGTGACAGGTGTCATTTGTGACCCCAAAATGCCGGTCAAATTAAAAGGACAGGTCTATAAATCCATCATTAGACCTGTCCTTTTGTATGGCAGTGAAGCGTGGCCTTTACTTGAGCGACACAAGTAAGAACTGCGTGTCACGGAGATGAATATGCTGCGATGGATGTGTGGAGTGACGCGAAAAGACCGGGTCAGGAACTCCCGCATCCGCGGCAGTCTTCATGTCCGTGACATAGCAGACAAACTGGAAGAGTGTCGCTTACGCTGGTACGGCCACGTTTTACGCAGACCGGCTAATTATGTGAGGAACAAAATGTCTAGCCATGCCGCCTCCGCCAAGTCCCGGTAGCAGCTGAAGGCCCAAGAAATGTTGGTTTGACGTCGTGAAGGATGACATGCGTGCCGATGGTCTCAAAACGGGGATGCTGAAAACCGCGCGAAGTGGAGTAGAAAAAGTAGGCAAGCGGACCCTGGGCATCGGAGTGAACGCTCCGGACGCAACCGGGATTTAACGCTCGGATGATGATGACTTATGATAAGAACACGCCGTGTATTATTACATGTATAAAAAATATTAATCCATTGTAAGATAAGACATGAAACCGGGTTATATTGTATTATGCGAGTTAGATAAAATTTTACTCCATTATTCATATAGGTATATGAACTCTGAACCATTCTTTCCTAATATTGTACCTATCGGAAATGTGAAAGTGCGTTCTTTTGGATGTTTGTGTACTCTTCATGGTCTTGGATGATAATCAATTGTGAGTTTGTGAGTTTTGTGTTTGTGAGTTTTTATTTTTAGGGCTGAAAAGAGTGAACCCTTAATAAATTGATAGAAGTGATATCCCAGGCAAAGAGTAGTACCTTTGTTTCTCTTCAGAGCATTTTCTAGAAATTTCATTTACAAATTTCATGACGCAAAATTGATATATTTTTCTTGTGTAATGTAAGTTAATTTTCATTGTTGATCCGATAAGTAGTTAAGTTGTAACTTATTTTAAATGAGTGTCATTAATAGTATTTATTTATTTCATTAATTAATAGCAATTAGTAATAATCATTGTAATTAATTTGATGTTTTTAAAATTGTTAAATTAAATTTTTATTAATATAAAACTGTATAATATGGAAATAATTTCTGAAATAAATGAATTATTATTATTATTATTATTAATATACTAAATATTTCTTTTCGTAGAGAAATTAAAATTTTCTACAGAATCCTTAGATTTTCTATCGAATATTTTACTAATGTGTACGCGGGCACGGCTGTATGGGAAGATCTAGTAGCAAGTAAGATTCTATCATATTTGTATTAAGATTTGAAAAGACGTCTGATTTAATAACTCTGCATCATTTTTTAATATTACAGAGGTCAGCTAGCAAATTTGGGACAAGACATTTCAACCTGTTTCAATCATTATATTGTATACAGTCCTAAAACCATTTGCTGAATGAACACAGATTCACTTTAACTTTCATAACCCATTAACCCCAACAATTTCATTCATAATAATCCATTATAAGTGGTAACAGCAAAGACAAGTCTAACCCGCGTTGACATGTTCACACTAGCAATTTGATACTGTGTGACATGGGTGCGGCAATTTTCCATTATTTATTGCTTACATGGATTTATGAACATCTACGGGCCTTTATTACTGTGAACTACGATGCGTGTTTGTTCTTATCAACATGCTAGATTTACTGACTGAGAATATTCTTTAAGGTGTTCGAAGATAGTAATGGAATATTTTTCTTTAGAGCTTTCGAAGATAATTCTAAATTCGTAGAGATAGTCAAGTCTCTTATAATAATAGTCATGTCGATCGGCTAACTAAACTGTGTCATCTGTGACTAAGAATTTAAAAAGAAATTCGATCCGATTATCGTAACCGAAATCAGTTATTATAGGTCAGTGCTACCCTGTGAGAATGGTAAAAAAATAATAGTAGGATGAAACCCATTGGAAAATGAAGTGAATATACCTACCGAGTATACTAATTTATCAAGTTGCGGTGTATGTGCGACTTAATGTTCATACCTATGCCAAGCATGGTGACGTGCATACGCACTTTACTCGGCATAGGAATGACATGAGTAACATAAAACACAGACTTGAGAAATCGGGGAGATTGACACATGTCATGGGACCGCTAATATATAATAAACTACCGAGTAGGATAACGGAGTCATCATCCGTCAGCTTATTTAAAACACGGCTCAGGAAATGGTTAGTCGAGCACACCTTCTATAATCATGAGGAGTTCATATCCTATAATTTGATATAATTTTAATTTTATTTATGACTATATAATTTTAATTTTAGTATTAACTGATGTAGAAATTGACGTGTAACTTTGTTATGAATAAATGATTTCTGATTTCTGATTATATCAAAAATGAAAGGAAACATCTGAGGTCGTGAAGTAGCAGGGGGGGGGGTGAGTTTTAAAAGTGAAGAACGGTTTATCTCGATTTCCGGCAAAACTACAAGTCCTATGGAAAAAAGTTAAATGGCAAAGTTGTAGGCAATAAAAAGATCAAAAATTTTTGTATTAAAACTTTTCCACATAACCTCAAAATTTATGTGAAAAATTCAAATAACCAAGTTTTGGTTGTTTTTTTTATTTAAAATATCTATATTTTCACCTTATTTTGACTTAATATCAAAGAACCATCCTAATTTTCAATCGAAAATTCTCGCCTCAAATATCAGTTTTTTAAGTCTGTGGGTTTTTTGTTTGTTCATTGTAAACTCTTCTTTCAGATGGTGTAATAAAATATACATTACTATGGTAAATGTTCTCAGAAAATGTAAAGAAATAACAGGCAGTAAAGCCTAAAACCTACCTAGCCCCTTCCCTACTTCTCTATGAAATACCTTTTGGTGGGCTTTAGGCTCCCAGTCTTCAAAATATTTTTAAAGTGGATATTCCAAGCATTCGAAGATTATGCTTAGCTACAAAGACACGCATTAAAGGGTTGCACTTTCTATACTACACCAGCGTTCTTATCCTTTCGTTTCACAAAGAGATGTACCAAGCTAAGTAAGATTAGGACTCGAGCGAGCGCTCAACTCCAGTAATCATGCTCAAAGTGTGCCCTACAAACAAGTCAATCTTAAACCCGGTTTGCATAGATTAGCACGGCACTCGCTTTCAGAACATACACAGTGTAGGGTTCTAGTTATAAAAGATAACGGAATTGGGTTTACAAGATATATTTATTTTCATAAATGGGAGGTTAATGTTGGTTGAACTTGATGAATTCGTCTTAAGGCAAATGTGCATCATAGATATTGAAGATCCTTCTTAAGTGCTAAAGACTTTAAAGGCAGAAGTAGCATCAAAGTAGAATACTGCGGTAGAGACGAGAGATTTGTAAAGTATAGTATTTAATTCCTTTTTTTAATCTAATTTTCCAATATTGTGTCAAATATATTGTGGCAACCGAGGGTGGAACTGCCCAGCAGCGTAAATCAGTTTTAGAACTTTTAGAAAGAACTAGAAATTTCTGGAAGTAAAAGACAAGGACGGATATTTTTAAAAAGAGATAGACGATAAACGAAAGAAAAAGATAGATAGATGTTAAAAAGGGATAAATGTGTAAACGAAAGTAACCTTCTGTTATAAAACCTTCTGTTCGGGAAGGAAGAGAGAGAGATAGATAGATGGGTTCTAGAAAATTCTTCCGGGTATATAAACAACGTAAGGCGCGCCTACCGGGCAGTTTAAGAGTTGAGAGTTGAGTTTAAAGTTGAGTTCAGTCCAAAACGGTGAAACGACAAGTGCGATACTAAAGAGTTAAAGGCAGAGACGAATTAAGTGGTGAATTTAGTGACAAATTTGGTGGACAGATACGTGGAGGAGGTGTGTAGCGTAGTTCGAGAGAGGAAGCAGAAGCGAGCTACACGTGATAATATCGGAGGTGGTCTACGCAATATCGGCGACGGTATTGAGGGTGTGACAAGTTATCGTCGGGACTGTGCATCGTTGGTCGTGCGTATAGGGGCAACCCTGTAGAGAGGTACTGCGTGCGGCTGTGTAAGTCAATAAAAGCTTTTAAATTAAAAACTGGTGTTTTCTTCCAATCCATAAGTGCGTACCCCCGCTCGCACGTAACAATATTATGACAAATTTCTTATAGTTGTATGAGCTTGAAACTTAACTGGTATGTTTATTAATTATGTATTTTTTATTGTATGAATGATAATTATTATATGTTTCCCATATAAATTAAACAAATAAATAGTGTGATACGAGAATATTGTGTATTGAAAGAAGATATAATAGTAAGAGTTAAGAGAGGAATGTTAAGCTGGCTCGTTGTACATGTAGAGAGAATGAATAAAAAGGTACTAACATGACAAGTATCTATATGATAACAGTCTGCGTGGTAGAGTTGGTGCCGTTACATCGGGACGTACTTACCACGATCAAATATCTTAAAGAATGCCCAGGTATAAAGCACCTTTTTATTTATTTATTAAGAGTTTATATTACAGAACTAGGACATGTCCACGCTTGAGTTGAAATTGCCGCGGGATTCCTGGGACAAAGTATTTAAAAAAGAATGCATGCCATCGTTTTAGTGAAAACTGTATCAGAATAAACTAATTTTTATGCACCCGAATTACTACAAACCGCTCCTGGTAAAAATTTCTGTGGGTTTCCCGGAATTAAAAATATCACACATTTTATTAAATAAAATTTGTTATCGATCAGTTAAAAAATCTCATTGTGTTTCGATATTTTTCAATACGGCCATTTTAAATCATTCCCAGAAAAATTCCCATAGGTTTCCGGGATGAAAACTAGCGCAGATTTTAAGTCTAAGAATTTGCTGTTGATCAGTGAAAACCGCGTCGAAATCAGTTTAGTGGTTTTTACGTGAATCCCGGACAAACTGGCAAACCGACAAACAGACAAGAAATCAAAATAAAATGCATCGTGTTCTCCGTCGTTTATATAGTCTATTCCAGATTTTTTTAATAGCTTCAATGTATAGACACGGCATGCTTAGAATTGGATAATAATATAGATTACAGAATAATAGCACCATTTAAACATAAAAGGGTTTGTATGTGATGCAACATATCCTCGCCTTTATAAAAGTTGAAACTTCTAAAATGTATGCGAGTACACTGTTTATCCTTAATAGATAATTTTCGTACATTACAAATAGTATTTTTGGAATGAATTACTATAGTATTTTTTAATGATGTTTAACTGTCTAAGACTACGCATTTAAAGTTAGATATTATCGTAGAAAATGTTTCACATTTAAGATCTAAATACACAAAATAAAACTTTCTCTTATAAGTAAAAACGAGATATAAATGTTTATGCATATTTACATATAACTAGCTGTCCCGGCAGACGACGTCCTGCCCGGTAAAAATAAAAAAATAAAAATTTAGGGGTGGACTACCCCTAACAATTAGGGGGATGAAAAATAGATGTTGGCCGATTCTCAGGCCTACCCAATATGCATAAAAAATTTCATGAGAATCGGTCAAGTCGTTTCGGAGGAGTATGGCAACGAAAACTGTGACACGAGAATTTTATATATTAGACTAGCCGTCCCGGCAGACGTCGTCCTGCCCGAAAAAATTGGGGTTGATCGTAGAGGGTTGAAAATGTAGGATTGTATGTATTTTTGTATGTTGTATCATAAAAAAATAGAAATTAAAAATTTTGTCTAAAAAATAAAAAAATAGGGGTGGACTACCCCTAACATTTAGGGGGATGAAAAATAGATGTTGGCCGATTCTCATAGATACCGGATAAGCACATAAAATTTAATCAAAATCGGTCAAGCCGTTTCGGAGGAGTATGGCAACGAAAACTGTGACACGAGAATTTTATATATTAGATAATACAAATATATACACACACGTATGCATAATTGACATAAATAGATTTAAACAAAAAATATTATTTATGTTACTTCGTAGTATGTATACACACAGCCCATCATTCAAATGATTAATACACCTATAATAAGCGTGTATATACGAAGAGATTAATGATCTTAGTCTAACCAAAAATATATTCAAGATCGTGGAAAGTGGAAATCCATTGTTTCTCCAGAAACTTTTTCTGTAAAGCAATTATAACAGTAACCGCTCCAGGCTAATACCATATACCATATTCTCCATATTCCTCTGTGACGTTGTACATTACCAATCTGCATAATACTCAGACACACCGTTATAAAAATGTTAATCTAGCTCACGGCTAGATTTAATGGGACCTACTCATTTGAAATATGGCGTATTTCCATCGGATACACTTTGGAAAGTGTGTACTGATTCTCCTATTCTAATACTGTCTCCCTTCCATCAGATGGACTATGGTGCGGCCTCGATTTATGGTGTACTTACCACCCATACGAACAAATCACTTCATATCCACTTTCATGTATCAATTACGTTCCTAATTGCAGTTGTCCAAATATTTCTAGCACTTTCGTTAAGTATCTGGGAATTCAAATTGATAAAACACTGAAATGGGGTTTATATGTTAACACATTATCAAGACGCGTGCAGTAAATAATGTTTTAAAATTTTCAGAGATGTTACAGATTTAAATTCAAAAATGGCTTATTTATTATGCATTATGCGAATCACTATTAACATATTGTATTACGACACTATTAATATAATATTTCATGGGAGGAGCAACAAAGACTCATTCTTTATAGATCTTAAAGATTGGGATCCAAGGTCATGTTTAAATAGCCTTTCCGATCTCAAAAGCATAAATTTAATTTAATTAATTATACCAGGACACATCATTCCTTTCCATCCGCCAGCTGTTTATTAAGAGCCCATTCAAAACTAAATTTTGATGCGTCAATTTACACACGTTACGTTAACGATGCTACGACAAAGTGTATACTCTACTGTAGCTTGCTGAACTTCTTTTGCCAAACGACATTATCACTTTATTAATGGACCTTTGTAATAAAATTAATAAACAATATATGCCCTTACTTATAATCGTTTGTTAATTTTTAAGTAACTACTCAGCAATTGATTAACGAAAATCTTACCCATAAATTCCTCTTAAGGATAAGAGGTGGTCGTAAAGTAACTCATAAATAATCAATATCGATAGGTAGTTTAAGTGACAGCTGAGAGGCAAGATGGCAGGTTTTATTTGAAACAGCCGGTGATTAGAAGTTTAAGAGTCTCTTATTTAAGAGATGGGTAATCCTTTCTTAACGAGGTTGTTATAAGTAATGCCCTAAAAATATATTCTCTGTCCAGGCATAACGTAAAAATCAAACTACCCAAATGGCTAGAATCGCATGATTATAGTAATACAGAAAAATTACGAAAAACGTATGAAATTATTTTTTATAATATTGTAGGAAATATGTATAATTTATGTATTTGTTATTTAAAAGTAAGTAGTTCGTACTATATGTTATTAATATCACCATCGCCATTATCATCTCAATTCATTCCTGGGGTTGTCTGGAAGAGATCGCTTTTTAGCGATTAGACCGCCCTTTATACATAACTAGATATAATTCTAGTCTTTAAGGTCGTTTTTGTTTTGGTGTATAACAAAGTGTTATCTATCTAACTACTATGAAGTTTTCGTTAGTAATTCATTTCGTGTTTTAAAGCCTAAACATATTATTCGATTTTGAAATGTGACGTCACGTATATAGAATCCCCAACCCCTTGTCACACAATGTCACACTTCATCGATTCCTTCCCTCTCCTCTAATGTGGACGTAATTTATGGATGGCCCAATAGTCCTATTACGAAAACAATGGACATTTATTTATTTATTTAGGCACACCAACAGCACACACATTATGGTTACATTACATATCATTCACTACAAAGGTTCTGATGTGTGGATATTAGAGGAGTGCACAGCATTTACAATTTTAATGTCAATTCCTAGTAATTTAATTGATTAATGTCAATATTATGCGTATGTTAAGTACAAATATAATAAAAAGTTAATGAATGTTAATAATGATGTCAAAAGAAAATAAGGAAACCAAAAAAAAATGCAAGAATTAAATTAAAAATAATTATATAACTATATGTACAAGCGTAAACATGAACGGTCTGTCAATTATTTTAAAGTCACAGCTGATGTCAACATTTTATTTTTGAACCAATTATATCATTTGTGAAAAATATCAAGATCATCTAATTTTGTATTTAGACGGTTGTAGGTATTGCACATTCTTGTGATGACATTAGTCGTATCTATGAAATAATTTAATATGGGTGGTTCGACACACACTTGGCTGATTAATATTAGTATTAATACAGCAGCATAATTATGTGTAAAGTAATAAAAGCAAATAAATTGCCTAGATGGCCGCTAGCCAGTGACACGAGTGCGCCCAGGAAGCAATAATCGTAAAGTGAGCTCTGTATTTCCGGCTTTAGCCGCATCCGCAGGCTCCATTGCACTATCCTGCCAGCTTTGTACTGAAAAGCCTTTTAAGAATTCGCTGAATGCTACTGAGATTTCTTTTCTCGATTTTTGTATTAGCAGCTATGTCCTGTTTAAGTGTATAAGATTGCCATTTTTGAGATAGCTTTGTTTATTGATTACTGGCCGGTTTCTATTATCTTATCTTGCCCTAAAAAATAAAAGGCTAGAACCCGATTCCAGTGCCACCTATAAGTCTAATTGTGAATCTAAACCACCTCGAAAGTCAGTCAAATACACATAAAATTTCATCAAAATCGTAAAACCCGGTTCAAGGTGACCAAGTATTTTGTTTAAATTATTGGGTTACATTATTTAAGTTTTAGTAGTGACCCTTAAGTTTTAAATAGCCTATATTAATCAGGGATAATGTATCATTAGAATGGTGAAAGAATATTTGCAAACAGTCCAGTAAAAAAATACAAATCTAACAACTATATCTATATAACATTAGCATAGAGTATAGAGTATCGAAATTCATGGCCAGTATTTATATCTTGCCATTTGTTACCGACGGCCTTTTTGTAGGTTTATCCTATTTGTAATAAAATAACAGTATCAAAAATAGCCTCGAGTAAAGTGCATTTCGTAATCACATAATTTTTCTCTCTAGTATTCGTTTACGCCTATTATACAGTCCGCTAAGCCGTTTTCACTATTCATTCATTTGCCTTATTACCATTGGTTGAATTTTGGCATTACTTGCGAGGAGATTATGTCAAATTTTAAGCAGTAACTGTTGGTAAGATATGGGTAGGGGTATATCTTATAACTTGTTTATTTGTCCTTGACGGCTTTGGGATTGAGCTGAGGCTTAAAATCGTGATTTGTTTATCTCAAGGTGATAATGAAAATTGACATTAATATAATGTTTAAATGTCACTGTAAAGTTATAATGAAAAAATATGAGCATTTATGTCTTTGATTATTATTGTTTACAATTGAAATCATCGTTTGATCAAGACAAGAGATGTAACAAAAAATAAACATAAACAACAAATTTCGGCAAATCATTCTAAATTCATTTCTATCAGAGCAACAGTAAATTATTTACACATCTATATATAGCATATACCAAACACAGACAGACAGACAGACAGACAGACAGACAGACAGACAGACAGACAGACAGACAGACAGACAGACAGACAGACAGACAGACAGACAGACAGACAGACAGACAGACAGACAGACAGACAGACAGACAGACAGACAGACAGACACAGACAGACACAGACACAGACACAGACACAGACACAAACACAGACACAGACACACACACACACACACACACACACACACACACACACACACACACTTACTAATCAATTATCGTAAAAAATAATAATAAATGTATCAATCAATCAATCAATCAATCTTTATTTGCAAAAACATAGGTACATGAATAGGTGTTACATGATATAAAGTTTCCAGTATGTTTTGTCATTTACATGACGTGCAAATACACTCACATAGCCCTAAACTAACGTTACAAATTTATTTAATTAAATATACATGTCCAAAAAGTTAAAATGAATTGTCAAACATTTTAAAAACAAAATTTAAATTACTGAAAATATTAAACTTAATGTGTCAATGTTATTATCTTATTTTATTGTGTTTCTCATCTAAGTCTTGTTCCAACCAAAATACTCTATGTATGTTTCTTTCAGCATAATATGACTACCTATAATTAAGTTTGCACTTAGACTAATAACGAAATGTAATAATATAAACATAATTATGTATGTACCAGTTTAAGACTTGTTGGTTATTCTCAATAAAATAAAAAAAACTCATATCATAAAATGTAGGTATAGACATTTTCATAGCTATAACTGGGCGTAGTTAAAATCACAATTGCTTCCGCCTGTCGTAGTGAATCGCTGTGACCAGCGCCGATTGTTATGTCTGACAACAGCATGAATATTCAAATGTGAACAACCAAAGGGCTAGTTCGGTTCTAGAAACAAGTGGACTGAGCTAGATGGATGTATCAAAATCAATAAAAGATATAAGAAATGTGATTCCAATTAAAATGGGTGGAAGGAAAAATATTATAATGTTAATATTATATAAAATTATTAGAGCTCGGCATGTTTGCTGAAGAGATTCTTGCACTAAGCCATAACAAGTTGCGAAGCGACAGTAAATTAGATTAGGCTCCCATAGAATAAATAATAAACAAAATTAAAACTAAATACTTAAAATGAACAAGTTGGCGGTAGGTTAAATAAAACGTGAACAATGCTCACCTTCGTGATCACGGCTACTAAAAAGTGGCCGAAACGTTGGAATAATAAATATCAAATAAATTCCCGCTTAAAACCGTCAAAACGTAGTTACTTACGACAGGCCGCCCGGCTGCAGGAAAATTTATCTTTCTCCGTTCCTGCACGGATAGAATTTTATGATTGTTAATTATTAGTTTAAAAGTAGCTTTGAATATTTAATTTTAAATTAAGGAACTTAATATTCTTTTCATTTTACGTTATCCATTTGTTAAACGTTCCACATCGGCTCAATGTAAACTGTTACAGTTGATCGCCCACTAGATGTCGCTGTTCGTTAATGAAAGGCGATAATCTTTCAATGATTGTTTTATGTATCTATCTATACGCGTGTTTAATAAAAGTTTTCTTTTATTCACCCCACTATACCTTGACTTGTATCTTGTGAGTCGTCCACCATTATTTGAATATTTCTCAAAATAAGTGTACATCTTAGCGATGCGCAAACTAAATCACCATTGAGATCAGTGATTTATAAATCCTTTTCCATAAAAGATGCAAATCACTCCTTTAAATCTTTAACTCTTTTAAATCTTTGGTTTCGAATGATATAATTTATTCAGTTGACCGGTTTTAAGCTTTACAATAACGCCACAGAGTTTAATTTACTGTGTATCATCATTGTATTTCTTAGAGTGCGCATGTTATCTCTTTTCAATTAACAATGTCCTGTATCTATTGTCTCATACTACATCTAAGTATCTGATTTGTTAGTTTTCATCATTCCATGTGACTAAAATCAATCTTAACGTAGTGAGTAAAAGATGTATTTTCCAAACCAAAGATGTATTTTTCCAAACCAAAGATTTAAAGAGTGATTTCGAATTTTGAAAGATTATACATCTTTTAAATCAATCACTCCTGAGTGACACATCTTTAGTACATCTAGCGAAAAAAAAGTTTGCCTCGAAATAGTAAACAAATCATGTTTTCATTTATTCATACAAAAAAATACACAGTTGTGAAGGAAAAATATTAGTCTTTAAAATAATCAAGAATAAACAGTATACGTATTATATAAACATATTTTAGAATTATTTTTTAAAACAATGTTTTTTACCTTCATACAAAAATCAAATTGCCACCCTACCTACCTGTGTATAAAATACTTCATAAAATACGATTTGTCACGTTAATACTATGCATTTTTGTGTAATAAAGACCTTGATTAAATGTAGTTTCTTTATCAAAGTTATTTGTTATGTGTTTTCATAATAAAATAATAATTTAAATGTGAAAAACAAAATGAGTTGTATGCACTTTTTCGTTACAACTAATTACGTTTTATTTGTACTTCCACATGATTTCTGAAGGCATTTGTTAAATTAGAACACGGGCAACACTAGCTTCATTCTGATCGGTTGTTGGTCTGATGTCTCAGCCATAAGTTTTAATGTGAAAACCAGTAAAAAAGGTGTTGTGTTTAGTGGTACTACTTTTTCGTTGCAGGAAATGTTATAGGTTTTTTTTCACAATACAGTAGTAAGTCTTGATTTATTCATCTTTTTGTTATAAGTGTGGTACAAACATGTGATAAGCTTATAACATCTGCTGTTTTAAGTTATAACAAACCATTAACTTTTTAGAACCCTGTTTTGTCTAATACTTACAAAAATTTCGTAACGCTTTTTATAATTTCGTTATGTTACGAAAAAGTATAGCATAAAGCTGAGTGCATACAGTTACAACTTGATTAATAATATTAATGTAGTAGTATATTAATTTCTTCATTGTTCCTAATTTAACTAAGACTACAGAAAAGAAAAAATGGTGCATTTAACAAAAGCATGTCTTAAAAATATATTTAGTAAATAATAGCTAATAATACCACCTACAGAATAACATTTTTTTGTTAAATGCATGTACATATACAACAAATAAATGATAGAATAAATACACAAAAAAATAATGAAGTATGAAAATTAAATAAGTAATATATTTAACCATTATGTATAGCCTATATTTACTATTTAGTTACACCCAAAGACTATTTCGTAACAACTTTTTCGTTGCATACATTTATTTTGAAAAAATACTCATACATACATACATACATAACTTCACGCCAGGTCCCTTGCGGGGTAGGCACGAACAACAGAGCGCCATTTAGGCTTATTCTTACATACCTCACTTGCTTCTTTGACATTCATAGTTCTTGTCATGCACGCTCGTCTGTTCTTAAGGCTCCTGAGATCACCTTCTGCTAGTACACGATCAATTTGATCATGGAAGGTGTGTCGTGGCCTTCCGCGACTTCTGCATCCATCCACTTTTGCATTGTATATCTGTTTAGTCATTCTTTCATCATACATTCAAAAAATACTCATTTAATTAAAATACTCGCGCTGACATATAACATTATGAGTAACTTGTTTCAGTATTCAGCCAACAATATTTTGTATAACGAATTGGTACGTGGTACAACATACTCAATTATCTATCTCGCACGCTAGAGGTAAATTAGGCAGTACGCTGTAGCGCCTAACCATCTAAATTTAAGGCCTAATGAAGTGCGAGCTAGGAATTAACGTAATAACACACTGTTTCAATCACTGTTCTGTCAGTATACGTTTATATTTTAAAACTAGGCTTATTCTTTTTATTTTTATTATCCGTGCAGGAATGGAGACGGAATACAAGTTCATGCGGCCGGGCGGCCTGTCGTAAAAGGCAACAAAACAACCCACAGCCCAAGCCCAGGTGGTAGGGCATTTGCCCGACTGAATGGCTACCACCCCTGATCTAAAGTATGTCGCCATAGCAACCTTGAGTTGTTTACGGCATTAATGACCAGGATCCAATCTCCCTTAAGAGAGCAGCAGCGCATTTGTGGTACCTTTGGTGTTGCCATATGTTACCATAGCCTATGGACATTTGTAACCCTGTATTCTTTGTCCGTTCCTGCACGGATGGAAATGTGTAAGTTAATAAAAGCATTTAGTTGAATAAAACGGGTATTTACCTTCAATCCCAAGTGCGTACTCCCGCTCGCACTTAACGATAGCCAACTATTCTATTATAGGACGACTAATAATCAGTTTCTTTATAAAAAAATCGAAATGTGTGCTGGGATAAGAATTTTTTATTTTTATCAAACAAAAAACTGAATTCGATTCGGAACCAAAAACGCATCCATAGTCTACTCTAAAATTATGCCGGCTCTCATCACGTCTACTCTAAACTTATGCCGCCCTTTCACGTAGCCGTAACGCTTTTTTGTGACAGAAAAAATCCTAAGACCGTCTATATAGAAGTTTCACTTTAATAATTCAGTTTTATAAATCACTCACAAAATGGTAGGGCCACGTCAGACATAGATATAGCTCTCCTAAATCTCGTCGATTCGGCCACGTACGACTCGACGGCACTTCATGTAGAGTGGCATGGAGTGCTGTTATCGCTAATATCCGATACGATACGGTTCGGACCGGGAGCGATACTCGAAACATCTCCGGCGTGTATCGGTGCGTGAGTTTTGCCACTTCATTTCCCAGTCTGGTGTACCTATAGTTCGGCAAATACTTAATACGTATTGAAGTTCAGGTTGACGTAATTACTAAGGTGTTCATCTTTAAAAGTTTAGGAAACGTTATGTTAATCTTACATGATATTCAAGTACCTATATGTTTTAATCTATTCCATCTTAGTATCGACGTGTAACGTACTGTTCTTGTGAGTTATTTTTCTTTCACTATTACGTAATAAGCTCAGAAATTACTTTAAGTTAGGTTGCCTGAAAGAATTCGCTGTTTTACCAATTAAATATTGTGCCTATCAATTTTTGAGATTGGTGATTTGGTGAGCAATATATTTATCTATATTGAGTTGTCGGGTTATTTGTCAAATAATGAGTACAACTTATAATTGATGTATTAAATAATAAATATGTATAACTGTTTGATATCATAATAAATTATACAAAATAAGGAATGAAGTGATTATCACGATGTTTAATGTAGTTGAAAATCAGAATTAACGTTGAAAAACACCTTCTAGTTAAAGAAAGGGATATCGGAATATTTTCTAGCAAAGCCGAGCAGGAAGTTTCATGTATTATTGACTTTCTAAGAAAATGTTATAAGAACCAATAAATACTTATGTATTTATTTCTTCCATGAATAATGGTAATGATCTACATTTAGAAGAACCAAAGAAGAGATTGAACGTTGATACTTGTGAGATGCATACGGCTTTTATACACGATATTAATTTTGAAAATAAGAAAAATACTAGACATATTTTTGACAATAATTAGTTTGCGCAACTATGTTATTGTTTTTTTTTATGGTTTTGAAACTTATAGATTAATATAGTATTTCGACTACAGCTTCGTTTCTCAACCTGAGGTCGCGACCCCTATGGGGTAGTCGCATTTGCCCAAAAGGGGGTCGCAGTATTGTTAAAACAATAACACCTATATACAAATTAAACGTGTAAACAAACTATTAATTAAAATGTTTTTATAATCTCGTCCGGAACGCATGCATGACTTATGCTGGTGTGCACCGACATTTAATTAACCGACGGTTAAAATATAATAAACACTGTTTATGCATACATATTTAGCGATTATTTTATTTTAACCATCGGTTGACAATAAATTTATTATAATTTGATTTTATTACCACGTGCTAACAACGGTGAAGGAAAATATTGTGATGAAATGTACACACATCGAGATAACCGATGCGTCAAACGGTCAAAGCGTAGCGGGTATACTGACCGTTCCCCTGTACTTGAAGGCCCAAGTCTAGTAGTGAGACGTTTATGGGCTGTTATTATTACATAATTACGTAGTGAAGGGGGTCGCAAGACTGAGAAACTGAGAAACTACATTTGTATGTTCCTCCTACTAATGTTCGCCCTAGGAAATTATTACACACACCATTGACGCGCACAGTTTACCGACGTAATTCGTTCTGTATCAGAAGAGCAAACGAATTTAATAAGTTAAGTAAGTTGGAAGATATAGACTTAGACTTATTTACTAATAGTGTAGCATCATTTAGCGCGAAGTTGGTCAAATTCTATTCAAACTCGGATTTATCAGTTTAAGTACCTTATATTTATGTAGATTTTATTATTCTTTCTTTGTATAATTTTCTTTTTTTTCACTTCTTAGTTTTACAGTTATCTGTGGAGGCTTATTAATAGCTTCTCTAAACTTATCCTATTTTTAGTTATTATTAATGATAGCTGTTAGCCCCCAAATAAAATAAAATAAAAAATAAAATAAGACTTTTTACTTACTTTTTATTTTTCGTGGGTTGCGACATGAAAATCTTTGAGAAACAATGCTCTCAAGTCTATGAACTGATAATTATACAAGTACTATAATTTGCGTACTTAACAACAGGGTGCATTAATCAAAATTTGGATACGCATTAAAAGCATTTACACAATTTCTATTAGTAGTTACTGAAGTTGAAATTATTCAAAGTTATGCTAATTACATTACGTTATTTGAAACTAAATTAACTGAGCCAAATATGTAGTAGTTAATTAGAGGTCTCGTGGCTTGTATTTCTGGCTTTAATTATATTTTAACTTATTGCAAAACCTACTTTATTTATAGAGCGAATAAGTTGGATTTTAGCTTATCATTCCAGAAGAACAAAAGTTCATTTGTACTTATTTTACTTTAATATCTGCATTAAAACATTTATAGTACGAATCATTTCTGTCATTGAATTATACTTCAATTAACACTAATATAAATGTCATTAATTTCCAGTTATTATGCTACATTCGTTCAATTACTGCTCTTAATATGAATTAACACTACAAAGCAATGATTATTTCGCTGTTTAATTTTATAGTAAGCTAAATGCTAAAAAATTCGTAAATAAATAAGTAACAGCTAATTGAATATATGCTTACATATTTCGTAAATAATATGTTAATTGATTAAATGTAGATAGATAGATAGATAGATAACACTTATTGCTCACAAAAAAAAACAAGTACAAAAACAAAATGCATAATACAACACTTTGGCAAAACAACAGCGGCCTTATCGCTAAAGCGATCTTCCAGGCAACCTAGCTTAAATAATTCTTAACTAATCTGGCGATGTAGTGAGCAGAAAATATAGACTGTACATTTAATATACATACTTACATATTTATAAATTAATACATATAAATAAATATAATATATACGTATATACAAAAATGTACTTTAACTTTAGCTATAATATTTCCTCCTGATGTACATGGACAGTAGTAGCAGTATTTACTCATAATAGACTTAACTTAAATAAATAACGTCGCCTCGTAGAGACTAAACGATAAGGTTGTCTATTGTTTTGTCTAAAAATATTGTAAGTAGTGTATAGTGGCCCTTATTTTGGCTATTTATATAACTATAATATATACACACATATGGCCGCCAGCCCATATTACAAATTTTAAACACAAAGTAAACAAAAAAAGTCCAAATGCAGGAACTCCTCACAATTTGTGCCGTTTCTAAGAATGTTGTGCGTGCTAATATTATTATAATAAAAACCTGTATTAGTACAATTTCTTTATTCTTTATTGTACACAAAATAGTTACAAAAAAAGTATACAACAATGGTGATGTACAAAGGCGAGCTTAACCCTAAAAGAGTTTTCTTCCAGCAAACCGGGTACGGTATGGGTCATAGCGAGAGTGGAAAGACAAGAGGCAGGGTTGTGTACATGAAACTTATTATTACATAAAAGTACTTATAGAAAATAAATATTACATTATAAACTACATACAGATAGATATGCATACATGAACTAAACATACATACACATATATCGATACATACCCAGCATATACATATATATAAAATATATATAGATATATATAAATATATAAAATATATATACATATATCAGTTAAATAAGTTATATAGTGTTCTTTAATTCTTCTGTTAAAAATGGTTTCACATGAGGGAGGGCGTTCCATAGTTTGACTGCTTGAACGGAAATCGAACCGCTATAACATGCCGATGAATGTATGGGGGCTTTAAGAAGGAGAGATTTAGAGGTTCTGCAAGACATGTCTGGGGGAACTAGGAATTCAAATCGTTCGCGAAGGTAAGAGGGAAAATGAGGATTATGTAGAATTTTAAATAGTAACGACGTGAAAGTCACGCCGACGACGAATCGGGAGCCATTTGAGATCTCAATTTGAAACATGATCAAACTTTTGCAGCCCAAACACAAATCGTATGCACAAATTCTGAAGGCGTTCGAGTTTTTTAGGAGTTCTTCAGCAGTGTTGAGGAAGCATACATCAGCGTAGTCTAGAAGAGGCAGCATTAAAGATTGAGCCAGGATAATTTTGGTATTAAAAGGAAGACATTTTTGCAAGCGCTTCAGATTCTGGAATGAAAAGTGCATTCTTTTGCTAATTTCATTTACATGACTGACCCATGATAATTTACTTTCAAAAATCACGCCTAGGTTCTTCGCGGTAGTGGAATATGGTATCAGCGCTCCATTTAAAATTACCGAGGAGTTGTTGACTGATGTATGATATTTAACATGGCTGCCAATGATTAAAGCTTGAGATTTAGAGGGATTAAGTAGGAGACCAAAACTTTTTGCCCATGTGTTGATATTCTCTAGATCCGTATTGATCTGATTAATTCCATACTTCATCTGTTTTAAAGTGGTGATACAACTGTAGGTCGTCAGCATATAGATGACAATGGGAAGAGATTACTTGAGTAATAGAATTAATAAAGACCGAGAAGAGAAGAGGAGAAAGAACAGTTCCTTGTGGCACGCCTTCAGTGATGTCACACCAGTCAGAGTAAGACTCATCTGAATGGACGCATTGCGAGCGACCAGAGAGATACGACTTAAACCAGGCAATAACGGGAACTGAGATATTAAGAGAGGACAGAATGGAGAGAAGTATATCAAAGTTAACGGAATTAAATGCACTGCTAAATCTAATAGCACCAGTATAGTGAGGCATTTGTTATATATAGCAAGACGAATGTCATCAGAAACGTTCATTAGAGCACTTACTGTATGTACTATGTCCAGCACGAAACCCCGATTGAAACGGACTTAATAGGTTGTATTGAGTTAAAAATTGAGTAAGTTGTTTATGCACCATATTTTCTAATATATTAGATAACACAGGCAGTATACAGATAGGGCGGAAATGTGAGGCACTCGTAGGATTAGTGATTTTGGGGAGAATAGCACATAAGCTTTTTTCCAGGTCGAAGGAAAGGAGCTTGAAGTTAAGGAGTGGTTCAGGATATGAGTTATAATTGGGGCTAGCTCAGAAGATGGTAGCTTAATCATTTGAAGATGAATACCATCTACGCCTACAGCTTTGGTGGAAATCGATTTTAGAACAAGGATAATTTCGTATAACAAATGGCAAATATTCATTATAATAATTAATAACATATAACGCTTTTCATAACACTAAAGTCTCACCTTAAACAGATAATGGAGACAAATGGAACGAGTCCTAATCACTAAAATAGTCCGTAGGAGTTATTAAGTATTTATATGTATTTGTGTCAAAGGGTCATTGAACCAAGACTGCAGGGTTAGATACAAGTAAAGTTCTCAATGCTCAAGTAAATTTATTTTGATGTTTGTTGTTTTCTTTTTAAAGTCCGTGTATGTATGTATAAGTGCACAGAAGGTTTGCCGATTGTCACCCCTCCCGCTTCCTAAGACTGGGACCGGGGCATAAGAACTATAGGACCGCGGGTCGGGACGGGATGATTTTTTATATTTATTAAGAGATGTCATTTACTGTAAGAACAAAATGTCTACCGTCCAATCTTCTCACAACACTTCATCTTATAGAGTTGTCTGTTACTGATCGTCGGAAGTAAGAAAATTATAAAAAAGATGAAATTTCGCAGGAAGATCTGGTCAATCAATTCAGGGTTTTTCATCCCTCGGCAACAGTAGGTACGTTTTCTAAATGAAAGGTATTTTACATCCTTTTCTGTACCCCTGACGACGTGTATGCAAAATTTCATAGTGATTGGTTAAGGCGCCTGTTGCTCCAAAAGGTCAAAAGTAGGTTACAAACGAAAAAACTTTACGATGGTAGTTACTGATTTACCAAAAAAAAACTTCGTAACTCTTCAAGATATGAGACGCAACTTGGTTTTTTGTAATTTTAGTTATTTTCAGCTTAGAAAAAAATTCACCAAAACACCTCAAATTTATTGACATGAAACCATTTTGCTCCATCAAGTATTATCAAAACAGGTTAAAAATATCTACATATTTATAAAAAAAGCGATAAATTGGTTTTATTAATTTTTAAATATCACTCTATTTGATTAACAATAAAACAATAATGCATATGAAAAACGACCGCGTCTATGGAATCCCAGCTATCGCCAGGAAAATCCTCAAGAACGTTGGTATTGCTGCGAGCCACTAGTAATTAAGGCGTAAAAACGTAACAGACTCGCATTCGCTTAATAAAATAATTTACTTAAGTAAGACAGTACCTTTTCGCTTTTTTAAGGCTATGCTAACCATAATATATTTAATCTGTTCTATTTAAACATGAAGGAATAGTGACGTAGATCAATAGACCTTAATTTAACTTTAGGGCGATAAGCCCATCCTCAGAGGTGTCAATAGCGAGTTTAATTTGCGAGTACACAAAGCGGCTCATTGTGGTAGGTGCGAGGAGGCTTCAAATTGGATGGAGCGCGGACCGTAAGCGGATTATGACGGACTTGTCTTAGGCGTTTGTCACACGACCGAATTTTGTCACACGAAAATCGGTTGTAAAACGTCAGGCAAATAAGGTGCAACGAGTGGAAGAGTAAGAGACTAAAAAATGATTAGAACAAAACGTATTAGTAGATACCTTAAACTTGACGTCTTACTTGATGATAATAATCAAAATTTAAATTTGTTCTCTTGGCCTTTTGCTAAGGAAGAGTGATGGCAATTGGCGGATATGAAAAAAATGCCGATATCGGAAATCTGGTAGGGAGCCCTATAGGCGAGAGTAAAGCACATTATCTGTTTGGCCACCAGCAAAAATTATGGCAGGATCGTGAAGTAAACAGAGCCTATCTGGGTTGAGTGACTGGACGCCGACCAGTTGGTCGTCCCACATATCACTGTAATAAAGTGACTGGAATGACGTCGTGGAAGCTGACCTACGTGAGCTTCAACCATGTAATTGGCAGGAAATATTGCTGGACAGAAAGGAGTGGCGTATTCTCGTTTCGGAATCCAAGACATATAGTCACTAAGTCGCAACGTTCGTTAGTTATTTCATACCCTCTTTTCAAATATTGAATTTCTTTTCGCAGAGTTGGACATTTTAGAGTGTTTTAAATTTTATAACTTTAGACTCGAAGTGCCAAATAAATTGATACACACAAACAACAAATAAACAAAGAGACTCTGAAGTGAGGGGGCCAATTTGCAGGATTTTCATGTTTTAACAGTTTCAAAAGACTATTTAATCTGGTAGTCTGTATTACGCCTTAAGATTATTACACTTAAATGGACGGACAGAGGTGTGGTTATTGATGTATTTGCGACAAATAGATAAGAATCTTTATTGAGAAGTAATGAATAGAAGAAGTGTTCAAGAACTCTGATGAGTTTGGGACAATAATTAACATCGCCCTAGCCTCAATAGCTAGTTGCTTCCGTGTCATCCGATTCCCAGGATAAAAGTAGCATAGATTTTAAAGATAATAGTTTGCTGACGCTCAACGAAAACCGCATCGAAATCGGCCCAGTATTTTTTACGTTAATACTGAACTAAACGACAAACGCAAAAAATGTAAAGAAAAAAGTCTACACTTGTACATTTTTATAATATTGTTACGAGTTGCGGGACTGGAATTGTAATGTCGTTGGGATTATTATAGAGTTTATTAGAATTATACAAAAACGTGTAACACAGGTATCAATATAACCAAATGCAACAAGTCCAAAAATAATAGAAGGTCGTAATGTAATAAAACGCGCAAAGTCCGTCAGTATGTTTCCCGATTGTAGTACACGTCTCGCTTCGATCGTTGTTCTCGCTCGACTGCCTCCATCAGGTCATTGTTTTATACTGCACTGAATTTCCTAGAATCAGCTTTTACTGTTAAATAAATAACACCTGACTAATGATAACCAAGACGATCATAAAAGAATTACAATGTTATTCGTTCAAATGCCGACGAGTTATAAATGAGCTTTGTTTCAGATATGCAGGTGCATTTTGTGTTTGTCGGGACCTGCGTTGTTATAGATTTTAGTTATCGTACAAAAGTACTAGACCTGTTACTTGAGTAGTATTCCTCATCCTGACGGTCGTGTCTTTTCTCCGCCATCTTTTCTTACACTATTTTTTTAGATATGTATATTTATAAGATACTGATTCGATAGTGAGAATCATGCAACATACCCTGTTCTTATCAAATTTTTTGTCCATCCAAAGGTTGTCTGGAAGTAATCGCTAATAGCGATAAGACCGCCTATTGTATTGTAAAATTTTGTTTCTGTTAACGGTATCTTTAAAACACAATAAAGCATATTCATTCATTCATTCATTTTTCGCTATCGGCGATGATTAACGGCAATATGAAGTGCGTCGTACCTTAAGCGTGGTGCGGAGGTCTGACCAACGTACCGACACGTTGCTGCGGTCTTGAGAACTTGTTCCTTCTATTTTACCATTGACAATAAGTATTTCTAAATTATCTTTTAAAAGACTCAATAATTAATAACGTTGTACTAGTATAACATTATTAATTAGGGAATCTATTAACGACTAAATGGTGTCCACATCCAATTTAGCTAATCCCGTAATCCACGTGCGAGCATGTCAAAGACCTGCCTTCCGGACTGATTATGTAAATTTATGTTGCTTTGTCAACAAATGTTAGCATTTTCACTACACAGTGTTAATGTATTCGTTCAGTTTGGTTTATATACAGTGGCTAACTGGAAAACGTGGCCTATTGGATATCTTTATATATATAATTCTTCTGTACCTGTGTTGACAGTGAACTCCTAAACGGTTGGACCGATTTGAATGAACTCTTTTGTGAGTGTTCAAGTGGATTCGAGTATAGTTTTAATTCACAAATAAGCCCGGCAGATGGCGCTGCAGTCGGGTTCTAAATTTTATTTCTTCAGGGCGTGACAACTTCTGCCGGGACAACTAGTTTCATATAGTGATACGATTTGGGCCACCTGCAAACAAAACACATTTATTACCCGCCAGCGTCGTTTGAGCTAATAATTTTATGACCATCTTCTTTTATTTACTTTGTGTTTAAAATTTGTAATTAGAAAAACTTCCCGATGTCTATTGTAAGCTTTTATGGCCAGGTGTGATTCTTAGAATTCAGTCTGCGCGGCCGAGAGACATATTGTGCAGTATAAAGCAATGCCCCAATGCAGAGAGGGGCAGTCTAGAGATGGCCACAAGCGAGGCGAGACGGTAGTGACGGTAGTTGCGTTCAGTTATGTGGTGTTGTACCTGTGTTATACGTGTTTGTATAGTTATAATAAACTCTACAGTAATTCTAACGGCATTTTAATTCGAGTCCGTATCTCGTAACAATATATTGATTGTTAATTAGTTATAAGTAATATTTTTTGATACTCAGTTTTATTGTTGTATAGCCGAATTAATTTTGGTGACAATGGTATTTTTATGAGGTTGTCATGTCCGTCCGTCTGGTTTCTGTTTCACAGTAATTTTTCTCCTAAAGTAGTTTAAGCCTGTATGAATAAAATTTGAAAGGGCGTATTTTATGTACCCTATAATCCTTCCTATAAATATTATGAATGGAAAGTTTGTAAAAATGTATGGATGTATGTATGTTTGTTACTTTTTCATTCAAAAACTTCTGAATGGATTTTGATGAAACTTTACGATAATATAGATCACACATCAGAATAACAGATAGGCTTATCCAAAATATAACGATTTTCCAACACCACGCGGGTGAGACCACGGGACGCAGCTAGTTCTGAATAAAATTGATTTGATTCTTAATAAAGGGAAGCCTTGAGAAATATCTGAAGATAACATGAACACAAATTCTCACAAAGAAAATTGACTTAAATAAAATCTGATAGGTTTTTATGTCTCTGAGTTATTTTCAGTTATATATTCGTTATTAATTAATAATTATAAATATAAGTGTTTACGCAAATAATTGAGAAGCTCCTCCTTTTTTTAACGTTGGTTAAAAATAAACATCCACAATATCAATACAGAACCTTAAACTGTGCTTAGAAACCACGCACATTACAAATTTATTCTAGAAAGCCACCTTAATAAATCTTATTTTAAATTTTCTCCTCGGTACCTACAATATAATATTAAAAGCTCATTACCGAACCACTGATCCGTCCGCATCTCCCCTATTAGTCCAGATTTCATTTAGTTGTGTATCCCCCAAAATCGCTTAAGGTAACCCATGGATTTTTCCCCGAGGCTGAGCATTAAAGGTGCATTTGTGATACTAATTGAAAAGAGGGGAGAATGTTATTGATTGGACGCTTTTTTGTTGTTAAACGGTGAAGATTTGGTCGCGTTTTATTTATTGTCATTTTTAACTGGCTATAATGCTTGTGATAATGTGAGGCACTGGTCTGTCATGAACGCCGTAGGCTGTGTACAGCATGACATGATTTATTAGTTTTTTTTTATCAAACACCATGAAAAACGGTCGAGATGCATAAAAGTTATAGCTAAACATACATTTTTTATGCTGAAGTACAGCAGGCAGGCCGAGGGCCCAGCTGCAATGGAAAGTGGTTACCGTCGACTATGGACATCAACAATACCAGAGGTCCTGCCAATGTGCTGCCTTAAAGGAGAAACTGGAACCAAGCCACTGTTGCTGGAACACAACTCAAGGTTGCTATGGCGACATACCCTAGACCAGGGGTGACGTCATCCAGTCGGGAATATGCCCTACAACCTGGCTGTGGGTTATTTTGTCACCTCTTGTGACAGGCCGCCCGGCCACAGCAATTAGTATTCTGTTCCATTGTTACTGTGTAGATAAAATGTCAAGTTAATATAATAAAAAATAAGTATAAAATTAAGATCAGTTCACTTCCAGCACTTACTGAGATCCTAAAACTACCTATAAACCTATTCTATAAATATATGGCCATGATTGATGCTAACGCCCATTACACTATCTGTGACAAACCGTGATCTTAGAATCAATTTGTAATTAAAATTAAACAGTTAACTCTCAACATCTCTTAAAGGCATTCCCTTATGTTTGAAATACGACACACATACCCGATTTATTGTTTGTGATTACATTTCAAATGCATTGCAAAGGGCCACACTTCAGTTTCCATCATCGCTACACAATTCTTAGGAAGTTCTACGCAGAAAAATCTTCACATCCATTTTATAGAGTGTTGATTTTAAAACGTGCATTTCCTCTCGGCTGTAAATTAAATTCGGATGTCTCGTGAATTTCCACGTTGAATTTTCCTTGTAAGTGACACCTTGGATGCTGAAAGCTTCAAGTAAATCTGCTTCTTTTTAATATTTCGTCCCTCGCTATAATTTTTGTCTTTATTTGCCAAGATGTTAATGAACTCTCTTCAATCAACTGCTGTTGTCTTAATAAAACTACAACGTATCTTGGATATTTAACATTTTCATTTCATGTTAATAACAATCGTCTTATAAAAACTTCATAAGAAATTAGCTAATTTTACTTGCTAACATCTATTTTAATTTTTGTAAAATGTTAATTTAGAATTGAATTTATTGTACAATAAGTTACAATGACCTTCAAAAGTGTTCTCCAGTGGAACTTATTTTGAATAAAAACATTTGAATTTGAATATTTTGGACTATTCTTTATTTAATTAAATTTTGGATATTAACAGAAATTCGTTCTCATGTTGCCACATGTCATTCATACGTAATAGGTACTTCAAAACAGTTTTATGTTTTGATGTGCAGTTGTCTACACTATAATGTCTTAGCTTTTTTGTAACTGCAGTAAATTAAAAAAGAAAATGAGGCATTTATTTTTCATATATATAAACACCTAATTATTTTTTTAATGAAAGTAACATAGAGCCACTAGCCAGAGGTTTACACGTGGCGTAGCCACGGAGAAAACCCTATTATTAAAATAAAAATACATAATATCGAGTTTTTATGGGAAAACATTGTAAGCGATAGAATTTAGGTATTTCATTTTTTTATTATAACATAGCTAAAATTATTTGATTCTGATTCCTTCCTTAGGACCATATTTGCAATGATGGCAAAATTGTTAATGTACTAAAATTCTGAGATTATGAGTAATGTATAAAAAATGTAAAGTAGCTCTCATGCAAAATTTTGTATACGTTACTTACGACGTTCTTCCACAATAGGCTCGACTGAAATATTAAAGAAACTATAAGTTTTAAAGTGCTTTATGTTTGCGATAGAAGCAGTCCTCCAGCTCTATATGTTTGACTAAGCCCTGGGACGTGACGAACTCTCAATAGAACCTATGAAGGGTTGATAATAAACTTCAAAATAGAGTGAGCTCCATCCGAAAACTAATAAGCAAACATAATTTGGAATGCACCCGTGTCGAGGGCACCCATCCGACGCCAAACCACTTTCGAAACCGAACGACTTAACGCCAATCACGGCTTTGCAACACCCAATACAGGCTGGCGGGTGGATTAATTGAATAAATTTGCATCCTATCGCAGCCAACATTTCCATTTGTTCCGAATTAAACGCTATACAGCGCGTAATGTATGTTGTATCGATCGATGGTGGACTTGTTGATTGGAAGAATTACACTTGGTTGAACTTTCGCTTGGAAGGCTGAGGAACATAGCTCTCCAGCTGGAATCTGGAAGCGTCACTCTATTAGGGCCAGCCACCATCCACCCGGGCTAGAAAATTATTCAAAAGGAGGAGAAGGATGGTGAGATATTTTAGTGGGTATATCAGCGTCAGTAGTGGGGTCAGTCCCTTACGCTCCCACCGCGGCTCTCACGGCGGATAGTCTGCAACAAGATTTCACTTCTGTAAAAAAGGAATTAATGTCGCCAAGTAAAAAGAGTAATTCTGAAAAGTTCCTAAACGCTTTTACTTCAAAATTCTTCCATTCATAGATGGTCTGCTATCCCTGTTTCGAAAACAAACTATGAACAAAACGAATATCTACGTCGTTGTACATACACCTACAATAAATATTTTAGCGTAAAAAAATATTTTAATTCTTCAAAAACGGGTATTTTAATCACTAGTTATTAGCAAAGTTATCGATAAATTGGAAAAGGAAAGAAAATATAAATATAGTTTTAATTATTTATTGCTTTTCTCGTCAGAAGTGTCACAATAATATCTATCAAATGGATAAATTATTTGATATGTTTAGTGCATTTAAATTATTATTATTTCTGTTCCTTTAAAGTATCTATCTCTAGTGTAGATCTAGATATAGCACTGTAGGATACTTTTTAAAAATAAATAAACTCTACATAACTAGGAGAAACCACAAGATCCAATGTGTTTTCGCTTCTTCTCTTGTTTTATTATGTTTATTTAGTGTTGATGGATCGTTGTACAGATTTCTGAGACTATCACGTGTTTATGAAAAATAAATCAAATTCAATTAATGTATTTTTGTTTATCACCGATAAAAAAATAATCTCCTTAAATACGCGGTTGCCTGTATGAAATCTCTATGAGCGCTAAAAGCAATAATTGTTTAATAGTATTATAATTTTTTTTAGTTTTAAGGATATGTTGAACAATAAGGTGTTTTATTTACCCGTCCCAAATGACCACAACCTACCAAATTTGTGAATTAAGATTTTCAATATTTGAAACCGCCTTAGACAAAATGTCGAGTTAACTTTGAGGCATTGTCAAGCTAGCAATTGTATGAAACTGATTCAAAAGTTTCCGACGGAGTACATAAACACAAATGAAATATTCCTTGAAACATATCTTGGAGGAAGTGCAGAGTTCATAAAACGACAGAACTAATAACAGTGGTGGCGTGATACGAGATGGTTGCCGGCATACACTTGACAAACGTTCATCTTTTCGGGTACTATTAAATTACTTTATTCACCTCTACACCCGGCTGCCATGAAACAGATGGAGTGTGGTACAAGTCACAGGAAAGTTGCAAGGTTGTTGTGTTTTAGACATCATCAAAACTAAACAAAATAGGTTGCTTTGCCTTAAAATATTATCTTAAGCAATATTATAATATGTAAATATTTCAAGTTTGTACATTGCTTTTAAAAAGGTGAAAAAAAAATACGGAGATAGTTCGGACCAGAAAATTCCGAAAATGCAATTATTAGATTTTCTGTCTGTACTGAGAGTCATGTGAAAACTACTAAACGGATTTAAATAAAACTAAACATAGCTAGCTATAATTGAATTTTTGCCCGGGGTGTAACTTACAATAAATGACATCGTTTCCGTGACATAGACGAAAGTAGCGGAAAAGATGGCGCTCTGATCGCATCTTTTTAGAAACTACTGAACTATATATCAATTAAACTCGAAATAGTGCTGGCTTATTTATAACCTTAGTTAACATTTAGGATACATTTAATCCTGATAAATGAAGTCGTTCCCTTAGACAGATAATCAAAATGTATGGCGCGGCAATCGTGTTATTTTAACTAACTAACAAATACCTACGTATCGTAAATATATTTATTTTCAGTTAATTTGTTATAAATAATTTAAATCTAAGAACAAAAACTAAAATGTCCTATAAATAAACCTAACTTAGAAATATATACACAATAGTAAACAACTAAAATCGAAAGACAAACAATGATACAAAGGCTAATTCCTTTGAGCGAGATAAGCTCTAGCCTTCCGGTCTCCCGTTGTGTCGAGTAAGTGTTTTTTAATTTTTTGATATAATTTATGGGCACTTGGCCCCCACGGGCCCAAAGTCTCCACCCCAAACGGCTCAAATATGTAACCTGTTCCTAAAGTTGCATATTTGAGCCGTTGTTGGCTACGTACGTCATAAATATAATACGGCCGGCGTAACTTGGCCAATGTGAACATAGGCTCTGTGAACTTTAGAACATGTACACTCATGTGATTAGTGGGCATACGACTCGTCAGTGAATACAATTGGTCGCCCTTCATCCCTGTATTTTTTCCTTGCTTTGTACTAGTTGGTCACTGTATTTTCTTCAGGAGTTTACATGCGCTAAAGTTCGCAGAGCCTATGTTCACATTCGCCAAGTTACACCGGCCGTATTATAACATGCCGCTCATTATATTACTTCAAATCACGTTGGCTTCGACTCACCTCTATGTATTGCAAACTCTAGTTTTTAATACTAAATTTATTCATCTCCATACATTTCGTACCCATCCTTATCCTCACTCATCCGATAAATCATTTGTGTTAATTCTTATTCGTCCTGATATTATATCTGAAGCCTCATCACGCTTGAAATTTCTTTTCCTCTTTAATAAATAGCATGTAGACAAACATTTTTACATTCCTCTACAGTTATGCTATTCATTTTTTCCTCAGTAATGTCATTGTGCCAGCGCAGCATTCATGTTGATTGTAACATTTTTTGGTATGTAACTTTCCACTATTTCCAATATATTTTCAATTGGTTTAAACTAAAGGTAATATGGCGGTAAACGGAGCACAGTATGATCGTGCTGTCGTAATATTTCATCAATTATGTGTACAAATCTCGCCTTATTTTTCAGAATCAAGTAATCAATTAATTCATTAATTACCAAACTAAAAACCAATATTCAGACCTCACAACAATTAGCAATTTGGCTTTCACCATTGACATTGTAAATATTTTTCTTCTTCAAAATGTAACGAACCCATTTTGCTGATTATACAATTTTGAATTGGATTTCAATTTTAAGTTTAGCATTCCTGTAAATATAGAAATACTACTAAAAACGCAAACACTTCTCTCAGCTAATTTATTTGTATATTCTAAATGAACATAAATTAAATGTTGATAGGGAAACGCTGTAAAATTGTAACTTATACCATAGCACCTAGAACTCAGACGTCTGCAATTTATGACGTCTAACTCGTAGACGGACCTGTCCTTTTGTGGTGCGTACACAACTCCAGAATATTCAAGTTTATGCATTATGACCATTTCCATTTCGTGTTTTACTCAACCGAACACTGTGTTGCGCAGATATTAATTTAGAAAAGGATTTATTCGAATGTAATGAAATTCTGGCTTGTCTTGCTGAATATGTATGGGTGTGATTATTTAGTTTTCTATATCTATAACATAAGCTTTCAAACGTTCTACTCCTTTGTTCGGGCCTTTCTCTCGAAGAAATACCGCCAGTCGGATTGATTAATGTGTATTCTTCACGATGTTTTCGTTCACTGTGTGCACGCGGTGATTGCAGCAATATGCATAATTCGGTAGTTAACAATTTTTGAGAAACAGGTTTATTTTGAGCCTTATGTTCTATTTTAGCCAAATTATTAATATTTCAGCAAAAAACAACATTAACATATTTAATTTAGCAGTTTTATAAATATTTCGACATTTAGTCACAAAAACGCGTCAAGCTGTCATGGCGTCTCGCATGACGTTACAGCGTGTGAAAAAACATCTGTTTCATTGAAGTGTCATCCGATAAGTCATTTATAACTTGTTGTGTTTTGCACACTATAACGTCACGCGCTCTGATCGACGTTCACAGTCACGTGGCTAATGGCTGCAATATAACAATTTTATTTCTCCAAAATAGCAATTAATATTTAATATTTTAGTTAAAACAATTTATTTTTGTCATATTTAGATCGTAATCTACGATATATATTAAAATCAGCCTATATTTTTCATACTGTCAACTACCGAATTGTTATATGAGGAAACCTATCGAAGTAATGCTGATTCCGAGATAGGATATGAACTGACACCATTGCAATAAGAGACATGTGGTTTGGTCACTAAGCTAACACGGTTGTTGCATTTACTTGTAACAATTATTATTTCTCAGGTTTAACCATGCAGTAGTCCATAGATATATGTAATTGGATTACCTACATTTTACGAGTATAATTAGTCTCCATCATGTATTTCTTTCATTATTATTTTTATGATAAAAATGATTTGAGGATAAATTAAGTTATGAAATATTGATGGCTAAATTTGATAAATAATCTATAAGCCATCTATTATTATAATAAATCCCTCGGGGGTGTCGAGTTTTAACGAATTGAAAAACGAAAAATATAAGGGGGCGGGGGGCGGGGAGATTGATGATTCAGACTAGCAGATTTACAAATACCAACTTTTAGAATCTGTGTCTCACGTGAAAATCGATTGACCAAATTGCAAGGCAAATTTGCAGTGCAAGGCTATATTCAAACAACGATTAGGACACTTTAATCCTGATAAATAATTATGTAGTTTCCCTGGGATGTACGAATGAATATGAAATAAACGAATGTCTCGAGGCCGTGTCTACTCACGAAGAATTTAGGAGATTATCAAAGTTAGATTCGTCTAGGTTATTGTTATTCCTATAATTAATCTATACTTCTCACGACTATAACTATAACATTAAGCTATTTAATTAAGGCTATCTTCTATTTACCAAAAAAACGTTTTATATAAAGGCTGATTCACATTAATCCAGCTACTGACTTGGGGAGCAGACTGTCTTTGAATCAATTTACACGATGCCAGTCTAAATCCAACGCTTGGACCAAAAAGAACATGTTTTTTTTTTTTTTTTTATTCGCCAACTACCTCCGTCATTATGCAAGACAGAGTTCTTATTTTTCATGTCTTTTTTAATCTTAACTATTTTCAACTACAATGTAGGAAAAGGGGTGGGAAATCTTTATTTATTTTCTTTCTTTTTCTTTTTTCTTTCTTTTCTTTATGCTCTTATTTCTATTACATTTTGTGTATATACTAATTTTACAAAATACTAGCTGTCCCGGATGACGTCGTCCTGCCCGGTAAAAATAAAAAAATAAAAATTTAGGGGTGGACTACCACAACTAACATTTAGGGGGATGAAAAATAGATGTTGGCCGATTCTCATAGATACCGGATAAGCACAAAAAATTTCATGAAAATCGGTCAAGCCGTTTCGGAGGAGTATGGCAACGAAAACTGTGACACGAGAATTTTATATATTAGATTATTCTACTGATATTCTATTCATTTACTCTTTACTGTATTACTATTATACATACGTCTATATTTTTGTTACATTTTATTTATATCTACTTTTGTTTCTATATTACAACTATTTACTGTTGGGTTGCATGTGTTATGATCTATTTTATTTAAAGCTAATACTACATATACTACATTATATGTTTACAGCTTTACTGGTTGCGCCATTCCTTTTGACTGCCTAAAAGAATATGTTAAACACTTCTTTAAATATTAATTAACTTAGCAGACTGTAAACAATTTAAATAATAAAAAACTGCACGTGCGTAATATAGGGCGATATTAATGGAGGGAAAAAATATACCAAAAACAAAAGAACATGGATGTGTCTAAATTCAAATATTTAGCATATTTGTCGGCCAGTACTATGCCGCACCAAATCAATAGAAACTATTTGTTAGATATTCCAACATGATAGGGCCTTGGCAAATGCAAAATCATTACTGGTAACACTAATCGAATATCATCGTAAATAAATATTGCTATTATTTTGCTAAGCTATAAATGGAATCAAATATCCCAGGACAGAGTTCCCAGATTTTACCCAATCTGGGATTCTTACATAATTTATCCAACTAACAACAATAATATTAACAATTTATTTAAAATTAATTGTTATAATTAAAACATACTCAGTAAAAAAAACATACTCAGAATACCTATGTAAAAAGTAAGATTAAAAGGCTTTTTTTATTATTTATAAATGAAATATGCAAAAATATAGGCCTATTATGTCCAACAACAACACACTCCTTCGAATTTGAAGTTACTAGAAAATGCAACGTGAATCAGCTGTAAGTCAATAGAGACAGAAACGGACAAATACCTAAATCCTGAACATTGTACAACCTTAATCAAACTTCATTCATCAGAACAAAAAGGAAAAAAGTGCATTTTTATCAGGTGCCGGTCGCACTCACCTATTGTCCACGAGCCTAGAATCACGTTGGATTGTGTGTACAACGCAATTTAACTTCCGAATGTACACAATTGTTCGACGAGTCACCCTACGTAGACCGGTCTATTGACGCGACGACGCACAATGCTCTGGAAATTTGCATACAGATACAATCCGTAGCCCGTAAGTCTATATGTCTCAGGGTGTATGGACCACGTTTATGGACGACCGAACGCAGCAGACTTAATTCGATATAGTCACCCCCCGTTCCCGTCGCAGCGGTCGAGCCGAAGGCGAAGCAGCCAGGAGGCGCCTCTTAAGTGCTCTGCTACCCGGCTGAATGCCTCAGTTCTAACAGAGTCTGAAGCCTGTCATTTTATTTATAACTCGCTGTGTCCGAGACTTCATACGCATGGATTTTTTGCCCCGCAACCCTAAAATATGAGCTAACCGCCATGGAAGTCCCGTCAAAGTCGGTACAGCCGTTTCAGAGATTAGCTGGAACATGCAGACAGACAGACAAAAATATTCAAATTTGTTTTTTCAATATACACTTTCATATGCATTTGAGACCCCTCTTGAAGGCACCAGTTCCTGGAAAGCCGGTCGCAGAGATCATAGACGTGCTGGAATATTCTTGATTTTAGACAGCAACAAGACAGCTTCAGCTCCTTCTGGATGATCGCCATATCATCGTTCGCTGGAATCCATAAAAACTGAATCCGTAAAAAACTGTTCGAGGCAGATACATAATTCGCTGCGCGATGCCGTGGTGAGCTCAAGTTGACAGACAGATTGTTGTTCAGTTGTAGATAAAGATTGCCAAAAAAGACTTATAAGTTGCAACTGCAACCCCTTTGGTTTGCTATCAAGAGTGGCTTAGCGTTATGTATGTATGTTGAGAAGGGGCATATAAACACAAGATGAAATTAATTATATGATATTTTAATCAAATGATAAAGTTTACTACATACTAAGATTTAATGTTTTTCGTAGTAAGAATAAGGTGAAAATGATGATAAGGAAATTAAACGTTTTTTCCTAAAATGATACCCGTTACTATTAATAAATGATATGTGTGTTAAGAATTATTAATGATTGGCATTTATGTATAATTTAATTTAATGAATTATTAATTTCTAATACTGAAAGTAGGCAGTAAAGTTAATAATTATATTTTGAACATTTGTTACAAAATATTTGTAAATAAACTGTTATATTTTTAAGGGGTAATTTTAACTAACAGTTATCAATATTTGCCAAAAATGATGGTCTTGAACACCATAAACGGGAACCGCTGATGGAATCAGCCTCCAGCCCGCGGGAAAGTAAATTTGCTGGATTGTCCCACGACTGCACGTAGCTCCTGAATTTCATGAACACAAATGTGATAATTTTTTTATTTTTCAGAATATTTCGACAAAATATGAAATTTAGAGGAGTCCTATCAACATTTTAATTTGCTAATATTAAAAATCAAACAGGTTAATACTTAATAGCACAGTCTTGTAGCCAGAAAAAATCCGCAAAGCTATGTTTATAGTAGGTGAAGTTTAGTGACCCTGACAAAGGTTTTAATATGTGTATAATATAAAAATATGGTTTAATAATACATTTAATGAAGACTTAATAAGGTTTTAGAAGATATATAACATGAAAATTATAATTTCCAATTAATTATTTTATATAGGGGAAGAAGGGGTAAAATTAAAAAGTAATTTACAATTGTTTAATGTTTTCTCTTTCCTAATCTATAATGTATTATAATGTATCAAACAATGTCCTAGCTTTAATTTATTGAATAACTGACATTATTCAGATAATTTTGTTTGCGAATATAATTTTAACATGGATGTGTCAGCACGCTTGGATTTCAATCTAGATGTAATAATTAACAAACTTTATTATATAGATTAATTACTGATTGCTATCTGTTGTGTTGTCCAAATAAACTAATTAATAAATAAATAAATAAATTTATATTTGAAAATAAATTAAATTATGTCTATTTTAGGATTAACACTTTTATAAACCTTGACTGTTTCTCTTTTTGTTGATGTTTTTTTTTATATTTGCCAAATTTAGTGAAACGATATAAGTCTGTGTTGGTTTCCACATTAGCAAAATTGCAAACAGAAGAATAAGACGGCGTCTTAAGACGAGTAATGTTCCCTAACACCAGCCAAGTTTCATATAATTTAGGCTGATTTTCACCCAAATCAAGGGAGTTTTTTCCAAGAACGGACCAAAATACATCATCACCAATCAATATATCTATGCCTAAAGGCACATTAAAGGAAGGGTCAGCGAGTTTTATTCCTATAGGAAAAAGAATATTATCCGTTTCAATATAAGAAGACGGTCACGACTTGGTGGTACTATGGGGTAGAATAAGACAGTCAACAGTATGTTCATAGTCAGTATGGAAGGACATAAATGTAAGACTGCAAGACTGTGTAATTTGAGTATTATTATTATTTATACCTGTTACCGTGAAGCTCGCACTACGTTGTGACAAACCCAGCTTACCGCAAACTGACTGTGTAATGAAGTTCGCCGTGCTGCCGTTGTCGAGCAGCATTCGAGCAGGACGCACTTCACCCTTGCTGTCCACCACCTTCACCAGCGCTGTGGATAGTAATACGTGCGAAAGAGTAGTAATCTGCTTTGTGCTACTAGAGCTTGCAAAGCTACTGATGACGTTATCTAATGGAAACGCCGGTTCTGGTGCTATTTGTGGCTTATCTAAGTGAAGAAGTGTATTGTGTTTTATTTTGCAATATTTACAAGGTACAAGATTGCAATACTTTTCATTGTGCCCAGGCCGTAAACAATTAAGACAGACCTTTCATTTCATTCATTGGCCATTTGAATACGGTTTTCAACAGGAAGGGCTCTGAATGTTTCACAGTTAAATGAGAAATGAAATTGATTGCAAAGTGGGCATGTAAATAATGTTTTATTATTATCATTAATTACATTAAGCATAGTCAATGGGCGTGAGTTTAGGCAAGCCTCAATCTGATGGAGTAATGTTATAAACTCCTCATACGTGAGTTTTTGTTCGCCTATCACTCTACGTAAATGGTACTTAAAGCTTTTGACTGCTGCCTCCCACAATCCACCTGCTGAAGGATATGCCGGTGCGTTAAAAGTCCACTGTATATTATATTCCTTTATGTTATTGAAGAAGTCTCTGTTTATGGACTGTGCTATCTCTTGATACTCCTTCCTTAGTAGTCTATTTGCTCCAACAAAATTGGTGCCATTGTCACTGTAAACGTGACTGGGCGTTCCCCTACGGGCACAAAATCGACGAAATGCTGCCAAAAATCCTGGTGTGCTAAGGTCAGACACAAGTTCCAGATGTACCGCCTTTGTTGAAAGACAGACAAATACTGCTACATACCCTTTGTGCGTCCTCACTCCACGTCCTTTATTGGCCTTAATGTCAAAGTGTCCTGTAAAATCGACACCTGTGTGTGTAAACGGGCGTGAAGGTGTTACTCGAGGCGCTGGTAGGTCTGCCATAAGGGGTGGCCTGCTTTGATCAGTATGTTTTCTGCACGCAACGCACTTGTTAAGTTCGCGTTTGACTGTACGGAGCCCGCTAAGAATCCAATACTTTTCTCTTATGTGTGTCAATGTAAGGCTTGGTCCACCATGTAGGGTAGTAAAATGTGCTTGTCGTATTATAAGGTCTGTAAGACGACTGTGGCTTGGTAGAATTATTGGATGTTTAGCTGATTGAGTAAGATGAGAGTTGCTGAGACGCCCGCCGACTTTTAAGAGTCCGTCCCTTTCATCTAAATAAGGGTTGAGACAAATGAGTTTGCTGTTTCTTTTCACACATTGCTTCCCTTTTAATCGAGTAATGTCTTCTTGAAATTCCACAAATTGTACTGTTTTTATAATTAAATTGTAAGAATGACTAATTTCCGTATTCGTGAGGTATCCTTGTATAGGTATGTTTTGTTTGTTGCGCAACCATTCAATGTAACGTGATAGCCATCCAATTGTTGTCGCCACGCGCCGTATAGAATGCATATCATTTAATAATTTAATTATAAAGTTTTTATTTTCACATAAGGCTGTGTGTACACCGAGTTTCTTTGTTTCAATTTCAGGAATTGGATATGTTATTTTACCAATCTGATCTTTATTAAAATTCTTCAGCCACTCTGGGCCTTCCCACCACAAAGAGTGATCTTGTAATTGATTTGCGCACAAGCCTCTTGTAGCGCAATCTGCGGCGTTCTCTGCGGAGGACACGTGGTACCAGTGTAATGGTGGAACTACTGTAACGATGGACTGAACTCTGTTTGAGACAAATTGTTTCCATCTATTCACCCCCCCGTGTATCCAGCCGAGCACAATCATGGAGTCGGTCCATGCGAAGATTTCGACGTTATCATTTGTTAATGTCTCCATCACTTTCTTTAGCAGTTTTGTAAGAAGAACTGCTCCGCATAATTCCAATCTAGGTAACGTTAGTTTGTTTTTTACTGGTGCTAATTTTGTTTTTGCAGTTACCAGTCTCGATGTGCACTCACCTTTACTGTTAGTTGATACAATATAAATTGCACAAGCGTATACTTTTTCTGAAGCATCGCAAAATGCATGTAAAGTGTATGTTTGTTTTTGTCCTAAATATCTAGGTATTTCAAATTTATTTAAATGTTGAAAGTCATGTCTTAATTGTTTCCAGGCTTCCTTCGTTTCATCTGAAAGTTGTCCATCCCATGTAATCGAGTTATTCAACCATGTATTTTGAAATAGGAGTTTTGCTCTAATTGTTAGTGGAGAGAGCCATCCTAGGGGGTCATATATCTTTGAAATATATGATAGAAGTTGTCGTTTTGTCAGCTGTGTGTCTTCTTCTAATTGTTCGAATCTGTTTTGAAAAGTAAATGTATCCGAATCAGGTTTCCAGCTTAGTCCAAGTGTTTTTCTGGACTCAATGTTTTTAAAGTGAAGTGGAACGGCAAGACTATGTGTAGGGAGATCCTTTACCAGATCCTGGGAGTTGCTCGACCACTTTCTTATATTCATTCCTGCTTCTTTTAGAATTTCTATTAGCTCGTATTGTAACGTTCTAGTTTGTTCTAAGCTATCTCCACCTTCCAAAAGGTCATCCATATAAAATGAGTTTTTTAAGGCTTTTGTGGCCAATGGGTACCGCTGTGCCTTTTCATTGTCTAGTGCTAACTGTTTCAGTGTTCGCATGGCAAGGTATGGTGCTGCCTTTGTCCCATAGGTGATTGTTGTAAGCTTGTATTCGCTTAATGGTTCATGTGCTGATGCTCTCCAGATGATACGCTGAAGATCTTGATCCCTTTCTCTTATTAATATCTGACGATACATCTTCTCAATGTCTGCTGAGATGACGTATTTATGCTGGCGCCAGGTGAGTAAAAGGCTTTGTAAGTCCTTTTGTAGGTTGGGACCCCGCTCCATCAAATCGTTCAAGCTGTAACCGCTCGATGTTTTTGATGAGGCATTAAAAACTGTCCGTAATTGTGTTGTTGAGGAGTCAGGCTTCAATACACCATGATGTGGTAAATAGTAGGACACATTACTGTTGTTTTCAATGCGTTTCATGTGACCTAGTATTTCATAGTCTAACATGAACTGTTTGTAACTGTCAGCAAAAATCTTATTTTGTTTAAATTTATTTTCAATGCTATGAAATTGTGCAATAGCTTTTGTTTTGGATAATCCGAGATTTTGTTTAAATTGTGATTTCATGGGGAGTGCTACTTCATATCTCCCATTTTCCAATCTTCTTGTAGACGACTGGTATAAGTCCTCGCAGTACTGTTCGTCTGGTGTGAGTGCTGATGTTGTGTCGCTTATCTCTTCCATTTCCCAATATTGCGAAAGATCTTTAGTGTTGTTAAGAACGACGTGACAATTAAAGGTCCGTACGTTCCCAGATATGATCCAGCCCAATTTTGTTTGTTGCGCCATAGGAGCCAGGGTAGGTCCCTTAATAAGGCCACTCATAAGTATGCCTGAATAAACACTGGCATCCAATAGCAGATCAATAGATCTTGAAATGTTGTATTCTGGATCAGCTAATTGTAAATGTTGTAAGTGATCCCAGGGTTGTTTTTTAAATGAAATGTTAGGTAAATTATTTATTACTCGTGGAAGTACTAATGCTTGTGTGTTGAGTTTATAGTCGTCGTAAATAGACTGAAGTTCCAAGGTGACTATGCCTCTACTTGGTTTCGATCCATGGCCTACCCCAAACACCGAAGCGTGGTAACGTTCCCGGGGTAGTCCTAACTGTTGTACCGCGTTCTCTGAGACAAGTGAAATTTGAGAGCCTTGGTCCAGCAAAGCTCTTAATGTGATATATGTACCATCAGCCGCCTTCGCTCTGACTAAGAGGGTTGTTAATAGAATCTCTTCATCTTCGCTGGCAACATGGTTAACATTATGTTCCCGTGCTGACAATGTGGCATCACGGCTTGGGCCAGGAACACGTGACGCAGAGCTTCTTGAGGAGTCAGGTAACTCGCCGCTCGTGCTAAATGCGTCATGAAGTAATGTGCTATGTTTGCAGTGGCATATTTTACATGTTTTTGTCGAATTGCATTTATTGTCTATGTGTTTATAAAGACAATTATGACATACTTGCAATTGCGAAATTGATCGCAGTTTTGCTTCTGGTGTCAATTTCAAAAATTTTCCACATTTATACAAAACATGTTTGTTGTTGCAATAAGGGCAATCACACACGTACCCTGTTGCGGATGATTGAAACTCTCGTCTCGGATGATTTTCTTTTGGCTGATATTTTTGATAGGTGGGCGTGTAAGAACCCTTTGGTTGTTGGTAAATGTTGTTGTGTTTGTTTGGTGGTGACGAATATGATCTTTCTCTTTGCCGTAATGGTTCGAGTGCGATAAATTTACTCTCTAAAAAGTCCATTAATTCGGCCAGAGTAGGTAACTCTCGTGGTGATTTTCGAGCTGCCTTATAATCTTCATATGTCGCCTGATCCAACTTTTTACATATGAGATGAACAAGTATGGTATCCCATGTAGACGTATCTATGCCCAGGTTTTGAATGCCATGAATGCTTTCTCCAGTTATGTCATAGAGACGTTTTATTTCGCTTGCTGTTTGTTTGTGAATGTTAGGCTGGTTTAAGAAATTCTCAATGTGGTTTGTGAAAAGTAGTATGGGATTATTGTATCTATGAGTAAGCAGCTCCCATGCTGTGTCATAGTTTTCGTTTGAAATGTATAGGTGCTGAATGAGACGCTCTGCTTCGCCCTTCAGCTTTCCCTTCAAATGTTGCATTTTTTGGCATTTTGTTAGTAAATTATTGTTGTGGATACTCTGGGAGTAGAGATCGCAAAATGTAGGCCATTGTGTGTATCTGCCTGTGAATGTCGGCACGTCAAGCTGCGGTGTAGCATGTTGGATGTGTGCTGTAGACGCTAACTTCTCGTTTAAGCTTCTTTTAAGTGCTTTATAGGAACACTCATAATAAGTAAACTCCTCCTCGTATTCCGAGTCAGACCCCTGCAGGATGTTATCGATTTTTAAATGCAAGGAGTCTATATCGTTCCAACGGTTCTGTATGTTTCGAAGTTCGTCTTCCAGCTCCCACTTAGTATTAATATCATCTACCTCTATGCTCCTTGTTAACCGTCGGAAGGCTCTAAAGTTAGTGCGTTGAAGATGTAATAATTCGGTTGCTTGCTTTGGCGTAGAAGTCGGTGGCTCCGGAGCTGGTGTTGATGGACGTGTTGGTGTCTTAATGGAAGGACCTGGTAGGGCGAACCCTTCGTCTATGTCTCTCGGTGTTGTTGGACGTAACGATGTCAATTTTTGTCTTACTGATAAGAAGTACTTGTGCGTCTTCTCATATTGATTTTCAGCAAAATACTGAATGTCAGAGTTCACATATGGAGATAATTTTTCGTTATTAGCTGAAAATTCCGCCCAGAGCCTATCTAGCTTATCGATGCGTTCTTCTAGGTATTGCCGTGTCTTGCGGCTAGACGAGTCCTTACCGAAGTTACGATCGATTTGTTTGATGGCCTCCAGGGTCTCCACTTGTTTCTGAAGGAGCTTCTCCATTGTTTTAATTGTAAATATAAAAGACCTTACTTGATATCTGGATACTTATTTGATGTAGCTGAAGACCGCTGGGAATGTTGCTCTTTGTCTCCCTGTGGGACGACGATGACGCACAGAAGTAGGTTTGTCACACACTGATATTAAAAGTAGCAACTGTCTTGTCATTGAATTTATTATTACATATACTAATTGTTAAATAATTGTAAAAAAATAATTGTATTTGTCTCTGTAATCTGATAATTTTGTGGTATAAAGCCGCAACTGTTTTGTCACTGACTCTATTTAATATTCACTGTTTGTGAAATAAATAAAAAATGTCCATAATATGATCGATAGTTCACGCGCGATGACCCTGTAAGAAGCCAAACCGCGCGCTAGGCTTACAGATTGAGGATCAAAAAAAAACTGTTATAAACTCAAAGGACCAAAAAACTGTAATAGTTCGAGGCTCGAAGGACCAAAAAACTTGTAATGTAATCCGGCTCGAAGGACCAAAAAACTGTAGTGTGTGTACAGTTTTAGTATAGGAGGGAAGGGTAAAATGTACGAAATACCAAACCCAACGAGCGCTGTATTGACACTGATTTAATTGCTGTAAATATGTTAATATAAATGTATTGTCAATCGTTAGGCTGCAGTTGTTTATTTGCAAAACGCTGACTATTGTACATACTTTGTACACATATTGTGAATGGTTCCCTCCAGGTTAACTCTTGCAATATTTCCAATCACTTATACAAGAAAGTGTATTACTAAATTAACTGGGTACACTAGGGCTTTCCTTTACGATTAGATGAACCTGCAAGAAGAACAGCTCATCGCGAAGTTAGTATACTACAAAGGAATCCTCAAGACACTCGTTATTTCGGCTTCGATTAATGGAATCGATTATCTGCGGTATCGCCAAGGGAACACATTCAGCGTTCCATGTTAATCTAGCTCTTGAATGATATTTTAACTCTATTGTCACTTAACCAAATTGATAAAAAAATTATTAAATTTCGGCTTTTGTTGGCTGTGTTCAGTGTTATCTTTAGAAGTGATTTACATCTTTCTTGTTACTTTTGTGACTATTATAATCGACTAGATAAAGCAAGTAAGTTTATGTCGTAGGTCAGTTACTGTTGTTTTTTTTTATGAAATATTCATCTGATAATAAAAAATATTAAATATTTTAGGATTTCTTGCCAAAAGTTAAATTTAATAAAGGCCAGTAACCTATTTCAAACTGTTAAAATAATCTCATAATCTCATTCTATAATGAAAGGCACGAGCAACTACAAAACTTTTAATACATGAAGTCCCACTTTGCTTGACAACGAAAGTCTTCGAGCACTGCATGCTCCTCGTCTTTACTTTAGTTCGTTATTTAAGTTGTTATTATTATTCAAACTTTAAAACATGAAATTTGCAGTATTAAAGAAAAACTTCAAAACATTTTCAACTCTATCTGCGTGAGCATTTCTTCATTTTCTTGGAGGCATATTCCTATAGATTTATATGTTTATCTCTTTTTAGTGTCGCTTTTTCGTTTCACCAAGTTTTAATTCACAGCGACTCTAAAATATTTCACTTCAAAAAGTATGCAACTTAATAACAGTGTCTTAAAATATTCAACTATAATAAATATATATAATAAAAATAACTTTCTTTTGTGTCTCCGACCTAATCCAGTTCGATACATCGCAGGTAATTTGAAACAAAACGAAAGTGGATAGAAAATGTTTTCGACGAGGCAATTTCACCGGAATCGTCCCTACATTACGATTAGTGTTGGAGCACGCGCAGGGGGGGGACGCGTGGAGGAGGAAGGGCCGCCCCACGTCCAGGGCTGGGGCGCAGGCCGCGGCTGTCGTGGGATAGCCAACCACTCGCCCGCAAGACGCCTAGTGCAACGGACGACCATAAATTGTATATCAATACCGTTACTTCGAGTAAACCAGCATCTATCTTGTATACAGTCCGCAGTCATTTAACCACCTAAACCACCAGTGTGTCTGCTAGAGAGGCCACTCTTCTACATGGTCCAATCGACCCGTTAATGAAAAATAAAATTCAAAAGAAGATATTGGATATACACGGAGGTCGCCTCGTCCGCATTTTGGATCCGTTGCAGGTTCGAGTCATCGTAGTCGAATAAGGGAAGACGTCAAGGAACTGGATGGACGGTTTGGTCATTCGTGAGTTCGTTCCGATTTATTCCTTTCTTTCGCTGTCCATATTTCTTATCTTAAAACAGCTCTGTTTGATTTATTAGTATATTATATATTGCCAACTACTTAGCTATTCCATCTTAATTACCATTATACATATTTTCATTATTCATTTGTCTCTTTATTCACGAATCTTGCTACCTAAATCAATTATTCGGCCTTATACTTATATTACTTAAGTACCCACTTCGTATTTCGTGCATTATTACGAGCATTCTATTTTTAGCCACGGTAGCTGGTTTGTTGCGCTTGCACATACTACAAGTAATATTTAGCGATCGTTTCATTATATTTTATTTTTCTGCCATCAATCTTATCTATCGCATTCTTCTTTAGTTTCATTTTATTAATTATTTCACTCATTTTCCGCTATGGCTGGAGAAAAAATAGAAAAATTAATGAAAAAACGCAGTTATATGAAATCTAAGCTTACTATTTTCAATAATTTTCTCAATGCATTTGAAACTTCCAGCACTCCTAAAAAACTCAAAGTACCAGATTTAGAAAATCGTTTCAAAAAATTTGAAAACTGATATGCTGACTTTGACAAATTACAGTGCGACATTGAAATGCTTGCGGAGGACCTAGACGACGAGAGCGAAGAACGTGAAACGTTCGAAGATCATTACCATCAGCTGATAGCGACGGCGCGCAGCATACTAGGCTCGCGTTCCGGATTCGCTCACGCTCGCGATGATTCCGTGGCGAGTTTCGAGGACGCACAGGCAGGTGTACTTAAATCATATTGCATTAGATTGCCAAAAATTGATATACCTTCTTTTAGTGGTCATTATCAAAAATGGCTTGAATATAAAGCTACGTTCATATCATTAATTCATTCAAGACATGACATGGATAGCATTAATAAGTTACATTACCTTCGTGCTTCTTCAAAATACAGCGCTTTGCTTGTCATCGACAATTGAGATTTTAAATCGGAAAACTATGAATCCGCATGGGATTTATTATGTAGCCGATACGATAACAAAAGGTTGCTTGTCAACAATCATATCAAAGAACTTTTTAATATTCAGCCCATGCCCACCGAATCCTGTATTGCTATTCGTCATCTTATTGATATTACAAATAAAAATTTGCGTGCGTTATCTACCTTAGACGAGCCAACTTAGCATTGGAATACTTTAATAATACACATAATGACAGAAAAACTTGATAGTGTCACTCACAGAGTATGGGAAGAACATAGTAATAGTCTGAAAATCCACCATCTTTAGAGACATTTACGAACTTTCTAAGTAACAGAGCTGACTTATTGGAATCTTTCCAAGAAAATACAAGCAATATTTACAAAAATAATCCTTATAAAACTGATTCTCATTTACTTTTAAATAATAATAATTACAAACTTAATCTTAATCAAACATAAAAAACTAAATAAAAATAATAAAACATTATTTACATGCCCACTTTGCAATCAATTTCATTTCTCATTTAACTGTGAAATATTCAGAGCCCTTCCTGTTGAAAACCGTATTCAAATGGCCAATGAATGAAATGAAAGGTCTGTCTTAATTGTTTACGGCCTAGGCACAATGAAAAGTATTGCAATCTTGTACCTTGTAAATATTTCAAAATAAAACACAATACACTTCTTCACTTAGATAAGCCACAAATAGCACCAGAACCGGCGTTTCCATTAGATAATGTCATCAGTAGCTTTGCAAGCTCTAGTAGCACAAGGCAGATTACTACTCTTTCGCACGTATTACTATCCACAGCGCTGGTGAAGGTGGTGGACAGCAAGGGTGAAGTGCGTCCTGCTCGAATGCTGCTCGACAATGGCAGTACGGCGAACTACATTACACAGTCAGTTTGCGGTAAGCTGGGTTTGTCACAACGTGGTTCGAGCTCCATGGTAACAGGTATAAATAATAATAATACTCAAATTACACAGTCTTGCAGTCTTACATGTACTTCCATACTGACTATAAACATACTCTTGACTGTCTTATTCTAACCCATAGTACCACCAAGTCGTGACCGTCTTCTTATATTGAAACAGATAATATTCTTCTTCCTATAGGAATAAACCTTGCTGACCTTTCCTTTAATGTGCCTTCAGGTATAGACATATTGGTTGGTGATGATGTATTTTGCTCCGTCCTTGGAAAAAACTCCCTCCCTTGATTTGAGTGAAAATCAGCCTAAATTATATGAAACTTGGCTGGTGTTAGGGTCATTGCTCGTCTTAAGACGTCGTCTGTTTGCAATTTTGCTAACGTGGAAACCAGCACAGACTTATATCGTTTCACAAAATTTGGCAAATATAAAAAAAAAACCAAACAACGGACGACCATAAATTGTATATACCATTACTTCGAATAAACCAGCATCTATCTTGTGTACAGTCTGCAGTCATTTAACTAAGTTTGTATAAAGTGTATAGAGAAAAGATCTGAATATTTGAAAGAAAAGAAGAAAGACTTTATTTGAAGAAATAGCGACGTAATTATATTCCTTGTACATTATTATATAAATATATTTAGATATAAGTAGATTTTCTAAAAAACTGTAATTTTTTTAGTTTTTTAAAACTGTTGTTTATTTTTTACTTGATTTTTTTAGTGATTATTTACTGATTCAATTCCCTTCTCCGCGGAAACTGAAAAAAGAATTAAATACACTCTTATGATAAAATAGAACGTTATATAAAAATAAGCTTATTTAAAAAGGTTTTAACTACAAGCTTTTGAGATCCTGCATGTCATGTAGCAGCAGAGTGCTAGCTAAGACAAGTAAAACGAGCCCAAACACGACGGGTCCATCTTGTTTAGTACAGGAGTTCCTATGGCCACCTTCCGACTCCATCATCAGATCAGTTTCATGGTACCATATTATTGCATTGTCACGCGATATTCACATACGTGAAAAATTTCAGCTCAATCGGAAAGCGGGAAGTCGATCAAATTTAACTTGAAAGATTCCGTTTCATACTAACATACGCATGAAGCTAATAAAAGCGTATTAAAAATATTAGGCGCCTTTTACATTTTTCGATTGTGAAGAAAACATTTGCAAATATACAAACTAAATCACTTTTATGTATGTATGTATGTATGTATAACTTCACGCCACTTCACTTTTATATTCTACTATTAATGAACTGACTGTTATAGGTAGCGAATAAAAAATCACAGTTTTTTACAGGAAAAATATAGGAATATAGATAAATTATTTGACATGCTAGAGCATGTAGTAGTAGGGTAACAACGCACTCAGAGATAGAAACAAAAGGGTGTCAGGTTTTATAATTAGAAAAGTTCCATCGGCCGACTGCACGGGGCGTTTGTAAAAATGCGATCTGAAGCAACTTGATGCTGGGCGACATGGGAAATTTTAATTGGATACGCAATTCTACACAGCCTTAACATGGTACACGTGAAAAACTGTTTGTCTCAGCTTCCAACGTTCGCAGATGGAATCCATAGGTACTAATGCAGTTGAGAATAACTAATTTATTGTAGACTAGGATATGCCCCCGACTTCGTGCACGCTTTACTTGCAATTCCCGAGGGATTATAGGGATACATGATGTCGCACGTTTTAATACATAAAACATGCTGACGATCAGTGCACAAATCATATTGGAATTAGTTTTTTTTCTATCTGGCCAGTTCAAATCATTCCCATAAAAATTTCCGCGGGTTCCCCAGAATAAAAAGTAGCGCAGATTTTAAGTCTAACAATTAACTGTTAATCAGCGAAAACCTTATAAAAATTGGCTCAGTAGTTTTCGCGTGAATTCCGAACAAACAGACAAGAAATCTAAAAAAGAAGCATCGTGTTCTTGTTGTTTTTTTAAATAGCTTCAATGTACAGACACAGCATGTTTATAATATTATAGATGGAGCACAAACAAGTAGTCGTTTGAACTCTGTATTCAAAGTGGTTGGTTAATGTAACGTTCTTCTTCGTCACGTTTGTCAAGGTAATATTGACAATTGAATTGTGTATTTATTACATATGAAATAATATTTATCTAATTGTTGACCAAAAATGTCCTCTGGCAGTTACTGGTTGATCTTCATACCTAGAAAATGTAGAGAGACTACTACTCTAGTCGAGAAGTTTATTTTCTGCGAATAATAGTTACCAGTCTCTTAAAAATATGGTTGATGGCTCATTCGATCCGAAATAGCATCTAGAAAAAGTAATTTTTTGGATATTTTCTCCCAATAAATTTGGTTAATTAACAATTCAATAAATTTATAAATGGTGATAAAATTTTTACTCTCGCGGAATCATTTTCTTTGAAGTTTTAAGATAAATTTTTTAAAATTTTTAAATTAATATTTAATTGCAATTTTTTTAAATTTAAAACTTGCGTTCATTGAAGTAGCGGCGCGCGCATGTCGAAACTGCCGCGCGGAACCCGATTTTCAACGTTAGATAAAAATTATAAATATTGGTACTACGATTTCGGGAGTCGAGAAGTTTTTCCTGCTCTTTCAGAAACTTTTATAATATTTTAGATATTTCTCATACTTTTTGAGATTTTCCCAAAAAGCTGAACGGCTATTTTTTTTCACTTTTTTGTTAATAACAATTGTAATATTTATTGGGAGAAAAAATCCAAAAAACTACTTTTTCTAGATGCTATTCCGGATCGAATGAGCCATCAACCATATTGTTATGGTAACTATTATTCGCAGAAAATAAACTTCTCGACTAGACTATACTCAGATATGTAATTAAAGACCTCTAAAGAAAATCAATTAACCTTTCAGTTCCAATAAGTTTTTGTCGTTTGTAGAACTCGCGAAGAAATTTCATATAAATCGCCCAGTGGGAATTCTTATTTCACCCTATTGGTAACTGTCCAAAATCTTGTTAGGGTTGGTAAGTATCTAGATTTAAAACAAATTCGGCAGAAGAGGTTATATATTTAAACACTGATGCAGTAAAAATATTTTAATATGTACCAATTGATGAAATTACTTTTTATGTTTTTATATTATACAATTTGGGTTCATTTTCATAATTATTGCAGTGGGTTTAATTATTATGAATGAATTAATCGTGTGGTGTGGGCTATGGAGCGAGCTATGTTGGGTGTTGTCTCTTAGGGATAGTGTTAGAAATGAGGATATCTGTAAGGGAACCAAGATAACAGACATTGGTCGCAAAATTTGCAAGTTGAAGTGGCAGAAGGCAGGTCATATTTGTCGCAGGACCGATGGCCGATGAAGCAGACGAGTCTTGGAACGTAGACTGCGTCTCGGTAAATGTCGGACGCCCTCCATCCCGATGGACCGACGATGGGGTAGGCAGAGGACCGCGATGAGTGGCGTCGACTTGGAGAGACCTATGTCTGGCAATGGGCGGTTATTGGTTGACGACGAATCATGTAATGCAAGAGTTTTTAAATTATTAATTGCTGAAATTCATTAAATTGAATCGAATATAGCAATCGATCATTTATTTTATTTGTGACATTATTTTTAAGATTTCTACTTCCAGATAGAATTTACGGCTGATGTTTTCCTTTTATAGAAGAATGTAACGCTTTTTAAGCCACATCTTAGCTTATTACATTTCTGGGGCCAAAACTTCCCGTCTCCTTTGAAGGTAAGGCCAACCCTGTCCAATCGGAAGGTAACAAGTTAGATGTGCAGAGGCAGTAATGAACGGCATACCGCACATTCCGCGATGCGAAGACGTTGCAGGTACCCGCCGTTTATTGGATTTCACCGACTTGTGAACTGAAAGCGCTCTCACACTTGAACCCATCGTAGGATTTGCTTTTTAACCATCTTTCATATCGTGTTTTTATAGTCTTAGATAGTTTATTAGAACAGCATTTCATAAATTCAATCTTGCTTTTTGATTTGTGGGCTATGTAGCCATTTATGATTTTTAAAATATCATAGCCATTTTGAAAAATAGTGCTTGTATTATTTCTTAATATCCGCCCAAAATTCCATCTGTTTTTGTAATTCAAAATAATTACACAACACAGAAAGTACATGATAATTATCTGATCCATATTTTATTTAATAATCCGTCTATCTGTTGCTGGTTTCGAAGGGGGAGCTGGAACCTGGCTACTGATTCCGGAACGCAACTTAAGTTTGTTAGACATCATAATCTAAATCAGGGGTGCTAGTCATCCAACTACCCTATCGCGTGGCTATGTGTTGTTTTGTCGCCTCTTACCACAAGCCGTCGCGCATCGGGGCGCAGTAATTTATATTCATTCTCCGTTCCTGCAAGGATAACATAGAAGAAATTTGACTGAAAAGTGCAACCTGGTGGTCTGTGTGGAAGAAATTTGACAGGATAGTGCAACCTGGTGGTCTATATGAATCAAATTGGATTGAATAGTGTAATAATCTGTATGGTGCTGCAAAGTTTATTTAGTGAAAGTCCGTATAAGCAAAGTTACACGCTACAATTAGTGAGGAGTAAGACTTAAGAAGAACAGAGATACCATTCGTCCTTTAATACGTAAGACCATATTGACTTGCTTGTCGTCATCATAAAACCTACGACTAAACTTGCCACACAAAAGACCGTCTGCAAAGTTATAGTGGACTTTATAACCTTCGTTCAGGTACAGCTTTAGATCGTAAATGTATAAGTTTTAGCTCTATCCAAGAATATACGTCATTCATCCATTTTACTATTCCTAGACCGAAGTAAATACTACATGTCCAGTAAACAACTTTGTATTTTATTACACGGAAAACAATGTACTGGATTTATATGGAACTTGTGTTGTACGATATCTTAGAGAGCAACGTGAAATCCATTCTTCATACAAATATTTATAATAATAAAACCTTTTGGGTATAGCAAAAAATCTAAAGAGATTGATATCGACTCCCAAAGTAGATCATCGGGATCATATACTTGTATACAGACCTGGGATTAAATCAGAACCAAATACCAAAATGATGATAAATCAGCATATTATTCTCAAATCAGAAGTAAGCACTTCAATAATTATAGCAATTTCTTGCCTCTGGTCCGATTTTCGATATAACATTAATATTGTGTAAATTCATTTTTTTTAATGTCACTATGTATCATAACATGAAGTATTCTACACGACTCTGCGCGACAGATAAACCTATGAGGTTTCTGTGCTACAGTCGAATGTGTTTTTATACACACGACTGTAAGCATATTATAAAATAAACTAAAAGAAATAATCCTTGCAGGCAAATGGCAGATGGCGCACCTGATGGTAAGTGAGTTGCCACGCATGGATATAGGCAACACTAGGCAGTCGAGGCGTTGCCAAGTACCACGTAATATGACAACGTAATAAAACACGTAAACAACGTATACTGTACTTCTTCTTCTTCTTCAGCCAATTTCGGTCCACAGCTGGACGTAGGCCTCCCCAAGTACACGCCACATATCCCGGTCTCCTGTCTTCCTCATCCAGCCCCTGCCGGCGATCTTGCGCAGGTCGTCAGACCACCGGGCTGGCGGGCGTCCTACGCTACGTTTGCTGAAACGTGGTCTCCACTCCAGGACTCGTTTGCTCCATCGGCCGTCGGTTCTGCGACAGACGTGACCGGCCCACTGCCACTTCAACTTGCTAATATTGCAAGCTATGTCGGTTATCTTAGTTCTCTTACGGATGTCTTATCTGTATACTGTACTACTTCTAAGAAATTGCTTTAATAATAAATATAGTATAAATACATACATAAAAATATCAATTACCAAACAGTCCAATTCAGCAAAGCGTAGCGTGAAATACGCCTCACATTTCTCATACAGAACGTTTATTATCATTGTTCCGTTACAAGGAAAAAATAAGACGGAGCGCATTTTTTATTACTGTAACAGAGTCACATACGAGCAATTACTCTGTTCGCCGGAAAATGAAGTCGTCAAAGAAGACGAAAATTGCTCGGTGGCACAAATAATGCGGCGCAAACAACATAGCAATAAAGATTTATTGCGCTGATTTTTTAGGGAAACGTCAGCAGTTTGAGGTAGTAGTGATGAGCGGAATTTCAACGGGAATATAATTTGGAAACTTCAAAATAGTTATTGTATGAAATATAATTCATTATTATACATTAATAGTCACGTGAGCTTAAAATATTTTTTTTATTACTAAAGAAATAGACATAGACATAGACAACACTTTAATGTTCACCATAACAAAAATTACAAAAAAATGCACAACAAACAATAGTTACGTGTAAAACAAAAGGGCCTTATCGCTAAAACGATCTCTTCCAGCAACCTGACTTAAAAGAATCTTAAATTATCTATAATGATTATTAATACAATAAAAAAAAAAAAAATAAAAATGACATACATGGACAGCAGATTACAGTCAAAAGTATAATAACTATAGCACATACATTATTGTGTAAGACTTACATAATGATTCCAAAGTAAGAAATGTTAATACAATTATTAATTAATTATATTTATTATTAAAACTTGCTTTGAATATTTTTATTGCAATTATCATTTTTTTACATTGTCTAATAATGAATAATAAGGCCTCGCCGACATATTCATATATAATTATATGTTATAGAGCGCCATTTGTCATGTAGGTCCATGGACGTATGGTAGGTCTTAGAGGCTTTTGATCAATTATATTATTCGCAGTATTTTTCTTAGAGCCTATACGAGTTTTTGACAACGTCTCTGGCAATTTATATAAACTAGATATAATATTTCTGCAAACATTCAATTGCTTTGTTAGATAGTTTAAGAAATTTTACTTGAAAATTTTTAAAAATCTAGTGTATTCAATTAAACATAAATATTATACGATTTTTTTTTTTTTATTGCGCGAGTTCCGCAGACAGGCAGATGGTCCACTTGATGGAAAGTGGTTACAATCGCCTATGGACATTAGTGACACTAAAGGTGCTACGAATGAGCTGCTGCCCTCTTAACGGAGACTGGAACCTGGTCACTAATGCCGGAAAACAACACAAGGTTGTTATGGCGACATACTCTAGACAAGGATTGGTAGCCATCCAGTCGGACAAATGCCCTACCACCTGGTTGTGGGTTGTTTTGTCGCCTCTTATAGCAGGCCGCCCGGCCGCAAGAAATTGTATTCTTTCTCCGTTCCTACACGGATAAAATACGATATTGTGTTTTGTTGACTTTTTGCGAAGAGTACATATAATAAAATACGTTCTAAAGGTTTTAACCGCGGCATGTTATTTGATTTTATTATTCCGACGTTTCGGCGACTTTTAGTACTCGTGATTACGGAAGACAAAGATATTAAGTGTATGTGACACTGGCAATGAGTATTGTTAAAGTTTTTATATAGCCTACCGCCAATGTGTTCATTTTAATTGTTTAGTTTAAACTTTTGTTTATGGTTAACTTTTTAAGTGGCCGAAACGTTGGAATAATAAAATCAAAGAAAATACCGCGCTTGAAACCGTTAAAAAGTTTTGTATTATATTGTCTAAACGTAATTGGGTGACATATTTTTCTATAAAATTTATAAAAAAGTTTTAGCTAGATAAATAAAAAGAAAACAATTTTTAGCCAGACGTGTTGCTGGGAGTTGCTTGCCGCTTCTCCTTAACAGCAATAACGTTGCGAAGCGGCGTACATAGACTAAGAAGTAAAATTAAAATTTAACTTATATGTTTGACCTTCAAAAAGTGTTCTCCAGTGGAACTTGTTTGAATAAAAGCTCTTGAATTTGAATTATACGATATCGTTTAGCGCTTATGTCTTATACCACAAATGTGAAACACAACTAAGAGTAAAAATTAGGATCTGACTCGCGTCAATGCTGATGTTAAAGTACAAGGATAACGACATACGAAAATAATGTACTATTAAAAACTTTTTGTATATATACTTCTATATCCTACAAATATTTTATATACAAGCAAACAAAAACACACATGTTCACACGCCCACACACATATATATTTTACGGGAAAAGTTATAAACTGATTCCTCTAGAGTTCGACAATAACACTTCTTATAGTCGTATATATAAAAAACTATTGCTGTTCGTTAGTGTGGCTAAAAATTTTGTATATTTATTTGAATGGGTCCCGGGATGGTTTATATGCACAATCGGATTCAACAGGCCCAGTAGCCTGAAATGAGAACAAATAACAATATTTTCATGCCTGTTTAAGTTAATTGACTTTAAATCTGTCTAGGTGCACTAGTAATACTAGAGATAGAAGTAACACCGAAGACTTAATTTCCATACGCCGTACACCGAGCCAATTCCAATAAAGAGTCCAGACTCCGCCAAACCGTTGTATCGGATCATTAGGGTGTGAAACACATGAATATTTGGCACATAGTGTGTTTGCTATTGGCACGGCGTTCAGTTGTTTTGGCACTTTGAACTCGAAGCACTGTCGATTTGGCTTTCTTGATATGCTAGTAGACACTTTCAGTATTAGATAGTGCCGATGTGTTGTGATTTGAAAAACATGCAACAGGAATGCTATTAATCGTAGTTCTGTAAGAGCGTTCGGAAGATGCACTTGATAGATTATAGGAAAATCTTTATACTTATATAAAAATGAACGTTTGTCTGTATGTCCTTTATATAATCGTAAACTATACATCCGATTTTGATGAAATTTTTGTGTTTGTTTGATGGTTGCGAGGTTTGTTTATACTTGAGGAGTGCGCTGATGTCTTTAGAATCTCTATACTCCGATTTTGTAATTTTGTGTGTGTTTGAGTGGGTCCCGCGATGGTTTGGTTTCACTACTTGAACCGGCAGGTGGCGCTGAGATCGGGTTCTAGAATCCTCCTAATCACCTGGACCGATTTTGGTAATTTTGTTTTTCTGTGTATTGAGTAGGTTCCCGGATGGTTTAGATTCACAGTTAGAACCGATAGGCGGCGCTGAGATCGGGTTCTATAATCCTTTTTATCACCTGGAGCGATTTTGGTGGTTTTGTTTTTGTGTCATGGAACACAGACTTTCAGAGAGAATTCAGAAAATAGGCTCTTGCTGACAAACCGTGGCAAGAATATTGCTAGTTAGAAGTGGCGATGATAGAAATAATAAATATATAACTCGGCAATGTATGCAAATATACACGTATGTTATATACATATACAAGATAGATAAGGTATGTCAATAACTTGATTCTCTCACTGGTATAAGAGAACATAAAGTATCAAAGTCGTGACAACAATTTTTGATGTATGTAAAGAGCCGTCAAGTATCAAGAACGTAAGTCGCATGACTGAAATTTAAAAAGGTTATCTTCTCATATACGGCGTAAAAGCTAACTGCGTATGTCTGAGGTTACTACTGGATTTAGATATTAATCAATCGACTCACTTTCTGAATCCAGTTAAAATCTGTTTATAAGAAAGTTTTTGCTTTTTATCAGCATCAGGAATTCTTAGATAAAATTTTAACTTTATTGTCAGGTTTGACGTAAAATTGTTACGAATTTGAAGGATGTAAATTCGAAAATGCTATTGGAATTATCACAAATTAGAAGTATACACACATAATTCATATTCTTACAAGTACAACCAATTCAACAAAACCAAACCATAGGGCAGAAAATCTTTATCACATAAATCGCGCAAACTTCGTTGTTATAAGATACTCGTTCGGAAAGTGCAATAGGTAACGCTTCGTTCGCAGACAGAATACGACAGGTGCATTTCTCGACTAACTGACCCTCATCCATTTGTAAATTACATATGGCCTCCTGGTTCTTGAAATCTTTAAATGGTCAGCTTAATGGCTTCAAAGAATTGGCATGAAATATCAACAGAGGAAAAAAGGTTTTATGACGTCTTACGGCAGCGGGAACAAAGAATTAGCGTGAACAATAGATCACTCAAACTCAAAGAGTAATAAAACACCTGCAAGGGCGGTTTGCATTAATATATTTAAAAAAATATTCATCCGTATTGAGAAGTAAACGAGTTACTCTATAGCTAGCTATAACATTTATAATTTACATTTTTAATATACAGTTTAAATTTAAGTCTAATACAATATTCTGTTTTTAGCAAATATATTATTGGATCAATTATTAAACAATAGGGGTTTCCCTACGGTTTCGCCTTCATCACGTTCGTTCTTTAATCCATATCCAACGAAAACTATACTAAAGGGTATTTACTTAAAAATAAAATTCGTTCATACTAAACTTCCGAAGAGTATGAAATAAAAAAAATGGCATAATATCATAATTTATTATTTATTTACATGTAATAACAATACTCTTCAGAAGACATCAATATGTACCTACTTTTATAGATAATCTTAGTCACTTCGTTCGAATAAAACAGATTCGAGTTACATCAGTATGCGCTCAGTTTTGTATACGTTAAGCAAGTAATTTGTCATGTTATTGTGCATAAGGAAGATGGGGGTTTTACAGAGAAATACGTAAAAACATTTGGGCTTACTTTGTACTCAGACACACCCTTTATCTTTGTGGAGAAATGAGAAAAAATAACATCTATTTTTCTTTTACAACTTTTTTATAAATATTGTTACGAGTTTAATGGGACTCGAATTAAAATGCCGTTGGAATTGTTATAGAATTTATTAGAATTATACAAACACGTATAACACAGATACAAATGTAACCGAACACAATAAATTCAAACGTAATGCTTAGGTTGTAATTCAATAAAACGCGCAAAGTCCGTCACTAAGATTTTACCGAATGTACACACATCTCGCCTTGATCGTGGTTCTCGCTCGACTGACTTCCTCTCCCCATCAGACCACCGTTTTATGCTCCACAAATGCAAATTCAAACGTATGTTCGCCCGGCAACGTCGCCACAGTTTCCTAGAATTAGCTTGTAACACCTGGCTAATGATGCTAATGAGCGAGTACAACAGGACAATGGGCTGTTCTCCTCAATAACTTAGAAACGTATGCCAATAAATAAATGAACAAAAGAAGACTAAAAGTATTACAATTACTTCAATGCCGATAGTAATAAAATGTGATTCGTGGAATTTGTCTTTTTCGGTGGGCTAAGTAAACAATATGTATATTATGTAGATAAATTGCGTAAGTATTTAATTTGTTCATGTTGGATAACCTTGTGTTGCTTTTTTAAGCATTGCTCAAGTAGAGCCTGTTTATTAACACAAAGAGAAAACTTCTTGTGCTAAATCGATGACAAAATAGTATTAAGGCTACTGTTGCCTCAAAAAGTCGAAAATGGGATGCAAACATGAACATTTTCGTTGGTATTTACTGATCCATATTAAAATATCATAAATATTCGTAATATAAGACCTACAATTGTTTTTTTTTTTAATTTATCTTTAGTTATTTTAAGTTAAGAGAAAACACCAAATAACCTCCAAAATATTGACATGAATTTATTTTAATCCTTTAATTTTTATCAAAACCGAAAATAAAAATCATCTTTATAAAAGAAAGGTGAACGATTTGTTTTAATTATTTTTTCAAAAACTACTTTGTAGTGGATCCCAAGAAAACCAGCACAAGTAGTTACGAGAATGTATTAACAGTGTCACAAACAAAGTATTAAACAATGTAATACAATACAATTGTCACAACCAAAGACTAAAAGTTGACACAATCGACGAAGCGGGAGTTCAAATTGCTCGATGCACCCGTTTAAGACTGGCTCTGGCCGGCCGAGCGCCGGGCTTATATAGGCGGGGTCGCCTCAGTGGGTGTGCAGGCGCACGTGATGCGAGGTGCGGAACGCGTATGTGTGCGTAGACGCTATTGACGCGCTGGATGTTGACTTGGTGCTACAACTTTATTTTATTCACAATTAAATAATTACGCACCTGAAAAATTACGGCGTCTGCGAAATCCCCGCTATCGCCCGAAAAGTCCTCAAGGACGTTGACGTTGATACAAGCCTTAACTAAATATAATATGGTGGGTAATAATAATTATTGTAAAAAAAATAATACAATTGTAAAAAAGATGGTAGAATATAGGTAGAATCGGTTAAGTAAATTTTAGGTTAATATTTTTTATACTTTTAGCTACAAACCTTTAAACGTTATTGTCATAGCAACACAATATTAATTTGAATATTATAAATTCCTTAATAGACTTAAGGAATTTTCCTATATATATTGGCACGAAAAAATATTTTACGCTACTTCATAAGAAATCTTCAAGGTAGCCACGTAATATGAAAAACATCGTGACATGCTAGATTTTTTATTCACTACAATCTATTTAACAGAATTCATATATTTTTGCAGTCTATATTTTATATACCTATATACAATTCTTCTGTACGTGTGTTGACAGTGAACGCCTTCTAAACGGCTGGACCGATTTAAATGAATTTTTTTGGGTGTTCAAGTGGATCACCTTCAAAAAGTGTTCTCCAGTGGAACTTATTTTGAATAAAAACTTTTGAATTTGGATTCGAGGATGGTTTAGATTCACAAATAAGCCCGACATATAGCGCTAATCCGTGCAGGAACGGAGAAAGAATACAATTTCCTGCGGCCCGGTGGCCTGTCGTAAGAGGCGACAAAACAACCCACAGCCAGGTGGTAGGGCATTTGCCCGACTGGATGGCTACCACCCCTGGTCTAGAGTATGTCGCCATAACAACCTTGTGTTGTGTTCCGGCATTAGTGACCAGGTTCCAGGCTCCCTAAAGAGAGCAGCAGCGCATTCGTAGCACCTTTGGTGTTGCAAATGTCCATAGGCGATGGTAACCGCTGTCCATCAAGTGGGCCGTCTGCCTGTCTGCTGATCTCCTGCAATAAAAAAAAAAAAAAAAAACAAAAGCGCTGCTGTCGGGTTCTAAATTTTATTTCTTCTAAATTTTATGTATAAAACTTGTATCTATGTCACACTACTCGTTCAGAAATATTGGTTGCTTGTACCCATAAGTTGTCTTATCTTGTTATCTAAATTTTATTTTCTAAAACGATTCTGGAATGCTAATTACAATCTGTTTAAAACCATGCCAGCGACAGCAATTTACCTTCCATTGAATAGCCCACTGATTTATGTACGTAGAATTATTTTCTCGAATAAAAATAAAATTAATTTTCTCTATAAATAGGTTATCAACCCCGATCTTTCCTCGAACCTTATCACAAAACATCCACACACAAAACACCCTTAATATATGTACATATTCTGAAAATACCGTAAGCAAATTAAGCCCGTATTATTCACCCTTCTGAATTGGTGCTAATAACCGACGTACGGATCCCACCCCAGCTCAACGCGACGTATGACATGGGGCACCTATTGAAAAAAGTCGCATTATACCGCAGTTTTTCGTGAAAAGGTGACAGTTTGAGGTTGCTCGCGTTACATACAATTTTAAATAGTACATAAGGCTGAAAGTTCAATGACATTAATTAACGAGAACAAACCTAATTACAAAATATTAAGTACCTACTAATTACTATGTATGTTACACGTTTGTTTTCATACCTCCCATACAACGTAATAATATTTGATTATTTGTAAACATTGTACTAACTTTTGAAATAAATCTGTTGTGCCACGTGCTCTTTATGACTTTTTTTTAGAAAAGAATTTCTGTGTAGCGTGTAGATAAGAATGTTTAGCAAGTATGCACTTCTAGTTCATGAGGAAAATTGTATTCGTTTCATGCGGACACAATAAATCTAGCGGTTTCACGTCTCTGGTGGAAAGGCACCGTAAGGCTCGTGTTTCGTACCATGACTACTACTACCTCATGGTTTCTTAGTGAAAACTTTACCAGCCTACGTTTTGCCTCCATATTCCTTATGCAAACATCAGACTTATGGAACACCAAGTCTGAAAGAAAAGTGTGATCGTAATCGATTGTATTGTTACGACCGACAAAGGCCAATTCACACCTGCAGTTTATTACCTTTTTGGCATTTGGACTTGTTTTGTTTACTTGTTTAAAATTTACCATTAGAAAAACAGCTATTGTGTATTGTAATCCTTTATGGTAGGCATTAGCCAGGTGTGATTCTTGGAAATAATTTTATGCGCTCGAGTATTGTGTTGAGACATATTGTATTGGTGCAGTATAAAACAATACCCCAGCTGAAAGGTGAGGCAGTCTAGCGATAGGCACAAGCGACACAAGACCTGTGTACATTCGATAAGCTATATAGTGACGGACTTTGCGCGTGTTACTGAATCATGCATCATGTTTGCACTGGTTACGTCCAGTTTTATTTGTACCTGTGTTATACGTGTTTGTATAGTTCTAATAAATTCTATAGTAATTCCAACGGCATTTTAATTCGAGTCCCGTAACTCGTAATAGTATTAACAAAATGCACAAGCCAAACAGTGTGTCGTATACGATGGCGTTTAAGTATACTTTTCGTGAAAGCTGACGGTTTCTATGCACGACGTGTGTTGATGGACGATGTCGGCTTTCGTAAATGTCTTTTATGTAAAATGTGAAAATAGATAAGGCTTTAATCGTTATGAAACATAATAAATTAATGACTGTGAATTATAATTTCATTATTAATTTTGTCATTTTGCTTCTTACTTAAGAAGACGAAACTTAGAAATAATATCCCTAGGAAGATCCGTGCATGAACGGAGAAAGAATACAATTTCCTGCGGCCGGGCGGCCTGTCGTAAGAGGCGACAAAACAACCCACAGCCAGGTGGTAGGGCAGTTGCCCGCCTGGATAGCTACCACCCCTGGTCTAAAGTACGTCGCCATAACAACCTTGAGTTGTTTCGGCATTAGTGACCAGGTTCCAGTCTCCCTTGAGAGCAGCAGCGCATTTGTAGCACCTTTGGTGTTGTAAATGTCCATAGGCGACGGTAACCGCTTTCAAACAAGTGGGCCATCTGCCTGTCTGCTGAACTCCTGCAATAAAAAAAAAGATATTCCATTTACCAGGACAGGGATAGTCTGTATCAATTCTTATGTGCGAAGATATATTCTTGTATATTTTTTATGACTGGAGTTGAGCAGACAGGCAGACGACCCACTTGATGGAAGCCTGTTACCATTGTCTATAGACATTTGCAACACCAAAACTGCTGCAAATGCGCTGCTGCTCTCTTAAGGGAGACTGGAACCTAGTCACTAATGTCGGCACAAGTCAAGGTTGTTAAGGCGACATACTTTAGACCAGGGGTGGTAGCCATCCAGTCGGGCAAATGCCCTACCACCTGGCTGTGGATTGTTTTGTCGCCTCTTATGACAGGAAATTGTATTCTTTCTCCGTTCCTGCACAAATAAAAATATACCAAATTAAAAGATAATCTCTTTGTTCACTTTCACTCTAGATGACTGCTTATTGTAGTTTTTTAAAAATCTAGTATTTGCGTATTCCAAAACGAAGGACATACAAATTAGCTTAGTTGTTTGCAACGAGAGCTTAACAGACAGTTTCCATACGAAAAAATATTTCACATCATAAATAGTAATCATATTCAGAAAGGGAAAAAATACTAATTCCTGCGGCCGGGCAGCCTGACGTAAGATGCGACAAAACAACCCACAACCAGGTGGTAGGGCCTGATCTTCCCGACTAGTTACCATCTACGAGTAGTTACTACGCCTATGGACATTTGTATCACCAAAGGTCCTACTAATGTGCTGCCGCTTTCTAAATGGAGACTGGAACCTGGTAAGTAATGCCGGAGCCCAGCTCAAAGTTGTAACAGTAGCATAATCTAGACCAGGGGTGGCAGCCATGCAAACGGGCTTCTCAAGTTCTCACCTAGCTATGGGTTGTTTTGTAGCCTATTAGGACAGGCCGCCCGGCCGCAGGAAATTGTATTATTTTTCCATTGCTGCCTGAAATATGTCTGTTTAGTTCTTTAGAGAAGACCGCCTGCATGAATATCGTCGAGTGTATTGTGTGTGCAATGAATATTGCACCATTCATTCAAAAAACAATCTCAAAATCCATTCAGCAAAATTAATTATTTACAACAATCGAAACATTCCAACAACTTTGTATTAACATTTCCATTTACACAAAACATCTTAAATTAAAGCAGCGATGTTTCAATTATTTCGAAGAACATTGCTGAGAAACTTTGGTTTTTGTCGTGAATTTGTTTTCAGTGTATTTAGAATCAAACAAAGCAGTTCGTAATAACAGTTTATAAAATTCACACGATTCAATTCATAGATTTGGGTCAGTCCGCAAAGATTGTTCTTTATGTATTGAGGCTTTCTTTCCACTGGTGTATACTTATAGGCAGGCCTTTGTCACTTCTTTTTTGGGGGCACGCTAATTCTCGATAGTTATAAGTCTATAATTTTTTGTTTGTAGCTCCACTCCAAAAAACCAATTAAAAATCCATTTTTTTGTAAAGGTTACCAAAATTGTTTCTTTTATCACTTTTTAGTTTTATGGAAATTTTTCGATATTTTCGAAATTTTCTTTAAGGGCATTGCGTGCCCCCACAAAAAAGCCCTGCTTATAGGTAATAATGATAATAATTTTAATTGATTTAAAATATGTTTAAATGCTAACATGTGGTTTGTTGCTCTGCAAAAGTATATAAATGTACTGCAGTGACTACTCCCACCCCAGGACAATGATGTATTATTTTTTTTAACCAAAAAAACCGACCTGAAGCTAAAAAGCGAAAAATAAATATTTATCAAACTCCTTTCTTTTTGTCAGAGCATTCTATAATTATAGAGAGATAACAATTCATTGCTAACCAAATATACAATTTCAAAAATTTACAATTACAATATTGTCATGGTAAAAGCTATAGGCAGCCTAATCGCTTAAAGCAATCTCTTCCAGACAACCTAACCTAAGAAATAATTTTACCTAATCCGTCGATGTAGATGGTGTAGATTTTTGGGTAGATCTTAAACAAACATACTTAAACTACATATTTAATTATTAGACTCCTTAATTATATACTATATTAATTCTAAAAAAGGTTGGATACTATATGCTAGAATTGAAGACGGATCTTCAGTTACTCACTCCCTCCAGATCATTATTGCACACGGAATAAACAATATATGTCGTGATCAAAACACAAGCGTTGGTACATACTAATCCTGCAATGACAAAACCTCGACAGGCTTAAGCTGAACAAAGACTATAAAAAGGGAAAAACTATTTTCCTACAAACGCCTGCGGCAATAATAATTCCAGGACACCAATAAAAAATCGACGACAAATCTTAAAATCCTTCCGACACCCAACTAGGCACGCCCTCGAAATTATTAAGCCTTTTTCTTTAATATCTTCAAAGAACATTAGACTCTATGGTCATGGGGATAAAGTTAAATATCATAATGTGAATCGTACTGCAAGTAACATTTTGCTTGTTTTAAAACCTATTTACGACGTCATAGAATTCTACGTCGCAAGCTTAATAGCTGGCGTATATTCCAGCACTTATTATACCTACAGTGTGCTCTGTTTTTCTCAAAACTAGCAATTGAGTATTTGACAGACAAATTTGACAAACACATCTTACAATAAATACTACCGATATACATAAAAAGAGAGAGTTAAAACATAATTATTTCATCTACAAACATCTATATATTCTTGTAAAAATGTATGTGACGGAGTTCCGTGTGTGACGTCAGCAATGCCGACGTCATGATTGTTGGCTTCTTGGCGATGACCCATACTTGAGTCCTCAACATAGAATTTCAAGAGTACTCGGTATCGTTTATTCCAAGAGCGTTACGGCTTCCCAGAGAAGTCCGTCCCGTTCGGCGGCTCGTGCAATAATGACTGAATGTTTTTTTTTTATTTGACTTGACTTTATGTTGTTGGTCCGAAGACCTCACAACTTTACCGGGGTTTTTGGGGCGAGCGCCTTCGCAAGGCGAAGGCGCTCGAGCCCGGGGGCAACTTGCTTGAGGGAGCTCCCTAGGGAGTTTTACCTCGGTTGGACTGTTGCCATGAGAGGGGGATGAATCAGATGATGCCCACCAATGGGCGACACAATGAACTAATTGAGAACGGGCGACGGGTAATATAAAGCCCGAGGGGAAGGATCCCGGCGGACCGGGATCGGCAGTTCGCGGCGGCCTACACTATCTTACTGAATGATCGAGTGTCGACAGTGAGGCCGTATTTATAGGGCTCGGTGCACGTGACGGCGCACGTGCACGCGATCAGAAACTTTCAGGTTAAGTATTGAGTTTGCAATAAAATATTGTTGTTTTGCGTTAATTTCACACTCCAATAAACTCATAGTAATTAAATTTGTAATACGTTAATTATTATATTTGCGCCAACATACTATATGTTATATATATATATCACCAGCTCCATAGCATCTCAATTTACTCCTGGAGATGTCTGGAAGAGTCACGTATAGTTTTGGTTGACTTTAACTCTCTTAACTCCTGCGAGTTGAATATCACGTCACACACGGAATGTGAATAAATAACAACAAATCATAAGTTCATAAAACACCCCATAGAAACTGGTGGTCAGCTGATTCAATCGGAGTCGGTTGTAATCCAATACACGACCGGACGCACGGGATTTGTAAGGAGATTTCCCGCTCTGAAATATTGTGGAAATGTCATACGGGTCGAGGGATTACGGCAAATTGGCGGAACAGCTTAAGAATTTTCAAATGTTATATTGTACTTGATTATTGGGCTTCTTTGTTCTGATTGTCCTTAGTGAATAGTTTAATCTTTAAGGGTTGTTTATGTCCTTATCCAAGGCGAATTTTCAGGTTTCCATTTTCAAGGTTCTCAAGAACGTGTCTTTTGCGCGGTTTTCAATTTGCAAATTGGTTTCCATGTGAGGTTTTTTTATTGTATTATGATATAGGTTTTTATGTAGGTAATGGCATAGGTTACAATATTGTGTTATAATTGGTTAATTATTTTCTTTTTGCCATTTTCTCTTTTTTTATTAATTTGTATTATTTATGTAAGTTAAGAATCTTTATTTACCGAGTATGTAACCACTGTCGTGTTGTGCATTTTTGTAATTCGTGTTTTGGTCAACAATAAAGTGTTACATCTATCTATATAACATACATACATAAAATCACGCCTGTTTCCCATGGGGGTAGGCAGAGACTATGGATCTCCACTTGCGACGATCCTGACAAACAACTTTCGCTTCGTCTACTTTCATTAACCTCTTCATACATGCGCGTTTATTTGAAATGCTTTTTACCTGACCTTTTTTTAACAGTTCTGATATTTGTTCATGGTATGTTCGTCTCGGTCTACCGGTCTACTATCTATATAATAACTGAAGTATATACTTAGTTTAATAGTAGTTATAGCTATAAATATATATTAATAATTATAATCTACACATATTACTTAAATATGACCACGGCTCTGAATTCAGTAAAAAAATCAAATGGTTACCCATCAATTTTCACTGGAATACTTATATTCTAGTTTTTTGTTTCCACCCATTAGTCCTCCTTACTTCAAGGAACGCTTCAAATTGTACGTATCTAGCTCCCAGAATTTACGCCCCTCCAGGCTGTATGAGCTACCTATTGCAATAAGATAAGCCAAATCCTTACAGTGTTTTAAAATTCTTAACGGTGTTATATATATACATTAGGGTGGTCGTTAAAAATTAAATTTCTTGCGACGCCCCCTAAAAAGCTTCCTTTTAATGAAAAAACACTGTTTTTTTTGTAATTTTTTCAAGTCAAGACATCACGTGCCTCAAGAATATATATATATATATATATATATATATATATATATATATATATATATATATATATATATATTCTTTATACTTATACGTATCGTGCATCATTTACCATTATTTATAAACTGCACCGCCGTTGGTATTAAAAAACCAAGGGTTTGCGATAAAGCCGCCCATTGTACTATCTCTTGTATTTTCTCTCTGTTTCCCTATGTTTCGGTGTACAATAAAATGTCTATATCTATCTATCCATTACTTTAAAGCTAAAAACAAATTATAAAATAAAACAACTTTAACATACTAATAGTCAAAAGTAAAACTAAATAAAAAGAAAAAACCTCATAATTTTCTTTTGTTTTGCAACAATTTTCACAAACAATTTTCGTGTTGCAAATATCCATAGCCGATGGTAAATTCTTCCCATCAGGTCGGTACTTAGCTTGTCTGCTATTCTCCAGCCATCAAATAATATACCTGTAATCTTAATATGCATATTTCCTTATTTTACGTTACGTTACTAGGATGCTTATTACAAGACTACAACTCACATTATATGGATAAGAAGTATATGACTAAGACACTGTGCTAAAAGTATCAAATATCCAATTTATAAACAAAAAGCTTAAACAAAATTAGTAAATGCTTCCAACAAATCTTCTAAAAATAGTGTTGCAGCTCTTAAAAATAAAGTTGCTTGCTCCATTGGATGCTTGCCGAGATCGTTCTGTGAAAATGCTACGCTTAGTACTACGCAGACGTAGCAGCGCTACGGATTGGCTACGAGTTTAATAGCTGGGATTTTCTTATAAAACGATGTCTTTTAAATTCAGGCTTTTCCTAGATTTGTCTTGAATTTCATTTTACGACAGCCTTTAAATTAATTTGTGCAGTTTATACTTGTATATTCAAATTTAAGATAGATAGATATGCAGTTACTTATATATATTTTACTAATTTATAAACATACTTATCTGTATGGTAAATATTAAATTTTGTTTTAAAGTAGTTGCATGATATTGATTTTACTTATGCTTAAATGTAACAGAACATAGGCTTTAAAATACTTATAAATTCAAAAAACAATAGTAATAATCAAAATGTAATAGATATACGCTACGCAAAATCTGCGGAGTGACGCTCGCGGACCGCGTTCGTAATACCGAAGTAAGAAAGAGAGTTGGTCTGAAAGAGAGTGTCGGGGTGAAGGTAAGGAAAGGAATGCTCCGGTGGTTCGGGCATGTGGAAAGAATGTATGATGAAAGAATGACTAAACAGATATACAATGCAAAAGTGGATGGATGCAGAAGTCGCGGAAGGCCACGACACACCTTCCATGATCAAATTGATCGTGTATTAGAAGAAGTGATGTCAGGAGCCTTAAGAATAGACGGCGTGCATGACAAGAGTTATGAATGTCAAAGAAGCAAGTGAGGTGTGTAAGAATAAGCCTGTATGGCACTCTGTTGTTCGTGCCTACCCCGCAAGGGAACTGGCGTGAAGGTATGTATGTATGTAATAGATATAAGTAGCAAATAGTAAATATGTACAACAGTAACTAAACGAAATGTAATAGCATATACGGACCTCGTTAAGATTTTGAAAAGAATAAAAAGATAATAAACATAAAACAACACAACAAATAAAAAAAATGAAACAAAAAAACAGAGTAATAACGCAAAAAAGATAAGGCCGACTAAATCTCATTCGTCTGGTGGAGGAAAAAATAAGAGTACTAACTGCTCATTCGATGAATATCAGTGCTTCACTCTAACTGTTGAACATATTAAGTGAAAGATGATAAAATTTGAAAAGCTGACTCTTTCATTCCAACGGAACCTTTCCACCAGCGTCATATTGGTTAAATTATGCAAAATAAAATTGTTATATTATATCGGATCACTTATTTACCTTCTAATAGCCAGTGCTATGGGACAAGGCACATAATCCCGTCAATGGTTGTCGCACCATGCAAGGATTACTGGGCGCGTGACACTTTCCTGTGGTACAATTTAAAAGCAGAAGCGGTAATTTTCTGTATTGTGTCCTGCTCTCAAGGAGATAACTCATGCACAATCGAAAGTGTGAGTTGATAGACTTTCCAATTTAAAAATATATCATTTAATGTATGAGGTGTTAAAATTTCCAATATTATTTTGACTATCATTTCTCTTTCAGCCTTATATCAGCAAGAATTTTTCGGAAAAATGGCTTTTAAATTAGTAATGATAATTATCTTCCACAATTGTATGATTGTAAAAGACCAGAATGTCCCATCGCGGAAATTAATGTTCCAGCATGTCGATGCCGCATCGGTAGATTTGTACACTGGTACTCTCATATGCAGACTTCTTCAGAATGTTTTCCTTCCATTTTCCTGCCAGCACGTAATGTGTGGAACACACTGCTTTAAAAATGCATACAATCTGCTAGAATCTGAACACCCCTCACTGGAATTAATCACAGAAGGGGGTATCTAAGCCTGTAAGCCGATCTGTTTCAAATACAAAATCGCTCTTCGCTTATACATTGTTCCATGAATACAACATACATTGCCAGTTTGATTGATTTATTATACTGTTTGATGAACAATGCAAACGGTGAACAATGAACATTGTTACAACTGCGATCGGCCAATCATAGGTTCAGCACGCAATACAGAAATTACTCACAAACTCTGTTACTATGTGAGATAATCGAATAGATAACACGATTGACCCGTCACAAAATATTATTGGAGCAGATTTTGTTCCGTGACGAATTGATTGAAAATTGAAATCATATTTGAACAATACAGTTCGGATATGAACTACAAAAGTAAGATTTTTTTATTTTGCATATTTTGAGCTGAAACTTCTTTAGAATCGTTGTTATTTGAAACTCGATTAAATGAAAAAACATACTAAAAAGAGATAAACACATAAATCTATATGATTAAGCCTACTAGAGAATGAGATACAATTTTGACTTTGTGCAGCACAGATTAAAGACACATAATTAGACATAGGTCCAATTTGGACCGAAATAAAACTGATAATAATATTTTTTAGACTAAACAGTGAGAAATTAAAAGTGATACTTAGGAAGTTTGATTTGAATTATAATACCATTATGTTGACGGATGTAGTCTAAAGGAATTTAAAACAACACATTTTGAAACATATTTTTTTTTGCAACTGAACTGTTGTAATAACAAAATAATTTTCCTAAAACTCAGTATACGCAAGTACGTATTGTATGTTAAACAAAGGGACAAAGGATAATTTTTATCCCAGAAAATGATATCATTTCTGAAGAGTACGCATTGGAAGTTTAACGAACGTTTAGTATACACGTAGTATAATATACCTCCAGCAGGTAAGATAAATTTATAGATAGATAGATAGATAACTCTTTATTGTACACCAATACAAACATGAACTTATGACTAAAATTATATCTAGTTATGTACAAAGGGCGGTCTTATCGCTAAAAAGCGATCTCTTCCAGACAACCCCAATTTATAATAATTTATTTTATATATAGAAAACTGGTATATGTATATTTAATGTGGAAGTAAATTTTCTACAAGCAATGTCGTGTATAACGTAATAGTCGCCCTATAGAGCAGTCCGAAACAGTTTTGATGAATATAATTGCGGTTTCGTAGCTTAAGAGTTAATTTGGAGGCAATCCAAATTTGCTTTTACCCTCAAATAAAAGTTAAAATAAACAGTGAACTCTAGGGAACAATTATACGACTATTCGTAAAACAATTCTCAATGCAATTTAGTTATTGTTGAAGTACAAACTGTTAAGTAGACATATATATTTGTCCATGAAATGTATTGTATGTATATTTGTACGAGTAAATAATTCACATTCAGATGTTTAAATATCTGTACCAAGTTTCGTTTTAGCTAGAATCCGTTACATTATCTGATGATGTAATCTTAGTAAAACCTAAAAGAATGAGAATAGATTAAATGAAGAAGAATACTATAATTAATATATTTTTCAAATTAATATTTCTAATACATATGATACTTTTTTATTAATTTTTTTTTAATATATTAATAACCTTTGAACTATTGTGTTTTTTTATATAGACACTTATAAACATATATTTATAGTATTATAATTTTTGTCACGCTTCAATTCCTTCGTAATTATTGCTTTAAATTAGGCGTTTTTCTTGCTTTACACAAAACGTATATTTAATTATTGTGACAATAGCTGATTTGATTCTTCCGAAAATATTTAAAATCATCAAGTGTATATGCGAAATTAATAATAATCGCATTTTAGTTACTATTTTCTGCATATTCATGTATCGTACAGTAATTTCGTGATAATTCAAGTAAAAATTCTGCAAGTAATAATTCTGACCAGTTTCCGTAATATCGTTTCTTTAGATGTAATAATATATATTTGCAGGAATTGATCATCATATTCATGAGATATTGCTTAAAGGTTTGCGGAAAAAATCTACTGACATGACGGTATTTTGGAAGTTGATAAGAAGAAAATTATGTTTTGCACAAAAAATACTGGAAGCAGATCTAAATTCAGTATGTGAAATTCTACATATATATCGGTTTTTTTTTATTCACGGGAGTATTTGGGTGCCGACCAGTGTTATTATTTATATCGAACTGTAAATAGCATAATGTAAATAATTTCTTATTGTATAATAAGAAAAACCTACCACAAATCGATAAGTACACGTTACATTTCAAACTAAGTCGAATGCTTTAATAATAGTTCTTAGCAAGTACCCAGAAACATTTTATTGGCCAGAACCGCTAGTATTGTGATTATATTTTATTCTTTCTCCCCTTTTGCGACACTAACGAGTCTATGCTTTTTTTAGTAAAATACTATAGTAAATGTTATAAAGAACAGTGATACAGTTTTATTAATTTGCTAATTATATTTGTTGTTGTAAATAGTCGTGTGAAAAAATATAATAACTACTTAATGACTTTTGAAGTTATAAGGCCGATAGCACACGGCGTATTTTAAAAGCGCAGTCGACGCGCAGATGACGCGCGTATAATACGGCCGGCGTAACTTGGCAAATGTGAACATAGGCTCTGCGAACTTTAGAGCATGTACACTCGTGTGATGAGTGGGCATACGACTCGTCAGTGAATACAATTGATCGCCCTTTATCCCTGTATTTTTTCATTGCTTTGTACTAGTTGGTCACTGTATTTTCTTCACGAGTTTACATGCGCCAAATTTCGCAGCGCCTATGTTCACATTCGCCAAGATACGCCGGCCGTATTATATACGCGCTTCAAACGACATTCGAACGAACCTTGTAACCCTAAGCACACGCGGTGATCGTGAAGCACAGTCTACTGCACTGCAGATATAGCGATACAGATGCGTTGTAGTCGCTCGTAGCTTCTATGTTTTGATCAGATCAGTTCAGTTGCGCGCCCGCGCGCGCACCTCCTCTACCCCTTCTGCGCCCCTTCGTACGTGCTTTAAAGAAGTAGCAAAGGCGCTTCACACACGCGTTTGTATCGCGTTTTTCGCGTGTTTATATCTATACAAACGCTGCTTGCTTTCTACGAGAGAGACAGAGACAGACAGAGAAACACGCACACGCCGCACGGCTTACAACTATAGCAAAAAGTGTCGTTACAACTTTTGGTCTTAATTTTTTCCGTCTAGCCCCTTTTCGCAACGCGCGATAAGGAACTTCGTTCCAAAAAGAAAGAAATAATCCTGGCACATCTAGTTCCAGTAGATACTTTTGAGCCCGAAAAATTAAAGGGTTCCCGTGGGATAGTTGATAACTTACTTTTTTTTTAACTATTCCACGCGAACGAAGTCGCGGGCAGAAGCTATTAAATAATAATAATAACAGCCCATAAATGTCCCACTGCAGGGCTCGCGCCTCCCACTATAGGGGAGCGGACAGTATACCCGCCACGCTTGTCCAAGGCGTCTTGGCAGGTTTGACCCATCGGGTATCTCGATATGCAGGATGCATTACGATGCTTTCATCCACCGTTATTAGCACGTGGTAACCATTTACACATTAGTTCAGAAAACTGTTTATGTGATGCATGCGTTCCGGCCAGGATCGAACCCACGCCCTTTGAGTTGGCGACGCGTGCGTTAGCCATTACTTTACCACGACTTACTTCTATATGTATGACCTTAAAAAAATGGTCTCCATTGGAAATTATTTTGAATCAAACCTTTTAAATTTGATATGAACAGGCATTATTCATGATATCTTCTGTAATAATATCTTACATCGCATAAACGCGCCGTCCTTACAGTTGTTGTAAGCCTTTTTGACAAGGGTGTTATTATTTATAGGGTCCAGTAACTTGAGGCGTGTAATAAATTAATCCATTTAAGACCCTATTTAACGACGGTAATTGTCTTTTCGGTAAGTATACGAGTTTCTATTCTAAAATGTATTATAAACGTTTGTTACAGACAAAGTTGCATAATTCCTATGTTATACATACGTTGCTGTTAATGTAGTCTACGAAATTTAATTTGTTGATAATGATTAAACCTCAGGTATGTCAGAAAACACTTATAGAATTTGAAGGTGTATAAAAAGAAGAATTGTTGTATTGTTACAAGTTGGGTCACCTGCATACCTGTAGATAAAGCACATTTATTACCTGCCGCGGCGTTTGAGCTAATAACATTACTATCTTCTTTTGTATACTTTATGTTTAAAATTTGTAATTAGAAAACATCCTATTATGTATTGTACTCGTTTATGGCCGTTTACAGGCATAATTACGCAGGTGTGCGGATTACGTTTTCTGGGCCGCCGCTGCAATTTTGTTTCAAGTCGGCATCAGGGGTGAGGTGCCGATTTGAGAGTGCGCACAACATTCGCATAGACACAGTAATTCTCCGAATAGCAGCGCAGCGGCGACGTTGTGGTGTTTAGTGGTAGCGTGTCGGCAGTGCCGTGTACACGCGCGTTATAATGTTTAAGAACCTCTGTAGTAGTTTAAACTATTGAGGTTGGATGGGACGGCCAGAGGAAATTAAGAAGAGCGGAGTACTTTTAAAATGGGTTTATTTAATACACATATCACCCACATTACATGTTAGCAGGGAACCATTACCAGAACACATTATTGACAGAACAGGAAGCTTAAGTCTATCAGTAGACAAGCTCTAGTGATGTGTCATTGTTTCCCCAAAAACTACAATATCTTAAAAACAATTTGTCGGTGCTTGGTATTCATTAGTTTGTGAAATCCGCAACTCAATTAAAGTTGAAAGGTTCTCTATTGAACACTTAAATGAAAAGTTTTGAATATACTCTAAAAATCTACGCAAAAATGCACTCTCTATACAAGTTGATAAAGCACAATTTCGTTAAGCGATCAATACCGCTTTAAATATTAATTTATCACATTGTAGAAACAAAGTTGTGAACGACACGAAATGGATTGCAATATAAGTCAATTCATTATTTTTAATTGTGTTGTAGTTAATTTTTATTCATTTTAAATGGTTTTTGTTATAATGAAAAGTGTTCACGAAGCTGAAAGTTTTTATATACTGTATACATTTATTATGAGCAGCACAATATAGGTATGCTTGACGGTGTGCATGTGTGTGTGTGTACTCGAGCGTACTTACTTTAAAAAAAAATTAAACTGGAAATAATCGGTAGAGAAATACACATATCTTATATTCCCAAATTAAGCAAGTTACGCTTGTGTTATGGGTAATATACAACGAACTGCTCTGGGGCTGACCCGAGATACTCAGACCATAGTAAATAACGGAGATAATTCGTTTCCGAAATTTATCATAGCAGGAATCGAACTCGGTGCCTCTGCGTCACAGTTAGGTACGCCGGAATAGGCTAAGCCGCTAAACCGCACAGGCCGTCAATGTTTAATGTTTACTAAAGTGTTGCTTTGATTTTTCATTATGTCTATTGAAAAAGGATTTATTTTATTTTTATTTTTTATTATTGAATTACGGAATTTAATTATATAGAAACTAGAATGGAATTGCCATCATTGATCTGTTTCAAGAACTAGAAACGGTTGTCTGAACGTGAAGATGGTCAGAAAATAACTGCCATGGCTTTCCGAGTCCATTGCTAAGGGCCATTGCTAAACGGAGATAGGTATCGTGTTTCTATTTTGATTATGTGCTTTCTTACAAGCGATAGTTATAACGTCATATCATTGTTGTTAACGTCGTTAACATTTCACGTCCCAAATGACGCATTAAAGCCTTGACTACATCTGCGTCATGTCTTTTTTAGTGCTTTAATTAAAGCATTTACGCAAATGATTATGTGAGGAATATCTAGTTTCCTTATTAATTCATAACTCATATCAGCTTCAAATTCACATAATTTGTCATTGATTTGATTAGCATTTAATTATAATGTATTAGACTCAATGCCTGAATTTCAATGTTAATTATTCATCAACCGCATTAATATACCACTGAATTTGGGATATTTACTTGAACGCATAAGTCGTGGTAGCGAAATGGCTAACTGACGTGTCCCAAACCCAAAGGACGCGGTTTCGATCCTGGCCGGAACGCATGCACCACTTAGGTAGTTTTCTGATCTAATATACATATTGTTAGTATTACCACGTGCTAACAACGGTGAAGGAAAACATCGTGATGCAACCTGCACATCGAGATAACCGATGTGCCAAATCTGCCAACCCGCCTTGGACAAGCGTGGCGGGTATACTGTCCGTTCCTTTTATAAGGGGAGGCCCGAGACCAGCAGTGGGACATTTATGGTCTGAAATGAAATGAAAATTTATTGTCTTGTAAACAATTCAGGGTTCATAAATTATTTTAAGAATCTGAGAAATGGAGGGCATGTTGCTGGGGAGGCATGTCTATTCTGCAAATACATGTCGGTCCGTCGAGATTTAGTTAGTTGAGTTTCAATTGAGATCGAAGTGTTTGTTACCTAGTGTAATTTCGGAATGAGTATCTTATAACGATTGTCCTTGCTCGATTTTTGTCATCACGATTTTATGCTTGTTAGTAAGGACTGTGAATAAATTTTTGTTAATTCCAACGACATTTTAATTCACATCCCACAAATTCAAAACAATAGTAATATATTAGAAGCTATTTAATTATTTATACTAATTTCTCGTAACTTTATATTTTACTTTATCTGGCTTCATTTGGAAAGCTTGGCGCTCGGTATATGAGATGTGGAAAATCACAGGACGTGATGATGTTCTTATGGTATGTAATGTGAATAATTCATTATTTAATTTCTTATTAGGAGCCGTCCACAATACGTCGCGTCCTTGTCACAGCACTCCTCCTCCACTGAGACATCACATATTTTGCAATTTTATATCAAGAAACTATGAAATTAAAACAGCAGTTCCATGATTAGTTAGTAAATTATTTTTGATCAATTTAAACCCTATGATAATACAGATAGAGTCATTAATAGTTCAAATTTTGTATTTTAAAGCTTATATATTATATTAACATTTTGAAATGTGACGTCACGAAATTTAGGCCCCCCCCCCATCCGCAACATGGGACATAATTTATAAATGGGCCTCTAAGTGACGTACATTCAGAAATCAAAACAGGTTTGGTTAAAAGGCTTCACGGGCTTCTTTGTGCGTTTTTATTTCTCAGCGAATTCGTTCCTTTCATAAATGGGCTATCTGCTTAAAACTTGAAGGAAATTTCATCAACTTTGACCCACATCGTCTCTATATAATAGTTGAAATGTAAGTTCTACACTCGGTGTCGTGCCGGAACTAATAAAAGTTAGACGTGACCAACTCGACTTTTTACTCGGCTACTTTGTGTAAATTACATTTCTAAAAGTCGTTCTTCTGTTAACGACTTTTTAAGAAGACGTAACGATGATTGGAAAGATGGAAACTTGATTAGGGTACGGTGATATATACAGGGTGGCGCAATAGAACGTGCATATTTAAAATATTGATTAAAAAATAATACAAAAGGTTAGTTAAAATAAAACTGAGGTATTATTAAGAAATAACTGAAGTTTATTTTTTTTAAATAACATTGTCTAAATGATGACCCTCTCTACGACGACACTCCTCTAATCGCAAACGGAAGTTATTGAAAACTTTCTTCAGTAATACTGGTGTAATTGCTGCCATTTCACCACGGATATTCTCCTTGAGCTGATCGATGTTTTTCGGATTATTGCTGTAGACGTTGTTCTTGAGGTATCCCCACAAAAAAAAATCAGGAGGCGTCACGTCTGGACTAAACTCCATGAGCCCGCCTACCTAACGATGCAGGCTCCCCCCGCCCGCGCACTTTCTACCCCGCGAAAAAAGATGATGCAATATGCACGTTCTATTGCGCCACCCTGTATAACACCTATTGAGTATATGACACATTTACAATTTATTCAGAAAGAAAGAAAACGATTATTTGTCAAACGCGATACAGACAAATTATAGAAAAGACGAGACAAAATATGTTTGTACATGCTGCTATTCGACAAACAAGATTTGCACTCAGTATATTGCTATGTCGGAAGATACACCGCCATAGCACTGATTGTTAATGCCCAACTCCTAATCTATACATATTAACTTCACACCCATATAAAAATATTGTTACAACCTAGACAAATTCACACTTGCATACCTGTAGAAACACATTTTATTACCTTTCAGCATTGGGACTTCTTTTGTTTACTTTGTTTTTAGAAACCAGCCCACTGTGTTATGTTATAACCTTTTATGGCGGTCATTAGCCAGGTGTGTCGGATTTAAAGTACAAACTGATTCTAGGAAATTCAGTACACGAGGCCGGGCACACATATTGCATCTGTGCAGTATAAAGCAACGCCCCGATTGAGGGACGAGACAGACGAGCAATAACCACGAGCAAAACAAGATGTCTATACTACAATAACAATACTACTACAATCGGGAATCTTTAAGTGATGGATTTTGCGCGTGTTATTGAATTACGAATTTCTGCATTACGTTTGGACTTGTTGTGTTCGGTTACATATGTCCCTGGTTATACGTGTTTGTATAGTTCTAATAAACTCCATAGTATAACGGCATTTTAATTCGAATCCTGCAACTCGTAACAATATGATTACTTATTCATAGCAAAATTTAAATCGAAAAATACATAAAAACATTATACATAATGTTTTTTATGTATTTTAGATGTGGGATTTTGTTATATAGGTAAAAAAAAGTGTTCAATTGATTTAAATATTATATACCTTATTTTAATAGCAGTAATTTATAAAAATAAAATTGTGTAATTTTAAATTGAAATCTAATTACGTTACTGTTTGTTTTTCTTACAAATAATGTGTAAGTAATAATTTAACAACTTTGAAAAGGTCGAGAATTCAGTTTTGACTGCATACATTCTCGGAACCAATTCTGTTACATATTTCTCTCCGGTCTCTAATAACATAATTTAAGGACCTATATATTAATAAGTGAAGCAAACATTATGTATCCCTTTTTTTAAAAATTGCGCCAAACGAGGAGTATTGAATTTCGCACACTTATAGTTTATATATATATAAATCTCCTGTCACGATGTTTGTCCGCGATGGACTCCTAAACTACTCAACCGATTTTAATCAAATTTGCACACCGTGTGCAGTTTGATCCAACTTGAAAGATAGGATAGTTTTTATACCGTTGGAACCGGTAGGTGGCGCTGAGATCGGGTTCTAGAATCCTCTTAACAACGGAGAGCGATTTTGTTTTTCGTGTGTTTGAGTGGGTCCTCGGATGGTTTAAATCCACAATTGGAACCGGTAGGTGGCGCTGGGATCGGGTCATAGATTTTTATTTTTTCAGAGCAGGACAACGTCTGCCGGGGCCGTTAGTAGTTTGTATAGAGAAGAAGGGACGAACGCCAATATTCTAAAATTATTCATAAAAAATACATTAAACTAATAAAAAACACTACCATACACACTACCACGTATTTCACACACACTCTACTCTACTCTTTTGTTTATTGTTCAAGTCGAAATCTATGATTATAGAAGTATAGTCTTTGACATTAGTTATTATGGTTGAATTTCGAGCACGGGCGACCACAGTATAGATAAATAAGAAACATCACTTTCGATACATAGTATTCACAATTTTGGAGTAATAATTGATGAACAAAACATCATATTCAGTGCTCAAATCCGTCTTAGTATCAAAGTGATTACTCATGGGTATTACGGAAATAAAATTAGACATAGATATATAAAGTTCACTAATGATATCTTGCAGTAGAGTTTCAACATCAGACAAGCTAAATCCATTTCGTCTATTAAACTGATGTTAGTAATTATTTTTGGTGCCCTCAGATCTAATAACGTAGCTAATTGTATATATAGTTGATATTTTTTATGATTGTATAATATATTATTTATTTAATTCTTGGAATTGGAAAGTTTCATATTATTTATTGTCTTTACCGCCACTGTTATCTTTTAATATTTTCTTTAGTTTACGGAGTTCACTGGAAGAGGTAACTTGAACCAATGAGGCCGCCGTTTGTTCAATGTTTTAATTTTTGGTGAACAATAAAATGTTTTCAGTCATTCATTCATACGTTCCTTCATTCATTATTCTTGAAAGTACTTCAAAAATTTTAAATTACTTTAAAAGGTTAATACCGAACTCATTAACCATAACCATTACCTTTCAATTATAATAATTTTAAACAATATATAATAACATTTTAATTAATAATACCTCAATATGAATAAAGCAGGAAAGCCATTTGTAATATACCTTGAAATATACCCCGACCAATCCTTTTAAAGTGAAAAAACGCTGAACCAACAGGAATTTTAATAACAATCGTGCTCTCGGAGTGAAACGTAGACCGTTGGGCAAACAAGAGCAAGTTTGCTCACATTAAGAAAACAAAAGTAATTTTATTATTCGGCGGAGTTCGCTGTTCATGATTTTAGTATGTGGTTTGAATATTCCAAATGAGTTTATTTTAAAATGTTTAAATAAATTTCCTCCATCCGTAGCATCATAAATGTAACTTGAAATCCCGGTTGTCTACTTACTTGATTTTTTCTCATAAATTCGGCACCTCATTTTTAGATTATTGTGTCAAACATCTTTGAATCGGGTAAGTGACATATTTAACAATAAATTATAAAAATACAGTTTTCAGATCCTAATGCGTATACTTGTTTATTTAAAGATTGAGCATTCACAGAGAAGAGAGACTTCTTTAGAATAGTTTTTTTTTTAAACTTCATGAAACGAGGAAAATCTATAGGCCTAAGACTGCGAGAGAATGTAACACGAGTTTTACATAATGATTAAACATGGGTCCAAAATAAAATGGATAATGATATTTTTAGAGTAATACAGTGAAAAATTGAAAGTGATACTTAAGAGGTTTATTTTAAATTATAATATGTTGACGGATGTATGCTAAAGGAATTGGGATGAAAAGTATCTTATAACCATCCTCAATACCGAAACTAAAAATATAGCGACTTTCAGCTAAAACGGTCCATTAGTTATGCCGTGAAGGCGTAACAGACACGGTTTCTTCCGCATTTATAATATTACAAAATGTGTCATTTACCCAATTGTTATTTCTAGTATTCTTCTTCCTCTGTTTTCTGAACTCTTTATTCGAGTGGATATCTACAATATTATAAAATTCTGAACATGCCGCGTCAGTACATTAAAGCTATTAAAGAAAACAACTGGAATCGAGTTTATAAACGACGGAGAACAACATCATGCATTTTTTTTGTCTTTTGCCGGTTTGTCAGTTTGTTCGGGATGCACGTAAAAACAATTAAGCCGACATCGATGTGGTTTGACTAAACTGATTGACAGATAATTTTTAAGCCTTAAAATCTGAGCTACTTTTTATCCTGGGATTTTAGATTTAGATTTAAAAAGTTCGAATTCCAGTGCGATTTTCTCATTGATCGACAGCTTATTTATCTATTAAAATGTGTGCTACTTTTTATCCCGGAAACCCCGTGGGTTTTTTTCTGGAAAATTTCTGCCAACTCAGGGCGGGGTGGTAGGTTTGACACAAGGTAACACACATACCGTAACATGTTTCATCGCGATATTTTTCCTTCACTTATAATAAATTTTGAGCGATGAAATGAATTGAATTGATTTGAAATTAAAACTCGATAAGGTCAATAATTCTTACATGTATCAGACATTGCTATATTCACATAATAAAGGCCACGTGATCGTAAGGCTTTCACCAAACTATAAAGTCCTGTAACTAAATATAAGTAATATGTATCTAACTATGATTTAATGGATTATTGGAATTCCTCGGAGTTGATTAATCAACTATTATAACTTTATTATATAGGTATGTTTAACTTGACTGAAGGCTCATTGAATTCAATTTGTGATGAGAGTTAAACAAAAAATAACCAAATGTAGGATACTTATATTAATAATAATGTAAAATGAATATTTCATGCGTGATATTGAATTTCATCCTTTAATTATGTGTTTTAAATGTATCTTAAAGGCCACGGCCTTAAAATTGGCCCGGACTTTTGGAGCTTGCGTGAGACCTTGGAAAGGCCAACAGAGACCCCTTGACAAATTTCATCTAAATGTGGCGGGACACTGACCGGCGATTATCCCTGTCTACACCGTATAATAAGGCACCTAAGGACAAGCCCCGGCCAGTGTAGGATTATTGTGGGACATAATAACAAAAAGTACCAGACTATTGGGGTGAACTGCTAGTGGTACTAGGGGTCTGCGAATATGGGGACTATGGCGTCTGCCCGTCGCAATGTTCGGGTAACATGACAAAATGGGCAGACCGTGACTCGCCACTCGCTGCATGGGCCTAAGAACATGCCATAGAAGACAGGGGCAACATCATCGTAACGATAACTGTTGTTATTGTTCCGATAGTGTTTTCATCAGAAATAAGTAATAAGTATTTCTACACTCTTTTCTAAGCGCTTGTTTAGACGGCACTGTCAAAGCGCCGTCACCACGCCGCCACTTCGATAATCTCAGGTGCCGTCTCAAAAGTGCATCATGAGATACGGATGAAGCATGCTGTCGGTATTTTAGATAACAAATTAGGGATGTAACAGAACGCCAATGATCGTTCGTTACCGTCCGCCAGCAGTTCACAGCGTGACGAAAACATCAAAGAAATCTACCCTTCGACTATTCGACGAAAGGTTGCACATAGAGCCAACATAAGTCAATGAAATCCATTCGTCGGTCTTCGTTGTCTATTTGTACTCAGCACTAGACGAGCGTAGTGTATAAAATACCAACTCTCACGGGAATGTAAAGTGCTGAACCCGTTCGTCCGTTCGTTGGGCGTCAATTAATAATGACCCCCAACGAACGGATTTCTAGTCTTAAGATAAAAAGATTAAGACCATATCTAATTTACATTTAAATCTCCAAGACTACAGTACAAACACATTTAAGCGTTCAAACTCCAGACCCACTCCATTTACATGAAAAAACGTTCAAGACGAGTTTTCTCGAAAGAATAACGAGTCTTCATTGTTATATCTACCACGCGTTGAACTGAACAATATAAATGTTAATTCACGATATATTTCTCATATCTTAATTGTACATTTTATTATAAATTGTATGCTTAGTAAAAAACCTGAGTAAAAAACAAACCTTAAATTAAATTAAGCCCATACAAAAAAAACATAATTATCTAAATGTAAAATTAGTAATTAGTAAGTTATTTCTAGTATCATAGTGAGGTAATTTGGTTTTTACAAATGATTATACGAATGTAACCCTGAGGCCCAAGTCGATGAGTGATGAATTTTTAACTTTAGAATAATTAATATGTTCAAGTTTCGTAAATGTATTTTTTAATAAGTGTTGTGAAAAATAAATTATATCCAATTTCTGAAAAATAAATTACAAATAGCATCTAGGTCCCAAAATCGCTGTCGACTGGGAACGTGCACAAAACACTGGCCGCATTCCCGTGCAAGATGACAACGCTGATGCCTGCCACAAGTGCAATTCAGTCTTTTGGTTTCGCGAGGCTTCTATCAAACGAGCTGATTGGTTGAGAAAACCGATAGACCTTGGGGAACCATGGCTCTAGAATCTTGACACCGAACGCTATAAATATGTGTACACATTAAAATATACATAATGTTTAATTTCAAGTAATTAATCCCTGTGAGGCCGATATCCCCATATTATTAAAAACAAAGAGAAAAAATATGTAGATGTCTCATAAAAACGTTTCATGTAATAAGCAAGCGCAAGAATTCTAAACCCGTTCTTGAGTATAACATTTAAAAAACAAAGTAAGTTAAACGTAATGGCGTTGAAATTCCAACTGAAAGAAGTGAAATGAAAATTCTAGTTTTATCTCAGAAAAGTTACACCACGCAAAGTTACGGGACTTTTTCTTTACATACCTACATATAAAACGAGGTCAGAATACTACTGAGGTTTCTTTTTTCTAGAAATTTAGCTAATACTATTTATGTAACTTTCTTATCGCCCTGATGTTCAGTATTTATCACAAGGTAGTTATGGTAGTAACAGTCGTGGTAGTGTAATGGCTAACGCATGCTTCCCAAACTCGAAGAGAGCGGGTTCGATCCTGGCCGAAACGCATGCACCACTTGTTGTTACAATTGCCACATGCTAAAAATGGTGAAGGAAAACATCCTGATACAACCTGCACATCGAGATAAACGATGTGTCAAACCTGACAAAGCGCCATGGACAAGCGTGGCGGGTATACTGTCCGTTCGCCCTATATAATTGGAGGCTCAAGTCCAGAAGTAGGATGTTTATCGGCTAATATTATAATTAATGGTTACTTAAATAACATCATCCCAGCGTTATATCCCAGCTGCATTCGGAGCATTCGTTCCGACGCCCAGGATCAGCTTTCCTATTTAAATATAATAATATGATTTAATATTGTTTACATATACATATTTCACTTTTCTTTTATAAGATCTAAAAGATAATGCAGTAAACATAGATAGATAGATAGATAACTCTTTATTGTACACCAATACAAACATGAACTTAAGACTAAAATTATTCTAGTTATGTGCAAAGGGCGGTCTAATCGCTAAAAAGCAATCTCTTCCAGACAACCCCAACATACATCTAAAATATACGAATATTTTAGATGAAAGATTTTTATTTTTGCATGTTTGTAACGACTAAACTCAAAAGCTACTAGACCGATTTCACAATTTCTTTTACCATAAGAACGTTATTTTATCCCGAGTAATATAGGCTATATTTATTACTAGAAACATTGAGTGGCTACCCACCCACCCCGGATGGTTTAGATGCACAATTTAACTCGGCAGGTGGTGCTGGAATCGGATTCTAGATTTTTATTTTGTCATGGCAGGACAACGTCTGCCGGGACCAATAGTTAAATTACAACCTAGAACAATGAAGGCAATTTGTATTCTTATAATCTCTTTTTTTATTGCATGAGTTCAGCAGATAGACGGCCCACAAAGCGGAAAGCGGTTACCATCGCCTATGGACATTGCAACACCAAAGGTGCTACAAATGCGCTGCTGCTCTCAGAATGGAGACTGGAACCTAGTCATTAATGCCGGAACAGAACTCAAGGTTATTATGGCGGCATACTCTAGACCATGGGTGGTAGCCATCCAGTCGGGCAAATACCCTACCACCTGGCTGTGGGTTGTTTTGTCGCCTCTTACGACAGACCACCAAACCGCAGGAAATTGTATACTTTCTCCGTTCCTGCACGGATCTCCTAACACTATAGTAAAATACTGAGTCTAGGATTAAGCTAAAATAATTTAGATCCTTAAAAAAACTGCTTTAGGTTCATATGTATAATAATGAAAAAAATATGGATATACTATACTCTAAAATCGAAGAACTGACTGATGTATCATAAATAATTAGTAAAATAGCTTTTCTGTAATATTTTATATTTGTCACTGAAAACGGTATTAGACGATTCAATTGTGTCTTCATTTTGGGTAAATCAATAAAAGTGATCCATATATAAATTGGAATAATTCAATATCAATATCAGTTCTGTGCCTATCAACCAAATTGTATCATTTGTATCAAACAACATTGCATTGATTGTATCAAACCAATTTGTATCAACAAACTAAATAGTATCAATTTGGTTGATCCATCTAATATCGGTATTACGAAGTTCTTCCATAACAGTTTTTTTAGTGGAAACTTAGTTGACATTATGTGTTTTATATTGTAAGAATTATAATTATTGTATGTTTCCAAAATAAATAAATAAACAGGCTCCATATATGTAGCTATTTAGGCAAAAGTGGAGCTCGATGATAGCAGTATATTATAGTCTAAGACCAATATCAAGCGAAGCCATTCATAATAATTATGTTCTTTTTGAAAACAATGTCCTTTTAACATCATATGAGTATTTGAACCAAATTAACTAAGTAGCACATCCAATTATGTTGTTCAGGGAAAAGGAGGCGGAATGAGAAGTAATCCGGGGACTAAACAGCGGAACCAATTCCGGACTCATCCGTGTTTGTCAAAGTGCTTTGGTGGAGGGTCCTACTTTTGGTGTAAATTCTTAAAAGCGACGTGTATCGTTAGGTTAAACAAACATTACATCAAATTATAGATTATTTATTTTTTAAGAAGGGAATTATTCGTCAGAGTCTATGCTTAGTCAGAAATACAGCCTGGAATTCTAAAAAATCACGAGTGAATATGCTCCAACCTGTATCCAGTTATCACTAAATAATAACTATAAATAAGACATTAATAAAATTGCACCTATGCATACAACAGTAAAATTTCATTATTTAAAATTACATACATATTATCACACCTATATCCCAAGGGGGTAGGCAGAGACTATGGATCGCCATTTGCGATGATCCTGATAAATCCATTTCGATTAATCTACTTTCATTAAACCTACTACCTACTTATTTGAGGTGCTTTATAACCGACTTTAAAAAGGAAAAGGTTCTCAATTTGTCTGTGCCTTTTTGTATGTTCGTTACTCAATTGCTCAGTCAACTGTGAACCAAAAAAAATGGAATGATTATACTTCCGAATTGGTCCCAAAAAACAAAAAAAACACTACAAAACAAAAAAATACTATATTTTGTAAATTTGTTTGTTGTTCTTTTATGGTTTACCGACTTTAAGATGTTGTTGAAAGAAGTCGGTTAAATATTTATTTCATGGTTCTTAGTGTGAAGTCAGTATTGATTTTGGAAAAAAAATGAATAGTCAAAAGAAAATGATATCAGCATTTAAGTACACTCGAAAAAGGAAAAATATTCTAAATTTTCTATACAAACAAATAAATTTGAAGTGTCTGTTTGTAATGCCAAAATAAAAATGTGATAAAATTGGGATAACTCGGTCCAGGATATTCCAAAAATGCATTTTTTTAAATTTTTGTCTGTCTGTCTGGACGTTCCAGCTACTATTTGAAACGGCTGCACCGATTTTGAAGAGATTTTCCCTGACAGATAGCTGATGTTGTGAGTAACTTAAGCCACTTTTTTAGAATTCTGCGAAAAAAATTCACGCCGACGAATCGGCAGACACAGCTACTGTGGAATATATTGCGATTCAGCGAGACAGTAAAATAATGCTTGCACGATTCTGGTGGAGCATTCTGATTGGTTCGTTCTATCATTCTGATAACGCTTTACTTCAAAGCCGTAGCAGTTCAAACGAGTTTAAGGCCAAGAATGAAGGCGAATAAAAATGTTAAAATTTTAGTACATCGAGAACCTGTAGTACATCTACCCAAGTAATGCGAGGGAAGCCAGCCACCCGCCGCGTCTCTTTGAAACTAAAAACCGGAAATTGCGTCGCGTCGCGTTGTCTTCCTCAATGCCTAGACTAGAACGTCTTCATTAGTGGCATAAATTAAAACGCTTTAGAGATAAGGCCCCGCTATATTGTACTGACGTTATTATACTGAGGAAAAAATGTTGCTTAAGTCATAATTTTTGACGACTGACTCTTTTGTTGATCTTATTCTTTTAGACCTTAGCTCAGAAGAATACTGTTGTCAATCTTTTTATTAACTTACAACGTCCTTGATACAAGAAAATTTTATTTATAATCGTCACTAAGCCGACGCATTTTTATCAGTTTACGCCCAACGATTTCATTTAGAATTTCGTTCCGCATGTTTGCCCAATTCATATCCAATGGATGTATGGTATTACAAAAAAAACGACTTCAAATACTAAAAAAGTATAAAGTAACTTATTTCTAAAGCTATTTTCATTATATCTTATTTTAAATATATTGTTACATACCGACAAAGAGCGCAATCCTGGCTGTTTTTGAAGCCTGTTTTTCAAACGATGTTTTTTTGACGTGACAACGTCTTATGATTCGATAGAGCCGGCTGCACGCACGAAAAAACATGACTCATGCGGCGTTACCTCGCTCTGAGGCGTTCCATTTAAGGCTTGAAGTGCAAGCGAGAGCGTGGAAAGAGCGACAAAGAGGCACAACCGGCCTCCGCGTTCGGCAGCGTTCGACATCTGTCTCTCACCTACTTGAGTGTTGAACGTTGTCACGTTCAACTAGCGTCAGTAAACCGACTTTTTATTTGTTACTTTTTAGTGTCTAGCTATGGGCCTACGCGCGCGCCTTAAAAATATAGGTCCCAAGAAACGGGAACGGAAAAGAAAATCATGAAAAATGATCATAAAATGAAAACTACTGGACCAAACTGTAAAATTTTTAGGGCATCAAATGGCAACTTTTCTGCATCAAACTAAAAAACAATCACGTAAATCGAATCATACATCTCAGCGTAATCGGTGTACATACATAAACAAATAACCATCATATTGAGAACCTCTTCCTTTTGGAAGTCGGTTAAATACAGTTAAGGCTAGAAAGGAGTAATAACAGGATCGTAGAAAGTTGAAACCGTACTGATTCGACTCACTAACTAGATGCTACGCCCATCAATCTACAAACGGATTATGACGTTGAAGAGAGAGCCCCGTTTAGAGTGAGGAGCGAGATGAGAGATGGAATGCTCCTCCGTCTTAAAGGAAGATCTTCCAGCGAGGATACTGTTGTGGCTCGCGGGCCCAGACCCATATATTACTGTTGGAAATTTGTATGTATGCTTTGTTTGTTTTTATTGGTGTTAGTGGATTAAGTCACTCACAAAAGATGGAAGTCACCTTCGAACCATCTGAAGGCATATGTGTTGTCCTGCTTAATCCAACCATACTCCAATGGGTCTAAAGTTGTGGGTTGCTTTTGTTTTTGTTGTTGTTGATAAAGCTCAGTCTTAGACGGTGGTATTAAGCTTGCGTCAAAATTTCGTTTTATTTTTCTAAAATTTTTACTGATATCTGAGGCTTTATAGTTGCTAACGAATAGTTGGAACCTTCCATCATCGACATCATTATATTTATGTAAATACAGTGATAAAGTAAATCGCAAGTAAATTATATTGATGTAAAACAGCGAACGGAAAACATATACATCTGACCGGGAACTAGCTAAGATTTTATTATTTATTGATGTGTGTACACAATGTAGACGTCTGCCGTAATCAATATAAGTTTTTAAGACTATAATAAATAAAATATATCAATGGCAGATGTGGTCAATTACTTTCAATTTTTTTTGCATTTTCAAAATTGTCTGCCACAAAGTAAAACGTGCGATAATGATCTGCCATTCTTATTTTCCGATAATAATAATCATATATTTTCAAATTTTAAAACGACAGACGTGGTCAAATGGATTAAAAATTCGTCAAAAATCGATACCTGTCTTACCCGAGCGCTCGTCACGTCCACCACTTAGAGCTTAGTGAGTCCCCACCTCATGCATTGTAGGTATAGGGGCCTCAATATACAAAAACTCAGGTCTGGTCAAGGTAGCCATTCGAGGGCTCTTAGACCATTTCTAGCCCTAGTCGCTTTTCTACAGAACACCACAAAGTATTACAATTTATAATTACAAAGCTAAGCTTGAATTTAGCGATTATCTATATATTATTACGTGAAGCAAAACTTTTGTACCCCTTTTTACGGAAATTGCGCGGACGGAGGAGTATGAAATTCCGCACTCTTTTAGTTTATATAGAGAAGGAGTATAGAATGTTTTTTTTAAAATATGCATAAAAATACATGAAATCAATAAAAAACATTACACACACTACCACGTATTTGACACACACACACACATATATATACTCTTTTGTTTATTGTCCATGTCAAATTAACAGTGTAGCCTTGCTGAAATCTGTGATTATAGAAGTATAGTCTTTGACATTAATTATTATGGCCGAATTTCGAGCATGAGCGACCACTGCTAATGAACATAATTTTTTTAGAGTAATTAATAATTATTTTAGTATTACCTTTTATTAACAACTAGCTTCTGCCCGCCACTTCATCCGCGTGGAATGTTCTTTTAACTATCCCACGGGAACTCTTGAATTTTTCGGAATCAAAATTATCGTATGTTGCTTCTAATACCTCCAAAAATTTGTGTACAAAGTTTCATGCTGATCGGTTGAGTAGTTTTCGCGTGAAAGCGTCACAAACAAACAGACATACATTTATAATATTAGTAGGGATGAATAAAAACAGAAATGATTGCTGCCTCCTTTGTAACTTTAAGACGGTTAGTCTCGTCTTACAGTCTGAATGCCCTAGGCTAGTATCTTCATTTATTAATACCAGGGGTGACCGGCACCCCAGTCTTGTAATCACGACAATGCCTCCAGGCTATCGATTTCCTTCCCAAGATTGAAATGGAAAACAAGGATATTGCTTATTTTTACCATTTCGCTTGTTACGCTCACTTCCTTTGCTTTAAAGATTTATTGGATCTTGTATTAAATATCAATGTGGTACATAGAGAAGCAATAATCAAAGAAAGATATTTCGCAGATAATATAAAAAAGAATTTGTAAATTGAACACAAATATTGTACACAAACATATATTTTCTTTGAAGTCTTTGGAAGTAATCTTGTTATCGAGAAAATGAGAAATGTACTATTTACGGAAAAACGCTTAAGTAGTACTTAATGGAGAAAATACCTACTAACATTTATCTTAGTTAATTTATGTCACGTTGTTTGTCCGCGATGGACTCCTAAACTACTTAACCGATTTAAATCAAATTTGCACACCGTGTGCAGTTGGATCCAGCTTAAAAGATAACATAGCTTACATCTTAATGGATCCTGTAGTGGCGCTGCAATCGGGTGTTAAATTTTATTTCTTCAGGGCAGGAAAGCGTCTGCCGGGACAGCTAGTCATATTATAAAATTCTAAAGGTGCTGTGTCTGTACATAGCTATTTATATATAAACCAATTGAAGTACACTATATAAACCCGATAGAGAACCCGATGCATTTTTTAGATCTCTTGTCTGTTCTAACACTAATTCTTAGACTTAAGCTGTGTGCTACTTTTTATCCTGTGAATTTCCCGGGACATTTTCTGGAAATGATTTAAAATGATGAGAATAAAAAATGCAGTCCAATGTGATTTTTTCACTGTTTGATAGCACATTTTATTTTATTTAGTTGCCCGGGTGCACAAAAATTAACTTATTCTAACACATTTTCCACTGAAACGATAGCTGCGAAACTTTGTGTCACGGAAAGCCCGCAGGATTTCAAATCAAGCCTGGACCAAGTCGCGAGCAGATCCTGGTAGTTGATAAAATTAGATTCAACACATTTAATACTGCTGGCTGAATTTGATTAACGCTTTCTTCATCTGAACTTAATAGTCACGGGGAAGTGTTTAACAAATATGTTGAACTATTATTTTCTATATCTAATTCCAGATTAATTTGCATTGACGTTTATTGACGACTACATGCGAAACCACTAACATGATATGTGCAAAATTTTACCAAAAAGGCCAAACAAAAATATTCATTTTAAAACAACATAAATGGAAAAACGTCATAATTAATTTTCAAACAATTTTAATTAGTCACTATGAACGAATGCTTAATCCGAATAAACGTTTCCCTGAAAAATTGGGTTTATTGTATAAAATTAACATGATTAATATATTTTAATATCACCACCCAAGCCCCAGTTCAGAGCTAAATGTATCGAGAATTTCATTAAGCTGAAAGTAAATGAAATGAAAGCGAATTTTACACTTGGAAAAATTTCAAAAGAACCATCTCGAAATACTCAATATTGCGTTAAAAAAGAGACCGCATAATAAAATTGTGTTTTCGTGCAACCACTAAAAGTTGGGAGTTAGGAACATATATTTTTGCCCTGTTTAACGTCGCCATATTTTTGTGGTACACTTAATATTATTATTAAAATATCGATATAAGTTAAAAAATTCTAGCATATTAATTATTATTATATTATATCTGACTACACGTGTCTTTTTTATTTTGAGATCAAATCTATAATATAACAATATTGTAAAAGTGTAGTCTTTACATTAATTGAGTATGACATAAAAACTACTGGGCCGATTTCGATGCGGTTTTCTCTGATCGATAGTAAATTTTCGGACTTAGAATCTGCGGTACCTACTTTATATCCCGAGAATACCAAGGAACTTTTCTCGGGACAGGTTAAAAGTTGATACTGATGCGAAATTTTTCAATTGACGATAAAATCTTTAGTGAAATAATTGTTAATATGAATGCCTTTAGCAACATTACATTCCCGAGTTATTACGAAAATTTCCGCGATTCATATTAAAAAAGTCCATTACCCTGGGGAAAATAACCTTTGATTTTATATTGAGCAAAATTATGGTAATCTTTGTTAGCAGTCCAACGTAGATAAAGTCACGTGCAAATGCTAGTAAGTAATAAGTTGATAAGAAGAATATTAAGGCTTTCAATTTTCTCATTTGAGAGACGGAGAGAGATATTAAAACTAAGGATGGAAATTAAAATAACTACATTTGTTAGGCTGATTGTGAAAGAACACAAAACTAGAAACAAATAAATCATTGTCGCCGCACGATTTACCATAAGAAGGTACACACTGGTCAACCCGGGCATGAAATCTATTCGGCCACGCCGATGTGTACACACAGTGTCAAAATTGCCTATGACAATCGCTATTTTGTCTACGTAACGAATACAAATCTTTGCACGCGCAAGAATTTTTTACTAAAAATTATTGTGGAATTGCAATAATTGGAATACGCGCATTATTAGAGCTAAAGGTGCTTCATTGAAGACTTCCTACGCTTCAAGCATTATTAATAAAGTCACTAAATATTAAATTAATTCTCAAATTTTACCTAAGTCCCAGTATTACAACCGGCACTTCAGAGAGCATCGGATATTTGCCCGTTGTAAAATTCTCCTAGTTCGAATGAGATGCGCCCAAGCGAATACAACAGTCGAACGTTCAACGAATCGGTGTTTTGATAATAATCAACTGTAACTTGTATTATTGAAATAAAGTTAAACGTAACAGAAGTATAACTCATTTATATTTCACGGGAACATTTACCGAGTCTTGTCGTGAATTTTCAACTGTGTATTTCACTAGACATTTTTTGGAGTACTTTTAAGAGAAAATAATTTAAATAAATATTTTTTTGAGCTGTCCTTTGGAGGGAGGGAGTTCTTAAAACATCAAAAACTAACATCTTTCCATTCGAGACAAAAAAAAATTGTCGTTTTTTTTGCGCCACCCTAGTGTATACATACGGTATATTTACTTACATATTACATACAGCATGTATACGAACATACGTTATCTGTCAATAACTAAAGTCATGGACAATCCATCTGTGAGCGATGTAATTATAGTTAATAATTTATGGAAATTTATGGCATGGTAAAATGAGTGATGCGTGCGAAAGCACACGTTTATACAACGCGCGGTCTGAAGCTTTCTGCGGGTGAGACGGTCCGCGGCCATTTACGCTTCGTTTCCTTCTTCTTATTCTAATCCATTGCGCACGCCATCATCCGTTTTATTTCGCCATAATAATTATAATAACTTTGTATATTATCGAACCAGCACAAACTGTCAGCTACACCATCTTAAATAACGCATTAAACACATCGCCACATCTGCGTGAAACGGCCTATATAACACTGTCATAGATGAAGCAGCGCCATTTGGCATCTGTGTAAAATAATAAAAACAAAAGCACATTGTCTTCCTAAATCTATTTTTCATAGTTTTCGTACAAAAATCTACAAACACATGACGGGTTGTTGAGTTTTGTTACAACTTCCCGAATGCTAATGCCGGGATAAGCTTGAACCGCGATCGCACGGGATGGGAGGCAAGTTTACCATGTAAAAATATGGCTTTGTTATTGTTCCATAAGTTTCTTATTTTCTATCTTCTTGGCTGTATATGGACGGAGATTATTGTTATATTTTTAACCAACTTCAAAAAAGGAGAAGGTTCTCAATTCGTCGGAATTTTTTTTTCTATGTATGTTCACCGATTACTCCAAGATTTATGATCCGATATACGTGATTTTTGTTCGACGCGGAATAGCTGCTATTTGGTCCCCTAAAATTTGACAAAGTTTGGCCCAATAGTTTTTTATACCTAAAGTACAGTAGATAGACCACGGCTCATCTCATTGAAAGTAGTTATTAGATAAATGTACTGTTACGATTCGGGAGACTAGAATTAAAAATGCCGTTGGAATTACAATAGAGTTTATTAGAACCGTACAAAAACGTATAGCACAGGTACAAATATAACCAAACACAACAAGTCCAAACGTAATGCAGAAGGTCGTAATTTAATAAAACGCGCAAAGTCCATCACTTATTAGATTCCCGATTGTAGTACGTCTCGCTTCGATCGTAGTTCTCGCTCGACTGCCTCCTCATCAATCGGGCCATTGCTTTATACTGCACAAATGCAGTATGTCCACCCGGCAGTGTGGGCCGAATTTCTTAGAATCTGCTTGTACTTTAAAATCCGTAACACCTGGCTAATGATTACAATAGAACAATAGGCCATATGCCAATAAGTAAACAAAAGAAGACGATCATAACAGAATTACAATAGTTTCAATGTTAATAGTTATTAGTTAATATGCTGACGGGTAGTAAATTTGCTTTGTTTCAAATATGCAAATGGTTTTGTTTTTTTCGGGACCTGAGTTGTAGCAATACTATGAAGTTCTCAAAGAAATTTCACTATGTCTATTTTCCTTTTTTAACTGACTTTGAAAAAAGGAGGAGGTTCTCAATTCGTCGGGATCTTTTTTTTGGTTTTTTATATGTATGTTCACCAATTACTCCGTGATTTATGATCTGATTTACGTGAATCTTTTTTGTTCGATGTGAAATAGCTGCTATGGGGTCTCCTAAAAATTTGACATAGTTTGGCCCAGTAGTTTTCATTTTACGAACATTTTTTGTTCCCGTTTCTTGGGTTATTTAAAAAGCGCGTCACCATTCGTACGTCCACCCATACATAGATAGACACTAAAAAGTAACAAATAAAAATAAAAACTTCCTTCAAAAAAACCGACTTCAAAAATTAAAAAACTAAAATGTATAAAATAACTTATTTCTAAAGCTATTATTATTAATATATATTATCTAAAACATCTTGAATTCGGTGCAAAGTAAAACATAAAAATTACCATATTTTGAAAATTACTAAGCACCGACTATTACGTTCATAATAACTCCTGTACTAAACAAGATAGACTCGTCGTGCTTAGGCTCATTTTACTTGTCTTGGCTAGCACTCTACTGCTACATGATATCCAGGATCTCAAAAGCTTGTATTTAAAACCTTTTAAAAAAGCTTATTATTTTAATAGGGGAAATCTGTTTGAGGACTGACAACCTCGTAGAAAAGGCGGGGGGGGAGGGGGGTTTATTCAATACGCTAACTTGGTTGATAATATCACTCCGAAAACATGCTGATATATTGGAATACTTACAAGCCAATAGGTGGTGATGTGCAATAATTGAAGTCGCAAAAGAAAGCCGAAAAATACAACGAATATACCCCCCCCCCCCTTCGCGGGCCGTCATCAATAAATACAAGTGTACCCACGCATGCATATGAAGTTTCAATTAAACTTTATAACCTTCAATTTATTCATAAAAGCCTAAAGCACTCGCAGTGCTTTTATAAATAGTGTGTATGGTGTCTCGTACGAGGTGTGCGCAGTTCTTGCGTTAAACGTTATTGCTGCAATCTATTTGACAGGGGTTCTCGTACTTAATTCGCTTGAGGTAAAACATTTTTACTTTTTTGATGTATACAATCAAACATAGCATATGTCACTCAGGAGTAATGTAGCTTACTGCTAGTGAAGGAATTTTCAACATCGGATCTGCAGTATTTGAAATAACCCCGAACGTCCGAACTCACAAACTTTAAATCTTTGATATATTATATAATTATATAATAGCCTGCGAGGCATAACGGTAGCCTTGGCGGAAGATCTTCCCTCTGGGACGGAGGAGAATTCCACCTGGCCCCTCTACCCATTAGGGTCATCCCTAAACTATTAGTAGCTGGGTGAATGACACTTGCTAAAACTCCAAGGTGTTTCTTCGTCTTGTGCCAGGGCTACGGGGTTCCTTGGGCAGACCGCCAGACGGCCAGAAATGTAGCTCTGCTGCGACAAGCGCAGCGAGTGCTGGCCGTCAGAGCGATACGAGGATACCGTACGGTGTCTTTCGAAGCGGCCTCGCTACTCGCCGGATCCTCACCATGGGACCTCGAAGCCAGGGTCCTCGCGTCTCTGTTTCAGTGGCGCAAGAAGGCCCTGGCGCGAGACCGGCGAAAACAGAGGCTTGCCGGTCGGAGCTCCGCAACGTCGTCATGGTGGTGTGAGAAGAGCGCCTCAGACACCCCAGCGCAGGTCCACCACTATAGAGGCGGTGAAGCCCGTCCTGCAGGACTGGACAAAAAGAAAACACGGCACCCTGACATTCCGGCTGACACAGGTCCTTTCGGGGCACGGCTGCTTCGGAAGGTACCTGTTTCGCCTAGGCCGCGAGCTAACGTCACGGTGCCATCAATGGGACATCGGCGACGAGGATATGACGCTGCACACCCTCCAGGTATGTCTTGCCTGGACAGAGCAGCGCCGAGACCTTGTCGCCATCATTGGATTGGATCTCTTTCTTCTCTCTAATTTGTCAAGTTTTATTTTTACCGCAACTTACCATAATTCACTTAAAACTGTTTGTAAAACATTAAAAGCGTCTATCAGTCGCTAAACGACATTATTTATTAACATGCAGACTAAGGGGTATAGTAGACGCTGTACATTTATATCATAATGTTCAGGAACCTCTCGCACAAAAATATCATGTTAAATTGTAAGCTTACTTTGCAAAATTTATATTTTTATGATACAATTTATAATTCTTTGTTCTTATTTTGTTGGAAAATAATTTATCAGAGATACATACCACGTAGGTACGTGACACAACAGCCAAATTAAATTAATATTTATGCATGATCGCTTACGATGTAATCTATCCAGATAAAATCGAACACTGGCATTTATTCACTATCGTCTGTGTGGTAGACAGATACAGTAAAACTTTCGAGTACTAATCAGTGAAAGATTTTTCAAGACATTGGCCCAAAAAAATGTATTTATGAAGCCTATATACATTGTCCGAAAGTTAAAAATTACGCAATGTAAATTAGCTGCACTTACCTAAGTACCTATTTACCGCACAATGGAACTTGCGGTAAAATGGGTACTTAATGGAAAAAAAAAGAATTCCACTAAGGTGTTTCACATTACAAGAATGAGCAAGCTGAATAATCGATCCTTCTTGGAAGGAGCTCTTGATCAATATATTACATTATATTATATTTCTGAAATGGTCATTCTAATTTTCACCACGCGTACGTGGAGCCATTTGAAAATGCGCCCCATTTTCATATTAGAAACGTCAAAAATTGTTGTGACTTTCAGACTGGTATTTATGTTTCTTTCATTACTTATGTTTTATCGCAAATGGTTGAATAACGTTATATAATATAAGGTGCGGTTATTGGTTTTTAGAAGCTCGTGACTATGGTAAGCCCTCGACTTGGTCTCGGGCTTATATTCGTCTATACGTTTATAAAGACCAACTCACCGCACTAGTATCATAAATAACAATTTTGTATTATTCTATTTTTGACTCATGGCCAAATAATTTTTCATTCAAATCTATTATTTTTATGTATAAAAAAAAGACGTTAAAATATTTTCTCACCGTCTGTTTTGTAAAATAATATGATAGAAATAATTTTAGTTGCTTTTGAAGCTACAATTAATGAGTTATTTGACCCCTGTTACATCTACCTAATTATGACGTTTAAGTAGCTACACTTTTTTTTTATTGCAGGAGTTCAGCAGACAGGCAGACGGCCCACTTGCTGGAAGCGGTTACCATCTCCTATGGACATTTGCAATACCAAAGATGCTACAAATGCGCTGCTGCTCTCTTAAGGGAGACTGGAAGTTGGTCACTAATGCCGGAACACAACTCAGTGTTTTTATCGCGACATACTTTTGACCAGGGTGGTTGCCATCCAGTCGGGCAAATGCCCTACCTTGCTGTGGGTTGTTTGGTCGCCTCTTACGACAGGCCGCCCCGCCCCAGAAAATTCTCCGTCCCTGCACGGATAAAAATTCTTACAAAATCTACGAGCCTGCTAAGTTTTGTAAGTTTCTGAAATGTTTCTCAATTGGTTTCATTATCCGTTCCCCTATTCAATTCATAAAATGAAGTAAATTTAATGTAATAAAAGCTAATTCAATACGATTAGTCCGATGCAACAGTCACAATGTTAAGAAGTAGGTGCGTCGTCTACACCGACCTCAAGCTCGACCCTTGCACTATTACGTCGTCATATACCGGAACTTACGGTTGTGGCACCCTCTAACGACTTCCGGTGACATAAAATGACACTTGCAACTATTAGTTTCGTTCTTATTAATGTCCGACGTTGGGGACCGAGACCAAAATAGAATTCTATAAGCGATTGCTTGTTTGTTATTATATACATATGCATATACAAGAAGTCTATATACCTACTTGAAAATAATCACACAGAATATCGGCTTGAAATTGTTAAGGTTGAGCTAATCACGATTCATATGATGAGTGACATTTCCGGTGACCCACTTCTCCCTCCCTCTTTCCTTCGTTCCCACCTTCTCTATTCGATTCCTCGTGGCTGATACCTCTATTCCATCTTCTTTATCCCACCCGTTCTATCTCATCCTCCATTCCATTACCTCTATCCAATCAATGCAATGCGTTGGCTTCGCCCCTGGTGTCGCAACGTCTATAAGCGATGGTAACCTATGTCAAATCTAGACGGTAACCTAGCTAAAAAACCCGATTAGCTCGGTCGTTTGCCTATTTGCCACTTTCAGTTAAAAATCGATTAGCTCGGTCGTTTGCCTCTTTGCCGATTTCTGTTTAAAAATCTATTAACTCGGTCGTTTGTCTCTTTGCCGATTTCTGTTTAAAAAATCGATTAGTTCGCTCACGTGCCTGTTCTACTTTACTTCTGTTTAATAATAAAGTTTAATATCTAAGTTTTCTTAATTATATTATAATCGAGTGTTGGTGGACACAGATCCTTTCTTAGGCATGCAAATATAAAACATTATTCCAACTTCAAAGTCTCGATTAATAAATTTTAATGTTACTAAACTTGAAGTCAATGTTAATTTGAATTAAACACAAAATTATTAAGTCACTCATAAACAGCGAACGCTGTGTAAGTCCAGAAACTTTCACATTTAAATAATTATTCATGGCCGTCATCTTGAAGGCAGATTTTGAAAGCATTTCCATTTTATTTCAATAAAATAATAAGTTACAAAAACAAGCTAAGAAAAGTTACTTTATTTTGTAATTTGTTGCTAAAAGGATATTATAATTTCTTAGGATAAGCGTTCATACTGTCAACTTGTAATGGATATTCATGTTTGTAGTTTAGTCAGTATTTTGGAGAATTACCTTGTCGACAATTATCTGGGATCAATTTCTATGTAATGTAAGAACGGTAGCTATAATTGTGAGGATTTCTATTTATCAAATGAAACTACTTTTATAAGAAAATACAATTCAGATTAAACTATCATTAAATAAGAAAAATTAAACGAACCCTAAAGAAACATGCCATACAAAATGGTAATCCGGCCGGTATTGAGAACGTTCCCTACTGACGATGATTTGGGACCTATTTACTATTTGTAATTTTTATCTTTTATAAATTAAACTATATAATTATATACACATATTATTAGTATAGGTAAATTATGTAAAATAAATTCATAATAATTACATGTATTAAATTATTTAAAAAAAGAAACCTTAAAGTAATGAGCCTTTTTGAAGCCCAAATTATATCATTTAATTAATTCAAACACAAGCATCAGCAATATTTTAAATGTCAAGTAATTCATAGATGGCAATAAGATAAAAAAACTAAAGATTAAAATTAAGTACACATTTATATTAATTATGACTTAATCTCACAAGTATATAATAAAATAAAGTCATACAATACAAAAAGCAATTCTCCTAATGAAATCACGCATAACCACTTTTTTCTGGCTTGTTAAAAATGTATGAGATTTTTGTCGCTTTCATGTTAACAGCAAGAAAAACTTTTATAAAACGGTTTAAGCATGAATAGCCCTCGAGCGCAGCACGTTTACGATTATTTCTTTAACGCTATTTGAATTTGCATTGAAAATATCGCGTGAAAACGTGAAACGGAATTATATTTGGATTTTTCAACACATTTGCTCAAAATATGCATTTACGAAACCTGTACACATTGTTCGAAAGTTTAAAATTACACACCATACAACAGAATGTGTGGTAAAATAGGTACTTCGGTCGAAATAAAATATAAGAATTCCACAGAGGAGTTCACATTACAAGATAAATAAGCTGAATGATCCATCCTCCTTGGAAGTGTTTTTGATCAATCTCTTTCTCTTTGATCATCTATATAACTACTATAGCATATATAACAATGAAAGGATTATAAGATAATAAGCGAGACCGGCAGATGTTGACTTGCTTTCAAAAATAAACTTTTAAAACCCCATTGCAGCGCCACATGGTCCAATTATGAATCTAAAGATCCATTCAAATACACAGAAATAATTTCACCTAAATCCTGGAACCCGATTGCAGCGCCACCTTCCGGGTCCAATTATGAGTCTAAATAAAACATTTTCGAATCCATTTGAACACAGAAAAAAAAACATCATACACATAAACAGAAGGGGTTTTTTTAATAACAGCCCCTAGATGTATCATTGCTAAGCTCGGATCTTCGATTTATAGGGGCATGGACAGTATACCCACCATGCTTGTCCAAGGTGGATTGGCGGATTTGACACATCATTCATCTCGTTCTGAAAGGTTCGTCTCCTTAAACTATAGCATGAGTACCAGAAACAATACTGCCAACATTCTAATAAATGTTCCGTTTTGTTAAGTTTGTAAATTGTAGAAACGTGAAAAAAGAAAATTGCAGCGTTGACAATGACAGAAACTGAAATTAACAATATTTTGAATCATTGGAAACAAAGGTCATCTCTAAACAACCTTTTTAGACAAGATAGGAAATCAAATAACTTTGATTTTAATGATTTGAAAATAAGACATCTCCCCTCGTCTCCTCTCGATCTATTTTCACCGAAGCTAAGCGGAGAAGAGATGTGGAAATAATGAAACCTGATTGGTTATTTAAAACACATCTCTCGTCTCCTCTCATCTCTGCTTTGGTGAAAACCGGGCCTTAGACATATCCCGCCTAACCACAGAGATCGTCAGGTAAAGGAGATGGTATTAAATAACAAGACGCCAAAAGTAGCACCATGTATCTATATGTAAGATTTTACATATTTTTATATTTACTCTTTTTTATTGCATGAGTTCAGCAGACATGCAGACGACTTGATGGAAAGCGGTTTCCATCGAGACTATCAGTTACCTGTTGCGGCGGCGCTGGGTTTAGTGATAAGCGAACTGTATCAAGTTTGCTGAAAAGAAGTGTGGACAATTTTTAGGGGGAATTTTAGAACGAGCACGCACTTACCAGATTAATGAGAATGAAATGGAGCTGCTCCTCTGTTCCCGAGTCCACTTCACTTCACTTTATTGTATTTTAATATATGTGTTTATAATATTTAATTTTATGTACTTATATTTAGTTATTTTAATTTATTTTATATTTACGGTGCGGGATTATTTTATATTTATAATATAGAGCGGGCGCGGTATATTTAAGTATTTTGTGGTATTTTATTTATTTATAAAGCGTAACGATTTTATTTAATTTTAATGATATGACAATGAGTGAATTGACGTGACGTGCGAAAAGGGGAATGCGCCGTCAGATTTAAAGGAAAAATTTAAATTAATAAAAAAAAGTTTATATGTGCCGAAAGGAGGTTACTTGGCGATACCATTTACCATTGCAACACGAAAGGTGCTACAAATGCGCTGCTGCTCTCTTAAGACTGGACCCTGGCCACTAACGCCGGAACACAACTCACGGTTGTTATGGCGGGATACTCTAGACCAGGGATCTCCAAACTACGGCCCGCGGGCCAAATCCGGCCCGCCAGTGCCATCAAACCGGCCCGCGACAGCCAATGTCTTATTGTTGTTACTATTGCTATGAAAAATTGAAGAAGAAAACACAGAATGATAATTATTCGGTTCTATTTACTTGCAAGGCAAAACTTAATGACAAAAATGATCACGCAATAAACTTAAGTATCAAAGCATATTTATAAGTAACAAATAATGGAAATGGATCCCACTAATCACAGTAAAACAAAAATCACTAATGAGATTTATGCCATTGTGATTTTCCACCGACAATAGATTGTAGTTAGACTAGCTAGTCTCTAGATTCTAGAAATATATTTAAGGGAAGAAAATATAAAACTGTTTTGGCCCTTGCAACACACTAAAAAATCATTATGGCCCTATGGCTTCGTTTGGAAACCCCTGCTCTAGACCAGGGGTAATAGCCATCCATTCGAGCAACTACCCTCCCACCTGGCGAACTTTTTTCCCTTAAGCAATTAGCATTCCTAATATTCTTATTCCACGGGAATAACAACAATTTTATGTAACACGCTTACTCTGGCTTAACACTGCATCGTAATAAACGGATATTGCAAAAAATTGCAGCAGCATTTGCAATTCCATTAGCGGTTTCGCCATAAAAACTTATTATCTTTTTAGCTTTTATCAGATTAACTTAGCTACAATACATACAAATTAATATTTAATCTTATAAAGGTATTATGTTGTAATGTTTGTAACATATTAGTAGGGTAGAATTTATAATAGATTAGTTGTCAAATTAATCGAGACACGTTTTATCATTGTTCAAAACTTTATTACCTGCTTGATTTTGAATGAATGCAGTTATGACATGTGAAGCGTAAGAAGTATTCAATGAAGCACCCTTTGTTTGAATAATGCGTGTATTTCAATATTATTGGATTTAACGATAATTTTTAGTTTCGCGTTCAATTGTTCATCGTCTTTTCGTAGTGAATATTCGAATATTGACGGTTGGACATAGACTAGAGTTTTATGCAATTGTATGTTGTTGCGCGTATACACCGGCGCGAGCGTTCTGGATCACGCCCAGCTGGACCAGTGTGTATTTTTTTTGTTAATCGTGCTGCGGCAACGTGTTTATTATAATGAGTCAAAAAACTTATTAATTCATGTTTATAAACTAATTAAAAGATCTTTTTTTCATAACGCTTAAAAGCGTGATGATGATAATATTATAATAGTGTGTGTGCGTGTCCACGTTCGTGATCGTGTTCGTATGCATGTGTGAGTAAGTGGTGCTTATTAATGTTGCCATGCGCCGAATAGCTTACCTTCTTAATAGAAAATTAAAAGAAATCAAAGTAGTGTTTAGTAAAATATTTTTCAAAAAATTATATGACTAAAAAATATCCATTATTTGATTTCTGAAATACGCGAGGTTTCGTTCGATTAAACACTTTTCTATGGTCATATAACGAAAATAGAGAAAACTGTATATAAGTCGTCGTTGTCGAAAATGCCCTACTCGATGCAAAGCGTTTTACCACGGCTATGAACGTTTAATTGACAACGTATTGCTGGCCTTGAAGAAATATGTCACGCACCGTGGCCTACGTCTTTATTCTTAATTATTTTTTGAAAAACGAATAACGAATATTAATTACAATTTTACCTAAAACATAGTACTTAAAGTGTCCCCCACATTAATAATATGTTTTCTTTGAAAGTTGACTTAAAAGAACTAATTTAATATAAACTTAGATTTCTATCTCTCAGGAATGTGATTGGAATTTTAAGTACTAAACTTTTCCAACTTTTAGCAACCAGAATAAATATAATATTATTATTGCGAGTTGCGAGACTCGAATTAAAACGCCGTTGAAATTATAACAGAGTTTATTAGAACTCTACAGACACGTATAACACAGGTACAAATATAACCGAAAACAACAAATCCAAACGTAATGCAGAAGGTCGTAATTCACTAAAACGCGCAAAGTCCGTCGCTATGGTTCCCGATTGTACACACGTCTCGCCTTGATCGTGGTTCTCGCTCGACTGCCCTCTCCCTCCATCGGGTTATTATTTTATACTGCACAAACGCAATGTGTCCGCAAGGTAACGTGGGCCGAATTTCTTAGAATCAGCTGGTACTTTAAAATCCGTAACACCTGTCATTAGCCAGGTGTTACGGATTTTCATTAGATTACAATGCTACAATAGGCCGTGTGGTGATAAATAATTAAATAAAAGAAGATGATCATAAAAGAATTACAATTGTTTCAATGTCAACACAACAATTAGTTTAAAAATGCCGACGGGTAATAAAATGTGTTTTGTTTCAGATATCCAGGTGGATTTTGTTTTTGTAGGGACCTGAGTTGTAACAATATATTGATGTATATGAGATCTCTAATATTGTATAGAAACCAACCCTCAATTCAGAATGACAACGTCAAAGCAGGGGCCATCCTAGAGTTGATGAATCACCGAGTCCCCTTAATATGCTCCTGGAGGCGGGTTGTTTGCATTGCCACCCGATACACCAACTTAATGTAGTAATTGTGCGCGCTAAAATTTAGCTATTTAATACAGTGGGTGGTTTTTGTTGTTTGAAGTGTGTGTGCGAAGGATTGGGTGATGAATTGATTGGGTTTTGTTAGGTAAATGAACTATGACTAATAGAATATTGAAACTATACAATACATATGTATCTATACCGATATATTTTCTGAAGGCTATGAAGAGCCTCATACATCATTAGTCAGTAATATAGTGCCTTCAAAGTTTTGTAAAACTTGTTTTACTTTCAAGGAACATGGACTTAAACAAAATCGGTTAAGTAGATTTTGAAATACATATAGAGTACTTTTGCCAAGTGGTGGGGTATTTTCTCGTCGGGATGGCTACCACTCTTGATGTTGCGGACTGAATCACCACCCTGAACAGAAAACTTATAGCCTAAAAATAGTCTTATCGTTAAGAATCGATTACAGACAACGCGTATTCTGCTTATAGTCTTAAGGATTATAGATAGTACATAATAATATACATATTAATAATAAAAACTATCCTCGATTCTTAGTACATTTATAAAATAGATAGTAGTAGTGATATCCAAATAAAGATACATGAATATATTTAAAGATAAACTTGACTAAACAATATTCATATTTAGTTATAAGTAAGTCATTTTCAGTCTCGTTGTACTATTTTAATGTATGTATTTATTTGTGGATTGCACTTCAGATTTTTGTTTATATATTATTAGTAAAGTTTGTAGTCGTAAATTGTAATTTGTTTTTTGCATCAATTGATTACTGATATTTATTTAAATAAAAAAATATCTATACATAGTGATATGCAAACTTTTACTTACTATTTTCATTCAAGTATGGATATGGATGGATAAATGATTTATTTCTATCCCAATTACTAAAATAGCCACTGCAATGTAGGAAGTAGGGTAGTTAGCATTTAATTCATTTAGCCGTTGCAAGCCAGACACTGCCTCCGGCGGGTGGATTGCAAAATTGCATGCGAGAATGATGTGACATGGGTCGGGATGGGAATGATGGAATTGAATATTATATTAATCTGGATTTTATAATCTTTTTAATTTTGAAAGCGTTTAAAATTGTATTCCTTTGTTTGGATTGGATTCAATTGAATTATTTGATAGTGAATTGTTACTGCTAGTCTTATATTTGTATTAAAATTTCAGATATGTTTCAGCAATATACTTATTTTATTTGTATTCAATTTTCAGACATTTTTAATCAATATACTTTATTTATAGACGTCCTCTGTGGTTAAGTGGGCCAAGCTCCGTTCTAGCTCACTGGAATTCTGAGACCCCGGGTTCAATCCCTGGCAAGATTTTGATAAACCATCGTTTCGTTATTTATGATTGGAGTGTCTGCTATCGGCGCCAGATAGGTCCGTTGTACCTTAAACCAAGCTTAACTTAAAGCGCTTCTTTAGATTGGCAAGATCTATATATACAATGTGTGTTTGGTTGCCATTTTTTTATTTATTATAAATATTTTGGAAATTATTATGGTCTTTTTATTTTAAAACATAGATCGATTGGGATTTTTTAAATGTTTTTTATACGATATTGAAAGCGAAGCACCTAAGTGTGTTGTGAAAATTTACGAGGGGCCCAACAACGAAGATTACAACGTTTGGCTGACGAAAATTAGTTTTAAAGGAATTTAACTTACATTAATTGCCTAGAGTAGATTAACTTAATGGTGATTATAGCCATATTTAAGGACCGTTCATAACGTTCCCATTCGACGGCGATGCGAAATAAAAGTCAAATAAAATGACACACTTGAAACCGTATAAAAATTTTATTCTATGCTCATTTATGTTAATAAACATTAATTATTATAGTTCTTTATTTAATTATTATATGTATGTAGCTGTTGTTGTTGTTGTGAAATAATTACGGTGTACAAAAAATATAACATCTATACCCTAAAAGAAATCTGAATTGTATATATATTTTAACAAATAATTCTAGACATTAAAACAGAAATGAATTTTCCCGAAAAATATAGGGTAACAATGTCGTCACGTCAAGCTATTTGCGGTCATTGAACCGTATCGCCCCTCATCTCGTTTGAAAATTTTTACACAAACGACTACCCCCCGTTGTAATTAGTGATAATCAGAAGAATTTACAGCCTCTTTTATAAATTTAACGAGTGAAAGTTTCGATGAATCTCCCGTCTTTTTTAGGAAGTTATTATGTTAATGAGCATTATGAATATTTATTTGGAGGACATTACTATCCCAACATTATACATGTGGATGTCCTGGATGTGAATTTGTTTATCTGTTTGTGACGTTTTCATACCTTACCACTTAACAGATCGTCACAAAATTTTGCATACACATTGTGAGGGGACTAAAATGACACAGGGTGGGTACCTTTAACCAGAAAAGAAGTACTGAAGATCTAAATAGGTCGTTTTCGCAGATGATACATCTGCGAAAACGACCGTTGAACAATACAAGTATCAAAGTAAAGTGAAACTATGCTATGTGTTACATACAAAGATACATACATAACTTCACGCCAGGTCCCTCGCGGGGTAAGCACGAACAACAGAGCGCCATTCAAGTTTATTCTTACACACTTCACATGCTTCTTTGACATTCATAGCTCTTGTCATGCACGCTGTGGTTTTGTTTTATATTATGTTTTACAACTACCAATAAACCTAGACACGTGTTAATGTCACAAAGTGAATCTCGAAAGGTGACCGCTTTAGGCCCTCAGATTTGGCGCCACCGTTGCAACCCACTTACATATACGCATATACACATATATATACATATATAGGCTTTTCCATGATTTTGCAATGGTGTATTTACATGTTAGAATACGTCACCGAGTTGTGGGCGTGCACTTACAACTGCAATGGGAGCGGGCGTTTTGAATGCATAAAAGGGCCGTGCGTACTTTTCTGGGGTTGCCTAGAGAGTCTGCAAAACCTCATTAAAAATAATAATAATCACCGTCTGCCCATTTTCACATGTTCCCCGAACATTGCGACGGACAGACGCCATAGTCCCCATATTCCCAGACCCCTAGTACCACTAGCAGTTCAGCCCAATAGCCCGGTACTTTATGTCCTCATTTCCCACAACAGTCCTACACTAGCCGGGGCTTGTCCTTGGGTTCATTATCACATCGTGTAAACAGGGATAATCGCCGGTCAGTATCACGCCACATTTACATTAAATTTGTCAAAGGGCCTCTACACGTTGGTCTTTCCATGGCCCCGCGCAAGCCCTCTAAAAGTCCGGGCCATTTTTATGGACCGTGGTCTTTAAAGACATATAATAATTCTAAATCTACTCCCTCATCGCGAGCGTTTCCCTATTCCTCGATTTTGAGCACTACGTTGCAATACTGCCGCGCTGACGAGCATTCGCCTGTATGAAACATCTATCATTCGATTTTGAACATCTAATGCCAGGGTTATTACAAGTTAAATCAAAATATTATAGATTGTATCATTACAGGTTGCGCACTTGCTCACTGTAATGCTCGGTTCTCCTCTTTCAATAATATAATTCTCGGATTTGTAAGGTTACATTACAAGCAAATGCTCGCGGTGAGAGAGCACCTTAATCCTTGCCTATTAATTAATAACTAATATATGAAGTAGCCGTATATCAGGACCAATGATCCCATGTACATGATACATTTCTCAAATCGTCTTGGCAGTGGCTGCCAAGACGATTTGAGAAATCAATCACACTAATACGTATTGTTACATACCGACAAAGAAATGCGCACCTGGTTTATTACCCTTCCCGCATTTGGATTTTTTTTTGTTTAGTTTGTGTTTAAGCATGAAGTTATGTATGTATGTATGTATGTACTTTGTGTTTAAAATTTGCAATTAGACAATAGCCTATTGTTATTGTTTTAGTTTATAGCCGTTCGCAGGAATAATTAGCCAGGTGTGTAGATTACGTTTTCTTGGAAAAACTCAGTCCACGCAGTTGATTGTTGTATTGTACAGTTCACAATAAAACAATGCCCGAATGGAGGGGTGAGGCGGTCAAGCGAGGATTAAGATACGAGCAAGACGTACATTCGATAAGCAATATAGTGACGGACTTTGCGCGTGTTATTGAATTGTGCAGTTTGTACTAGTTGTATCCAGTTATATTTGTACCTGTTTTATACGTGTTTGTACAGTTCTAATAAATTCTATAGTAAATCCAACGGCATTTTAATTCGAGCCCTGTAGCTCGTAACAGTATTATGGGACCGACTTTATATAAAAAATTTCAAACTACGCCGGTAGCTTAAATATATTCACTTGCCTGCTTAAGAAGTGGTTAATCAAGTACACCTTCTATAGCTAGAACGAGCCACTTTACTAATCGTTAAGTTCTTAATAATACAGTCTTGACGTATGTAACCTAGTTACAAATAAATAGGTATATGATATCTACTTTACAATAAGACGATGTTTGCAGTACTTCCTATCCAGGTTAAAGCTCCTCTCCGACGCATTAAATCGTCATTAAGTAAACACTCCATCGCTTGGCCGAACGGAGGAAATTACTTAATTAGGTCCCACCGCTAAAGTTCCGCTGTGATTGAGATATATTGCGCCTTTTATTTATTTATTTGTTTCGTTACTCCGTGCATTTAATTAAGGGCAAGTAATTAAAATTCAATCAATGTAAAAGGATCTAGAGAGAGCGTTCGCTTTATTTTTATGTTTGCAGATAATCAAAATGCCGGACGGTATTTCTAATGGCAAGCAAGTACCGCTGCCAATCAATAGCATAGTAACTGTTTAGTTTAGATTAAGGATCATGGCTCATTAGAGCCACCCGACAAGCACAGTCTCGTCGTTCGGCGTTCGCTTGACAGGCGATCGGGTGAACACCACGCTGCCAACCAGTGAACCAATCTTCCGTACCAAGCAGTCAGTGGTCAACAAATTACGAGTAGTCTGTCAGTTGGCGCCAGGCCATAAAAATCTACGTATAATATGCTGGCATGAATGCCACTAAGTGTAAAAAAAAAAGATTTTTTATTCCCACCATTTTTCGTTTTGTCAACTTTGCTACCTATGTTAAATTTGTCATCTGATCTATTTTATTGTTACAATAGCTTTAAATTAAAAGAAATACATCAAAACAACAAACTGTTACATAACACGTATGAAACGGAGAAACTGCTAAAACACTGCACACCTACACGTCAATGATTGGTACCTACTACATCTAAACGTGAATTAATCGCGAGGAACGCCTAGTCCATTCGGGACCTGCACGTTGACAACGCAAAGCGAAACTAGCGAGCAACGGGTTATCAAAATTGTTCACTCACCGTGAACAACTATAAAGAGACGCGATCCGGTGTTAATATGGACTTGACAAGTCAGTGCATATCTAAGCCTATATAAAGAATACTAACACTTGTCTCTAAAGAGATATAGCCTTATAGCACACTTAGCCGATTTAGTTTTCCAATAGATAAAATACTCTTTATTGTATGTATGTCATTAGAAAAATATACCTGCAGATTAAAACTTTATCTGATTGTGTAAAAGGGCGGTCTTATCATTAAAAAGCGATCTCTTCCCGATAGCTCCAGAAATGAATTGAAATGATAATAGCGATGGTGGTATATTTACGAGAACATGTACATTGTACGACTACTTATATTTTGATAATAAATTAATGTAATACCATATGACTTGTATTTAAAATTTAATAATACCCGTTTATGGGTATTATTAAATTTTAATAGCCTATAAATTATTACACTCCAAGTAAATAAGTTAAAGGAAACGTTGTCAAATTGATGTTTAATTAAGTCATTGCTTGATTTGTCGCGACGGGATCAAAGGGCTTTGATGTTTCCGGACCCGTGGCTTTTCAAGTCCCGCCTTTGCCAGGGGAGTTACTTAAATTCACCGATAACACGACAGATTGTAAATGTTTATTGCTGGCTGCGAGAGGCGAGGTCTTGGAAAATGTTATTTATAGGCACCTTTTTATAACAACCAACTTTTCTGGTAGTTTTTAAAGTATAAAAAAGAAAGTTATTTAAGAAATAATTAATATCAAAGACTTGTTGTGTAGCCCAGGGATAAAATTCTGGTTCAATTTGTAATGGACTGTATCAGAAAAATATGACCTAGATCCTTGCACTAGAAAAGTAGAAGCTCCACAAACCTCAAGCTCGGCACTCTCCTAGCTCTGTTTAGGTTACACACAGGAACAGCACACGACACTAAATTCCACCTTAGAGCTAGCATTTCTAACGAAGTCTGAGTATGTATGACAAGTTCTTGGCACCACCAGTAATCACAATATATATATGAACGTTATGCAAAAAGAGGATGAGCGCACGGCGCGTTGTGGTCTCGTTAAAGCGTCGACAGAAAGTGTCAAAAGATGGCTGCTCCTACCCTGCTGTGCATTGGCCGTTGCGTCACACAGATAGCGGGTAGACAACAAAAATAATGGAGCAATATTCTACCTACCTTATACTAAACAAGGACTGAACACCCTAAGTTATTATTTTATTGTTTTATAGTCAGTATACTAGTGTGTTACGTTGTAATAGCCTAATCGCTATGGTGGGTCACACTCTAATCACAGCATTCCAACTGGGTCCGAATACTGGGAATGCTGGGAAGCACGTAGATTTAATTGCGGACCGAGCGTTCAGTACCTATCACGTGATGAATGTTATGACACATTAATTTCCTTAATAGCACAACAAAACTTACGTATCCTTTGAAATAGCAAGCAAATTTTTTTAAATAAATTTACTCCAACAAACACATTACGTCGTTCTAGTCATAAACTAATTTCAGCAGCGCTGCAATTTTGTCCACTGCAACACAAGTATCGCTTGTAAGCCAGTCGTGATTTAATTTTGTAATTTGCCATGTCGCTTGTGGTAACCACGCGTGTCCTCTTTGTACTTGTGTCCGTTTTGTGACACAATCATATATAAGTACTAAGCTTCTGTCTAATATTAACTTTGTACTGAATTCCACTCTTTAAGGCTTGTTCAGAGTTAACTTTCGCAATAGCGGGTACAAAGTTTCCAGCATGTCTTGCAAGTTAATATTTTTCGTTCGTAGCCATTTTAGCAAAATCGAGACCCTTACGGACATGTCTTAGTATGCGACAGTCATTTTTTCAAAAATATCTGTGTCTATATTAATTTAGTAGTCATTGATGAACACTACATAGTTCGTAGACTGCCATACACTTGACAAATTAAACTAGAGCTAAAATAGTTTCTTCTGTTTTTACAGAACCTTACACTGATTCATCATCATCATTATCTTAGTGTCAAATCCCGGCTGCGTTCGGGATGATGCCTCGAAGCCCGAGGTCCGCTTTCCTACTTTTTCTTCTCTTCGCGCAGTCTTCGGCATCCTTATTTGTAAGACCATTGGTACGTATGTCATACTTTACGATGTCAAGCTAGCATTTCTTGGGCCTACCCCTTCAACCAGGACCTGGTGGAGGCACCATGGCTAGAAATTTGTTCCCTACATAGGTAGCCAATTTCCGTAAAACATGGCCCTACCAACGTAGGTGACACGCTTGAAGTTAACCCACTATGTCACGGATATGGAGGCAGCGGCGCTTGCGAGAGTTTCTAACGCGATCCTTCCGCATGATTCTCCATATTATACATATACATGTTATACACGTTACGGTAAAAGTAATAAACTGGTGATTATATATTATATACAGTGACCAATGCAAGAGGAAGAACAAGGAAAACTTTTTTCTAAAGGCTGGTAGCAACACCTTGGATTGATCCCTGGTGTTGCAAACCACTATAGACTAAGGTAACTACATACTATGGCCCGGGCCGTCTACCTATGAGGCAGCTTCGCATAAAAACCGGTAAAAAAATACAGACATATTTCAACCCCTTTAAAATTTTATTAAAAGCTTACTTAATATATTTATTGCTTGTGATACAATCTCTGTTTGAAAATAATACAATTTTGTTACAACTTAACATTATGAATTTATTACCTACGTTTGCTTTATCGTATGGTGTTTAAGCAGAACAGAAATACCTCTATAAAATAAATGAAGCGCGATTATTGTAATAGCCAACAATTTTAATCTGCTATTAACGAAAGGGTCCTATTTTGAGGTGTCGATTTAATCTCGAGACTTGCCCATTGTATCGGAGCATCGCCTGATCGGTGCGTTCCTCAGATAAATAGTTTCATTATGGCCACCGTTTGCTCTTGTAAGGTGGTACACAGTATACGCAAAAGATTCAGAGAGCTTACATCATTATTTACAACAAATTTTATATCACTGGGTTATATATATAATAGTTTCTCCTAGCTATATTTTTAAACCAAATCTTCACATTTTGAAGGTTTAACATAGATTTAATGTCAGAAAGATTATATCTGATGATATAGTATTACACTCAATAGACGCCTAGAGATCAGAGATTCTACATAATTGTGTAGAAAAGCTCGTGGTTATTATATTTTCTCTCTCTATGATATCACTGACAATTAAGAGTTTATTCTTCCAATAATTTCAAGTCGAATTTATACAATAAAAACCAAATTACCCTTAATGAAGGATAAATACATTTTTTTTAATGATCTGTCTTAATATTATATCGCGTTTCTTTTATATATTACGGTATGTGTAAAATATAGATTAAATAAAAATAAAAACTTTTTCACTTAATATGTATTTTTGAATTTTATGATATATGTGAAAATTTGGCTTATACTTTATCAAAATAAAGGCGCGGGCATACCAGACGGAGTCATTATTTTGCCAACAGATGGCAGCACAATCGATTACGGGAGTCGGGAGCGAACGGCGCAATTTGCGATCACCCAACCCGTGAAATCTACTCAAATGAATAAAACTATCTGAGAATCGACACACTTGAATAGTTCGACTCCGTACCGATTGTGCGAATTCAAATCGGTAATTTTGTGATGTCTAACAAATCGCTTTAACCAACCAATTTGATTATTTATTTTATTTGGGTCTATGGCTCGGCATCTAGGCTTTTTACATGTAGACAGTTATTTGATTTTATGTCAAATTTAGACCGATAGCAAGACAAATGAACGGTCGGTAACATATAGGAACCGGCCATTGGTATTTTTCACCTCATTCTCTAGATGACCAAAAATTTTAAACACTGTAATTTCGGAATTTTCTAAATCGAATTATCCACCGTGATTTCTTTATCATTTTGAATTAATTATTCAAACTCGATTTCTCTACAGATTTATCACATCATAGATTCTAATAGGTGATGTCAGGAGCCTTAAGAACAGATGAGCGTGCATGACAAGAGCTATGTATGTCAAAGAAGCAAGTGAGGTGTATAAGAATAAGCTTGAATGGCGCTCTAGTTCGTGCCTACCCCGCAAGGGACCTGGTTTGAAGTTATGTATGTATGGATTCTAATATAATATATCTATAATATTATAAAATTCCAAGCTTGCCGTGTTTTTTATCCCGAGAATTTTTCTGGTAATCGAAAAAATATCGAATTCAAATCTAATGTTTTCGCTGATCGATAGCGAATGTTATGTAACAAAAGTGTGATATTTTTTGTCACGGGATTCTCGCGAGAATTTCAAGTCAAGCGTGGAGGTGTTTACGCGCATATGTAGTACATGAAAAAATAATGTCTTCCTATAATGATATTTATACATCAAACCAATAAACTACCTTAAATCAAGTTTGGCATATAGACGGCTCATTTTATGGAAAGTGTGAAGTGAAAGAAAGGGAAATCTTTACCTATGGACATTTACAGCACTAAGTGCGTTGTAAACGCGTTATCGGCGTCTAAGAATTTTTTATTGTTAAAATTCCATTTTGGATCTTATTAGTTTCAGAGCGGCTCTTTTTATTGTAACACAAACCCGATAATTACCACTAACATGTGGCCCATACATAGCCTATAATCCTAATTGGATAAGGAATATCTCAGCAGTATTCTATACTTGAGCTAATAACATACCTGACGTTTCCCTATATTGTGTGGCTAGACTTGAGCCATGTCATGTCCGTATACAAATTAGGATGCATCAATTGACTATTGTAGACATGATATGACAATATGTATGCACATATGAAATGGTTATTCAAATCTTATAAATAAATACATTGTTAACGATACGAGAGCTCAAACGGTACTTTACGGCTTTTAATAACAATATTTTTAATAAGAATTATGTTAAAATTAATTTTCAGGTGATAATGGAGTAGAAGAACAAATTACGTTAGCATGATCTTATCCTCAACCAATCGATATCTAAAGGTCAACATAGGCCTCTTAAAATCATTAAATATCCTGGACCGCTTTTACTTTCCACTACTAGTGACTTCACATATACTGTCCAATACGCTGTAAGACGTCCTGTACTACCCCCTTAAAATAGGTGCTAGCAGTACTGGAACATACATTTCTTTATTTCTTACCAAAAACCTAAATATGAATTTTCGTAATTATAACTTTAAAAAATATGCTTTGCTATAAAATTCTGTGCCCATGTATCATTTCCTTCGAGATTATGTTTGAGACAAAAAAAAAATACAAGAACAAAACTGACTTTACACTGAAAAACAAAAAATAATTATTTTCTATCGCATCTTAAAGTCGGGTATATTTTGAAATTTCACTCTTGTGTTTTAGGTTTTACTTAGCACCTATTTCGAGTACTTATAGAAAATATTTATTTTTGCTTTTTAGTTTGAAAGGTGAAAAGCATTTTCCACTTTATAGTTGCTTGAATAGCGTTAAAAATAATAATATTTTAAGAGCCTGTAGAATGTTTACTACTAGCACGCATACACTAGTTTTGCCTTTCCAAAAATTTTGGCGCTCGGCGCTCTTCAAGAAGGGTAGTTCTCAATTTTCCTGGAAACCACTCATCAGATCCTGACTTGGTGACAATGGGACTACCTCCAGAGTATACTTACTCTTTCTATTAAAAAAAATGAAAGACAGTCCGAAATTGTCGAAGAAATCGCGCGTCAAACATAGTCGAATTTAGAATCTCCTTCCTTATATAAAATATCTCTTTGCCTTGAAGATATAACCGTTTACCAGTGAACATGTAACATAATCTCAACATAGTAAATTATATTAACAGGCACAATTTCAAGACAGTTTGTTATACATTTTCAATCCCATGAGAAACAGGGATTGGCCTACTCACATAATAATTACTTCGATAATTGTTGCTGAACTCTAATCAGAAACAAATCAACCAATACCTGTCATATCCCCTGACGTCGCTCGGTTTAATTTACTTGAGCTTGTTACCAACTTCATTGTCGGGAGCGTTTAATCCCTAAAGTTCATAAAGTTACAACTTCATGAAAGACATCCATCACTCATGATGAATGAAACTGATGACTTGTGATGGTACCTACTGCGCCGTTTATTAATCTGCCTATATAAGTGTTACTCGTGTTTAATATCTGTGGATGCTAATTAATAGCTTCTTCTTACACACGTAGAATAGGATATTCTTGATTGTACAAAAATGCTACATAAAATCAAGAACATGAATACACAAGTATAATCGGCGGTCTTGTTGCCCATGGCGATTTCTTTCAGACAACCTTTGAATGGACAATAAAAATCGGTAGTTGCTAAACCAGCACTAGTACAATAATTTAGTTTATTAATAAATAAACAGTAATATATAAGATAATTTAATTATTACCAACAATAATACATAATTGTGTACCTACTACAATACACATTATATATACACATTAGGGTGATCAAAAAAAAATATATTTTTTTTTCCAAACAGTCTCAAAAGTTTCTTTTGGGTGTAAAATAATTTCTGTGAAAAGATGAGTCATTAATATTAAGATTGTTCTCATAGCATTTTTTTAATTCCCATAAGAATAACACAGGAAAATATTTTTTTGCTTCTTCTGATTTTTGTACCGTTTATACGACTGGTTGAATGATAAATCGCTGTTCCAATCTTTATAGAGAATTGAACGCTCTACAAAAAAGGTCTGATAACATTTTTTGATTTGTCGATTTTTGATTTTCGGTTACAGTCCGACTCACGCCTTCAACACGAACGCACGACATACGTGCTCGTGTACAAACGCTAGTTTTGGCGCTCGCTGCTTGCCTTCAAATAAATCCTTCTGAACTGTATTATATTTTACAAAAAATAATGATCCTTATTTTGACACTGAAACCAACAGTTTCGGTGTAATTTATAAAATTCGATCAAATTTTTGAACAATTGAACTTGAATAACTTTTGAACGCGTGGACAAATCAAAAAATGTTATCAGACTTTTTTTGTAGAGCGTTCAATTCTCTATAAAGATTGGAACAGCGATTTATCATTCAACCAGTCGTTTGAACGGCACAAAAATCAGAAGAAGCAAAAAAAAATCCTGTGTCATTCTTATGGGAATTAAAAAAATGCGATGAGGACTATCTTAATATTAATATTATGGGTTCATCTTTTCACAGAAATTTTTTTACACCCAAAAGAAACTTTTGAGCCTGTTTGGAAAAAAAATGTTTTTTTTTTTTGGATCACTCTAATACACATATTATATTATTACGAATTATATTTATACGAATGCACGAGGCAAGCTACAGTCCGAGAGGAATGGCGACGAATTGTGAAGCTTGCCACCACCCCTGTCATGAGGACCACGACCACTCTGCCAAGATTGTGACGACGGAGAAGAGAAGAATATTATAATTATATATAAAAAAGTGAACAATACTACTATAGCTTGAGGTAGTAATCTTTAACTAATCTGGTAAAAGAAGGTAGTGATCGTGTCTGCTTGATGTTTGGTGGTAGTACATTCCAAAGTTGAATCGCCTGGGCGATAAAAGATTTTTTGTAAAAACTTGTTCTGTTGATAGGCATTTTCAGTTTAAAATTTTCTGAAAACCTAAAGATTCTTGAATCACTGTAATCAAGGAACTGAAAGCGTTCCTATCTTATCTTATATAATTATAATATTGATAATACCACAGCCAAAGCTTGGAACCGGTTTAAGAGTAACCGTCTTTAATCGGTTATAACCGGTTTTAGCTAACTATTTCGTTTGTAGTGTAAACCCAAAAGAGTGTTATATTAACCCGAATTAACCGGCTTATTTTGCGAGAAGATTAAATATCATTATATTTCTCTTAATATTTGTTAGTGTGCGACTGAAAATTTACTGTACTACATGACTGCCCTTTAACGGTTCGAAACCGGTAATCAAAATCTATTTAACGAAATTGTGTTCCCAAAAATTGTTTAAATGAACTTAAAGCGAGAAAAAACCGAAATGAAAAGTAGGTACTAGGCTGTAACCGGTTCGACTTTTATACCGGTTTCCGAGCCATGACACCAATCTTTAAATAAAACAAAACATAATAAGAATGCAAAAGCTTACCTTTGTTTTACCTTTTCACGAATAACCAGTAGACTGAATCTTAATGAAAGGTAGCAAGAAGGTAGATTGTATGTCGAGGAATAATAACACAGACGATCTTTTGTCTAACAGTAATTTTGACGTAGATGAAATACACATATACAGAACACTTTTTTTATCCCGGAAAGTGAAATGTTGACCACAAAATACGTATCCTTAGTTTACTTCAGTGAAATGTGTGCTTGTCTGCTGACTTTCTGATGAACTAAATATGTGTAGTTATATATTTTCAACAGATTTACGGGGTTTTTAATTTTATACCAACGCAACGACCTTCGTTTACATCCGATATAGCGTAGTTATACGTATTTATTATTTAGTAAATTATCATACTACTTTTAAATTATATTTATCTAAGGTGTTTTATTCAAAGAAATAAACTCTCTGAAACTCTATTAAGAAGGTAGATTAAAACTGCGTAATGAAGTTTGTGTGTGAATTCTTGAAATATAAGCGCAAAGTCTGTTAAGCTTGATAATATACTACATTCATTTTTTTCGTCTATAAGATTATGTCAAACAAAAGATTGAATAGATTTTAAAGAAATCCGGAAGAGGTCATTATACATTAAAAAATAACAGTGTCAATAATATAAAGACAATAATTTTTATGCTTAAGTTTCAATCTAATCTTAAGTATATTTTGGAATGTAGGCTTTAATTACAGGCTGTAGAATAATAATGTTCAGGTATTTTAAAAATAATGACTACCATTTCTACTTAAATAGTTTTTATAATCGTCTTTAAAAATATTATTACATTTTATTTAAATCTGCAAACGAATACACATACATACATTCTTAAGCGGAGTAAATTAAGCTTATGTTACGCGAATATGTAATTGGTAGGACTGTAAAATGTTGATTCTAAAATTTACTTAATGAAAATCACACCGGTATTTATAAACAACAAACTAGAGAAAATAAAGCTCAAAACACTAAAAAAAACAATTAAATTCAGAATACAGTGATTCCAACGGACAATAAGAACGTCGTCTGGGTTAAATTTAAAACGGACTGTTTGCAAGAAGTTTGCAAAAGGGAATCTTAAGTGCAGCCAAGTTTGTAGATTGCCTTCGTTCAAACAGCTTTGCAGATACTTTCGTTTATGGAAACTGGACTAGGGTGTAATAAAACATTTTTCGAAGACTTATTCTTCAAGACTTCTGACTAGCTGAATGACGAAATGGGATATTTTCTTATAATTTTAATCCTTTCTTAGTAGTAGTTAAAAGCCTGTGTTTTTGAAATAATATTTGTTTTTAGTTAAGTAGATCTGGATAAGTTCTCTGAATTCAGTTAGCTGTAGTGTTTTTGGTGAATATGAAACCTGCAAATTTTACGATTGGTTAATAACGTTATTTATAGATAACTGAAGATAGTTTTGGGTAAAAAGTGTTACGAGTTACGAAGGACTCGAATTAAAATGCCGTTGGAATTACTATAGAATTTATTAGAACTATACAAACACGTATGGGTACAAATATAACTAGACACTACTGGTACAAACTTCACGATTCAATAACATGCGCAAAGTCCGTCACTATATCGCTCATCGAATTTAAGTCTTACTCGTATCGTAATCCTCGCTTGATTGTCCCACCCTTCCGTTCGGGCATCGTTCTATATTGAACTGTATAATATAACAATCTTCGGCGTGGACTGAGTTTTTCTAAGAAAACTTAAACTAAACGTAATTTGCACACCTGGTTTATTATTCGTGCGAACGGCCATAAATGACAATAAGCTATTGTCTAATTGCAAAATTCAAACACAAAGTAAACAAAATAACTCCGAATGCGGGATGGGTAATAAACCAGGTGCGCATTTCTTTGTAGGCATGTAACAATAGATACCCCTTTTGTTGGCTTTGTATTTTTTTAAACAAATTTATTTACTTTCTTTCAAACCTATGATTTTTTGTAATGCTATTGTATTTGATGTAACCGTAGGCCATGTTCTTCTATCGCAAGTATGTACTAAAAATCTCGCTTAGTTTCTTCCGTGATATATCAAATCCAATACAAAATAGCGAATGAATTATTGGTACATTATTATATATTAATTTTATCAAACAGTAATGTAACATAAAGGTTTCATTCTTCAGCGCCTACCTCTACCAGCGTTAATGACTATATATAAGGTCACGTCACGTAAGGCAGATTTCGCATTTTATATCTAAAATCATTTACAATTAGTTGTAGTAACTTAGAATATTTAAACTAATATAGTAATTAATAAGTCACTCTAGAAGAGATCGCTTTTTACAAGCTTTTATTTAACTTGCAATGGATGTATGTATGTAAATTCGGGTTGAATCTTGCAAGTTAAATTTGAACAACTGCCTGGTTTCCGATTTAAGGTACCATGGAGCTGATCTGATGATGGAGTCGGAAGGTAGCCACGGGAACTCCTTTACTAAACAAGATAGATCCGTTGTGTTTGGGCTCGTTTTACTTGTCTTGGCTAGCACTCTGCTATACATATTACATGATATCCAGGATCTCAAAAGCTTGTATTTAAAAATCTTTTCAAAAAAGCTTATTAGCAATAAGGCCGACCCTTTGTACATAATTTAAATTGTACGCACTAGTACTATTACTACTTACTAAAATAGTTACTGATATTTTGTGATTACTAACACCGCGTTCACCAAACATCGTGGTGAGTTATGCAAACTCACAATTCACTCATACACTCACACTTTAGCGTAGTTACGAAATGTCACGTTTACCCCAAATTTCATAATCGCTGACAAATCCCTAAATTACATATGCAAATGAGGACCATTACAGAATTACTGTAAACACCCACTATTACGTTATTAATACGGAATAACATGCAAATTGTGCTCCGATCGAGAATCAAGTCTCTCTCAATGACGGATAAAACAGGTTTAAGCCGGATTAAACCAGATTACACCAGCTACGAGGCGGAGGCGTTCATTTATTATGTAAATACGCGACAAATTAAATCCAATGGGAATTTCGTTTGACAAACGTTTCGGATTGCTGAATATATTGCCCATGTTTGTTAGTTGAGTTTAGTAAACATTTTTGTAAGAGGAACCTACGGGGAGAACGCTGGGGATCGGATAATAGACGTAAATGACACAGTTAGGCCCGGTTTGGGGTAAATTGTGTCGATGGAATTACTGATTATTGGAATACTAAATTAATATAAAGAAGAGGCATGTATATGTTAAGAGGAATTTAAGAAATTCGGTCACTATCAATAAAGACCGGTCTGTGTACGTAACGCCGGTATCACGTGGACAATATGAATAAAATTGTTTGATTAATCACTTTTTCTGTTCAACATGAATAACGACTACCCTATTTTGGGCAATATAATAAAACATGAACTGTAGTTTATAACTGAAACGTAAAATTACTTAATTTATTGAAACGAAAAATAAATATTTTTCTGTCCCTTTTTTACTTTATAGGTTAGCAAAAAAAGCTTAGAGATGCCTTTATGATGAATGTCAATAAATTGGTAGGTCAACAATATAGATTTTTTCATACAAAAGTTCATAGTGAAGTGAGCTAGGTTGGGCTAAAAGCCAAAGCACGCAAGTACGGCACGACCGAACTGAGCGAGCGAAGCGTGCGTGCCGCGGCAGCGGCTGACGTGTGCCAGAACAGATTGGTCCACCATTTATTCATTGATAAAACACTGGTTACTAGTTGACTGTGACAATCGTCGATTGCTACCATTCAGCAGTATCACTGCGGACTAACACGCTGCTGCTTGCACTCGTGGCCCTTACACCAGTCACGTACACACGTCATAAGGTATGACCATTTTAGATCATTTCGAGATTCCCAGGATAAAAAGTAGTATTTTAAGTCATTAGACTTAAAATACTACTAATCATTTGCCGTCGATAAGCGAAAATCGCATAATTGGGCCCAATAGTTTCTATTTGAATCCCGAACAAACAGACAAGGAATTCAAAGTAAATTGCACCGTGTTATCTATCTTTGATATACTGGTTGCGCCGAGGAACACCTCCTTGTAAATTCTTCCTCCCCATACTCGCCATCAAGAATATAATGTACTTTTAAATGAAGAATGCGCTAAACAAGAGACGTATGCACTTACTGTCACTGCTGTCACCGTCCATAAATAACGTCCGTACTATATAAATTTGTTGGAGCAAAATAAAGTAAATAAACCAAGATTGCATTTAATCAGAAGATCCGGAATTAGTCACAATCCTGGTGAGAGTGTGAACCCCGGAGGACGTGTGCAGTGTGGCGGCGAACTGTTGGAGAGGTTAGTCTTTCAGTCAGCTAGGAGAAAGTTACATTTATCTTGTATGCTATTTGGTGTGATCACTTCGCAACACCCTAAATATCTCTACAATAAAATAGACTGGAGGAGAGATAAGTCACAAAGTACCCTGCGAGCAGTTACAAAACCACTAATAACAGCGAAGCACAAAACAGTTGCTTTCAGAGGCTGTTTCAAGTATGCTGCCACTCATTGCTGGAACGATATTCCTCCACCCATCAGAAACCTGAAATCGATAAATTCGTTTAAGCTCCGTTATAAAGGACATTTACTTACCTTACAAAAGGAAGACCCAGCATATTCATTGATAAGCCTTTGAATATATATGATTTTTATTATTTGAATCATAACATTAACAAAATATTTATACTATTTATTCTATGTATGTATAATTGTATATATTATAATTTACAAAGTAAATAGTTTTTAGGTTGAATAGATTTAAATTATTCGGGTCGTATTATTATTAGTATTAAGCCAAAAGAAGGTTTGCACTGAAAATCAGTGTTGTGTCGGATATTATGCCGGCACAGCAACAAGCTGAGTGCAAACCTTGTTTGTGGAAATTGCGGGGTACAAATTCTCAATATATGTTATTTTTAATACATGTTAGCAATGTAAGTACTGCGCTATTTCTTCAAATAAATTCATTCTTCCTTTCTTTCTTTCTTTCCCTGCTTCTTCCAGTTCCTTTACCTTCTCCCGGCCATCGCATCGCGCCCGCATATACTCTATTACAGTTGTTTCTTTTAATAGCTTCAATGTACAGATACAATATGTTTAAAATGTTATAATAATATAGATATTAAAGATATTCCATCTATGTGAAGGAAAGTAGTCGAACTTAAACAAAAGAAGCCGCCAAAACTTCGGAAACAATACAAACCCTATTAAGTCTTAACTGGGAAATCGGAAAAGCGATAATTAAACTGCACAGACAAACACGTAAACAACGATCGTCCTATAACGCAATCGGTTATTCGCCATCGAGCCTCTACCCTACTCTATAACACCGATTCAATTAAACTTTAACCAAGTTTCTCGTAAACAACACAATTAATTAACCACTGAGCCATCTCAGACTCTAGAATCGCAAACAATGAAGTCCAAATTCGCTTGGCGAGCACAGATAAAGTCTATTACCGAAATGATTCTATTGTCATGACACTTTAGTGGTTTGACACGTAGTTTCGTTCAAGATGTAATAATGGTTTAGATTGTTTTTGGTTCTGATTACTGATGGAGAAAGTTTGAATGATATTTGTGGAGAAATTTCAGAATAATCGTTAAACCAGTTAAACTAGACACTAATAATATAGAGGAGTGCAGAATGGTATTTTTTGTTCAAATTATGCGTAAAAATTACATTAAATCAATAAAAAAACATTACACACACTATCATGTATTTGGCACACACACACGCATATTCACTCTTTTGTTTATTGTTAAAGTCAATTTAACAGTAAACGACTAGCCCTGGCGAAATCTGTAACTATAGAAGGTCTTAGGTTGACAACAGAACCTTAATAATGTTCAAACTTATAATTTAAATTAATTATGGTCGAATTTCGACCACTGAGCGACCACTAGTTAAAGTAAGCGGTAACGTTATCTCGCTGTATTACCATACTGGGCCGTTAGAAAACACAACATTTATATATTCTGTAGTATGTATGTATAGTATACAAATAGATACCAATAATACTTGTATGGTATTATTGGTATCTATTTGTATACTATATATACTATAGTACATATCTAATATAATATATTGTTACGAGTTGCAGGACTGGAATTAAAATGCCGTTGTATATACTATATAATTTATTAGGACTATACAAACACGTATAACACAGGTACAAATATAACTGAACATAATCAGTACAAACGTAATGCACGATTCAGTAACACGCGCAAAGTCCGTCACTATATAGATTATCGAATGTACACACGTCTTGCTTCGCTTCTGGTTATCGCTTGACTGCCGATCTCTCCCTTGGAGCATTGCTTTATACTGCACAAATATAATATGTCGCTCGGACGCGTGGGCTGAATTTATAAGAATCGCACCTGTCTAATGACTAACATAAAAGATCACAATACACAATCGACTGTTTTTCTAAGTACATTTTTTTAACATAAAGTAAACAAAAGAAGTCCCAATGCGGGAAGTGAATAAACTGTTCTTTATGGCAAGCATATGAGCATTTACTTTTGTTGGCATGTAACAGTATATATATATATATATATATATATATATATATATATAAACACAATAAAGGTTAGGTATATACTTGTTTTAATTTCGAACTTCTCAAGATATACTCCTAAAACTCTTCATACAAATTAATAGACTTTTCCCGAAACCAATAAAAAGCAAAAAACAAAGAACGATCTCGAGGCCGCCGATCCTTGTCCCTGTTTTGATCTTCCAATAAATTACGAACAGGAGATATTTGCGAAACACGAGAATGTTGTATCTAATATCAATTCTAAAACGGTTGTAGACATAGCAACGTTTGATCTTGTGCTTGAAAGACTAGAGTTGGGCAATTAAATGCGCGTATCGAACGTCTTTATTGAAAACAAACCATCCAAATATTATTTTTCTACAAGCTGATGCGGTAATCAGCATACACGAACAAAGAGAGATATGAATTAAAGAATTTGTTCTAAATTGTGTGCGTAATTTTAATGAAAATTTAATGCCGAAGTGCATGTTTTTTCTAAACAAATTATTTCAGATTTGTTTAATTTGAGAAAATCAAGCGTATATTTTAAAAAGTCTGTTTATAAAATTAATTGTCCGCTATAAAGTGCGTGAAATACATATAACTTGTTTACTCAACTTAAAGACAGAATTAAAAATATTTTAACTAACCACCTAGACATAAATTTTTATTAAAATTTTACTTTCTTGTTATTGTAGTGGGTGAAAATACTGTCATTTTTTAAAATTTGTAGTTGAAAAGATCAGGTGCAGTTAGAAAGTATAGATAGATAACACTTTATTGCTCACCAAATATACAATTTCAAAATACACAATTACAATAGTCATGGTAGAAACAAAAAGCGGCTTTAGGCGGCCTTATCGCAGAAAGCAATCTCTTCCAGGTAACCTAACTTAAGGAATAATTTAATCTAATCTGGCGATGTAGGTGGTGCTGATCATTAAACATATCATAAATAAACATACATAAACTACATAATTTATAAATTAAATACATACATACATATATATTAAATAGTCTATAATATAAGCATAATTATTTAAGGAAAAGTAGTGTTTTCTGAGTGCGTTCTTAAATGTAGGCGATGTTTTAGCCTCTCTGACAGTAAGAAGCAGCGCATTCCAAAGTTTGACAGCCTGCACTGTAAAAGAGTAAAAGTATATATATATATATATAGTAAACCTTAAACACGCCAAACCTATGGCCATACACAAAAACTTACTATTGCTGTTGTTCCACTCCTCCAGGTAACGCATTGATTATACGAAACTATATTTATTAGATTCCAATGATATCTTATATATCTTGAATATGATCTTTATTGAACAGCTTACAATATCACCAAGGGGTACGAGTTACTAGGAATGACTAGACCCAACTAATATACCTAACTCTGATAAAATATTTTTTAATAATAACAAAACAGAGTTCAAACGAAAAGCAAAATTAAATATTTTATACTACATCTTGAAGTCGGTGTAAAGTAAACACTGACTTCAAGATGTTGTAGAATTATTTGTCCGTGCTGGAACGGAGAAAGAATACAATTTCCTGCGGCCGGGCGGCCTGTCGTAAGAGGCGACAAAACAACCCACAGCCAGGTGATAGGGATTTGCTCGATTGGATGGCGAACACCCCTGATCTATGCCGCCATAATAACCTTGTATTGTGTTCCGGAATTAGTAACCAGGTTCCAGTTTCCTTTTAGAGAGCAGCAGCGCATTTGTAGCGCCTTTAATGTTGCAAATGTTCATAGACGATGGTAACCGCTTCCCATTAACCCCTGGTTTCTATATTTTACCGACGGTTGTCTGTAACAGTAACTGATTGATTTTGAAGCTACCAATAACCGATGGTTGAGAGGGCTATACGAGCGTTTCACAAGCTCATTGACAATTAGTAATACTGTCGGTTATCAGTAATTACTAATTCCGTCCCAAGCGTTTTGCTAATGCAAAGCAGTTCTGGTCGTAGAACACGTAACTTAATTCAATGAATAGAGGTATAAGTACAAAATAAATACATTTTCAAAAGAAGAGATCTTTTGGGAGATACGATTGTCATTGAAAATCAAGATTTCAATCAATCTGCCTTAAAAATACTTACAATTACAGTCATTTTATATGAATGTTGTATGAACAAAACGCAGTAATGTAAACAACATATAAACTTTTTAAATAATGATTGTAGCAAAAAAAAAGATGAAAAAGTGTTGTCACTTCAGAAATTTATCGAAGTTTTGATGATTTGTAGTTATTGATCGCAGTTTTGTTTTAAATAGGTGAAGATTAAAAACAACGGTGTTTAATGGTTCCAGAGTCAAAGATGAAAATACTATAATACTGGACTGATTTTTTTAGGCACCCCATATGCAATATATTTATTGACACCTTTAATCATCACTTCATCATCATCATCACTATCACTATCACTATCACTACATAGTATAAAACAAAGTCGCCTTTTCTGTCCCTATATCCCTATGTGCGCTTAAATCTTTAAAACTACCCAACGAATTTTGATGTGGTTTTTTCCAATAGATAGAGTGATTCAAGAGGAAGGTTTATATGTATAATACTAAGGCAACATTGCAATTTTAGAGGTTTCTATGTAGTGAAGCCCGTGCAAAGTCGAAGCGGGCCGCTATGTTTTTATATTGCACCCGTGCGAAGCCGGGGCGGGTCGCTAGTTAAATATAAAATAGGTTTCATCAAATAAACACTCGGTGAAGGTCGTTGTATAGCGGGATCTTAGCCTATTATTTTATGTTAGGTTTCCCCCGTAAGTTCATCCATATTGGACGGTGTTCATATTGTAAGGACTAAACTGAACATGAATGTAACAAATTTATTAGAAATCCTAACAGACGGAATAAGCTAACTTCTACATATCGTAACCACTTGAAAACCACTCCCAGGAAAAACCAGCGTGAGTGTACCATAGTGAAATTATTACATCGAAATCCATTTTTTTTCGATTGGCGACTTCAATCCGCTGCCATGAAAATTTCCGTGGGATTTCCGGGATTCAAAGTAACGCAGATTTTAGGTCCGGGAACATAGATATATGGATTATAACTATACTTATTATGTTTACTTTAAAATAGATCTCATTCACCAGCAGTTCCATCATTAATTCAAACTTAATGAAAAAAAAATCTGTGAGTATTATTTAGTGTGTAAAAGCCATCAGATATGAAAGAGAGCAGAGCTTTAAGCTCGAACTTCCGGTTGAGCCGCCATTTCTCTTGTGCCTCTCAAAAGGCAACACGTGTGCTTTTAGTTTCTTTGTGCTTTTAAATTTAGAAAAAGTTCCTCTTTTGAACTGTTTTCGCATTTTTCACCATTTTCTTTATGTTTGGCCTATTTTAAATGTATTGTTTTACAATTCGGCGCGTTTTTAATGTCAAAAGTATTGTATAATAAATAATTGTTATGTACTAATAGAACATACTGTCAGTATTCTAAACATATTTTAGCCAAGGGTTGCCTGGAAAATATCGTTTTTTTTTGCAATAAAACTACGAATTTTATACTGCATAATAATAATATTGTCATTGTTTCCTTTTTTTTTTGTATTAATATTTGTTGTTTAATAAAGACTTATCTGTCTACCTTTCTACATCTTCTATATACTAATAAATCTGTGCATTAAATAAAAATAAATGTGAAAAACTAAATATATCTATGCTGCATGCACCGGAACACAAACCTTCCACCCATTATTACAGTTAGGCATGTATGCTGAAGAGTTTCTTGCGCCGCTTCTTCTCTTCAAGGCTTAAGATATTGCGAAGCGGTGGTAAATTAGATTAGGCTCCCATAGAGTAAATAATAACCACACACAATATTTAAACTAAATAATTAAAACGAATAAGTTGGCGGCAGGCTAAATAAAACTTTAACAATAGTGTTTGAAAGTTGAAATCTTTGTCTTCCGCAGTTCGTGCAGGAACGGAGAAAGAATACAATATCCTGCGGCCGGGCGGCCTGTCGTAAGAGATGACAAAACAACCCACAGCCAGGTGGTAGGGCATTTGCCCGACTGGATGGCTACCACCTTTGGTCTAGAGTATCATAACAACCTTGAGTTGTGTTCCGGCATTACTGGCCAGGTTCCAGTCTCCCTAAAGAGAGCAGCAGCACATTTATAGCACCTTTGGTGTTGCAAATGTCCATAGGCGATGGTAACCGCTTTCCATCAAGTGGGCCATCTGCCTGTCTGCTAACTCCTGCAACTTTTTTTTTAAATCATTGCCACTAGAAAGTGGCTGAAACGTCGGGATATCCAAAATCAAATAAATTATAGGTCCCGCCACGTAAAAAGAACGCTGAGCGGTAGTAGAGGGGATGTGTTTGCGCAGGTGTACAGTCATATCCTAAAGTATTATCCCGTCTCGCCCTCTTCATAAAACCAATTTGGTCGATAAAACGCTCACTGCGCAGGTTCAGAGCCAGCGTTCTTTTTACGTGGCGCGAACTATATCGCGCTTAAAACCGTTCACGTAGTTTTATTATGTATCTATGCTGTTCATAAAAAAGGCAAATTATTTAATCATAAATAACTAGCTGTTTTTAGAATTTTTGTGTTGTTTTCTGCAACGTTTGGATTAAATACCGAAGCTTAGCCGGTACTTATTCCAAAGTGCAGTTACCGTTTCTGCTAGCTTTTTTGTACTGAAAATTAGTGTTGTGTCGGATCGGTCGGAGAAAACTCCGGCACAGCACTAAGCTGAGTACAAACTTCATTTGCTAAAAACGCGGTGTATATGTTCTCTAAACCTGTTTCATTCTTTTTACTATGATTTGTAATTAGTACAGCAATTACAGATATGTAATATACGTCGCTTTTTCTTCAAATAAAACATTTTTCTTTATTTCTTTCAAGCTGCTCAAAAAAAACAATAAAAGAATATTTGCATGATTTAATTCTTGACATTATACTTTGAAGTGACAGATCTTAAGAAGGGATTAAAACAAATTTATCTTCAATTACCGTGTACATCTATCTCATTTTGATATTTTGCAGATTACAGAAAAAATAATATAATCTCCAAATCCCGCACGAATAGTGGCCGCTAGTCTTGATATATAAAAATGAATGTTTATGTGTATGTCCTTTATAGGATCGTAAATTATACATCCGATTTTGATGAAATTTTGTGTGTTTGAGTGGGTCCCGGGATGGTTTACAGCCATAATTGGAACTGGTAGATGGCGCTGAGATCGGGTTCTAGAATCCTCCTAATCACCTGAACCGATTTTGGTGATTTTGTTTTTGTGTGTGTCATGAAACAAAGTATTTTAGGAATTCAGAAAATAGGCGGCACGAAGTTCTCCGGGTCAGCTAGTTTAAAAAAAAACCTAATAAAATAATGTATACATTGTGTACCTTTTTGCAGTAAAGAAAATTCAAGGGTCATCGCCCCCTTGCTGGTAGAGTGATATTTATGAGTTTGACGACGGTGACCGGCACATCAATCCCGCTTAGTTCTTAATAGCACGAGCAGAGAGCATTTGTCACCAGACGCCGTTATTAGCCCCCTTGCTTTGAAATAAGGCAGATTTGTCGAGATTCTCTTGAAGGAACGTGAGCTTAGAATGGCAATGATCTTTTGATTTTTAATACACATTTGATTTTAAATCAAATATTCATTTTCCGGAATTTAGTGTGTAATAAATGGAAAAAGATGACAATGAAATGTTTAAAACGTTTTATCATTTTCATGGTATACTAAATATTATGTTAATTGGAATATAAAATAATAATAATAAATGGAGATTATAAAATTGAAATTGAATCGAAATTATATCTAAAAGAAAGAAGAAACTTATTGAAATTTTTTTCGGATTTCGTGAGCAGATTTATTTTTTCTGTATTTTGCACATTTTGTATCTGTCCCAAAGAAATGAATTTCCTTCTGTCTATGTATAAAAAATAAAATAGTTTAATAGATAGTCATTAATATTAGATAGTAGTTATAGTGAATTAAAGAAACATAGAATATATTTAAAGATAAACTAGGCTAAAACCATTATCATTTATCATATTTAGTTATTAATAGTAATTTAATAGGTACGTCATTTTCAGTCTCGTTCTACTACTGTAGTGTATTTTTATGTGTGCACTTATTTGTAGATAACAATCCAGATTTTTGTTTATATATGTGTATCAGTAATATATATATATATATATATATATATATATATATATATATATATATATATATATATATATATATATATATATATATATATATATGAGTCGGAACTTTGCATGTCTATAAATAAAAAAAAATATGCTAACATTAACTTAAAATCTAATACAGCGGTAAGTACTAGATCACTCACCGCTGACGATAAGAAATTTTGTAATAATAAAAAATTACAGCAATTTGTGAATAACGTAGTTTAAAATACATTTGTAATTTTGTCTCTAATGTAATTTTGTAGGTTGCCTCTAGTTATAAAATGAAAAAATGCAAGATAGAATTGGTACACGGTAAAGTTTTCATAGAATAAAAGATAAGATTCAGAAGATCCTTTCAAACCTTTTTCCAGCACAGCAAACGGATTAAGCTGAACTGGAATAAACCATGACTATGGTTCACGTAGATCTGAAACGAATACAATATGTACATGAATAATCCTGCCGTAAACCCGTGGAACCGTAACATCGTAATGCACCTGTACATTGCGCCCACAGCACTGTCGCAGTAAATTCTCTGCCAAACAAAACGTGCAATGTGCAGTTTACGACTGCGGGCGTGTCCATTCATGGACTCCAAAGTCAAATTTACGATACTATTCGAAGTAAGGGAGTGCCTCTTCGGGTGAAATTTCCATTATCGTTTGTTAGAAAGTAAAATTTTAAAATAACTTATTTTAATAGCAGTAGGGGATTTCAAGATGTCAGAAATCGAGCCCGAAGCCGCTAGTTCCCAGCGAGTTTGGCCGTGGCTAAAACATATCCCACTCAAGCACAGAGGCCATCTATAAAATTTCATAAAATGTCTATTTAAATGAAATCAATATTAAAAGAAAATTGCTGCCAAAATACCGTTAGAATTATTAAAGAGTTTATTAGAACTATACAAACATGTTTAACACAGGTACAAATATAACCGGACACAACTAATCCAAACGTAATGCAGAAGGTCGTAATTCAATAAAACGCGCAAAGTCCGTCACTATTAGATTTCCGAATGTACACACTTCACGGCTAGATCGAAGTTGTAGCTCAACTGACCCCTTTCTCAATCATGCCGTCGTTTTATACTTCACAAATGAAAATGTGCCTGACCGGAAACGTCGACACAATTTTTTAGAATTTACATGTAACTCGTAACACAAGGCTAATGGTGCTCCTGAGCGAGTAGAATAGGACTATAGGCTGTTCTCCACAATAACTAGAAATGTATGCCAATAAATAAGTGACCAAAAGAAACGATCATAAAAGGATTACAATCAGTTCAAATGCCAACAGGTAATAAAATGTCCTTTTACAGATCTGTACATCGAATTTGTGTTTTTCAGAGCCTAAGTTGTAACACTAGTAAGTAGATAAGTGATTATAGTATTTTGTGCAATTTCTTCTGACAGTGTAGGCAGTTTCTAAGAGAAACAAAGCGTAGGGTGGTGAGCGTAAAAGTGTGTTTCGCTCGATAACGTTTGATCGGTACTATTTTGAATAGGGACTGCCGCCATATTAAGAAACTCAAGGATTGCGATGCTCTGAAAGGGTCAAGTGAATAAATAATTCAAGAAATACTATTTTGTTGTATGTATATATTTAAGTCCGTAGTAGTAGATAATAATAATAATAATAATAATCGGCAGACAAACACACACATTGTATATCCCCAAATTAAGCAAGTTACGCTTGTATTATGGGTAATATACAACGGACCACTCTGGGGCCGATCCCAGACACCCAGACTATGGTAAATAACGGAGAAAATACGTTTCCGAAATTTACTATACCGGGAATCGAACCCGGAGCCTCTGGGTTGCAGTGATCTAGGCCGGCAAAGGCTTAGCCCGTCGTTGGCCCGCTAGCTTAGATAGATAGATACAACTTTATTATACATCAATACAAAAATTAACTCAAGGACTCAAACTATATCTAGTTATGTAGTACAAAGGGCGGTCTTATCGCTAAAAAGCGATCTCTTCCAGACAACCCCAGGAATAAATTGAGATGATAATGGCGATGGTGGTATACGTAGATAGTGGGAACTACTTACATATATATATATATTTGTTACGACTTGGTGCCGACAAACACAAATTCATACCCGCAGCCCTGTAGAAAAATTTGAACTTCTTTTGTTTAGTTTGTGTTTAAAAAATTTGATTACAAAAACAGCCCATTGTGTATTGTAATCTTTTATGGCAGTCATTAGCCAGGTGTGAATTCGGTCTACGCGGCCAAGAGACATATTTCGTCCGTGCAGTATAAAGGAATGCCTCGATTGATGAAAGAGGCAGTCGAGCGATAAGCACAAGCGAGGCAAGACTTGTGTACATTCAGTAATCAAGTCAAGTGACGGACTTTGCGCGTGTATTTGAATTACGATTTTTGTATTACGTTTGGGCTTATTATGTTTGGTTATATTTGTATCTGTGGTATACATGTTTGTATAATTGCAATAAACTGTGTAGTCATTCTAACAGCGTTTTAATTCGTGTCCTGCAACTCGTCACAATATATTATATTAGATATGTACTATGGTATATAAAGTATACTATACAGATAGATATCTACAGAATATATAAATGTTGTGTTGTTCCAACGGACCAGTATGGTGATACAGTGAGATAACGTAACCGCTTACTTTAACTAGTGGTCGCTCAGTGGTCGAAATTCGACCATAATTAATTTAAATTATAAGTTTGAACATTATTAAGGTTCTGTTGTCAAAGACCTAAACCTTGTCTAAGACCTTCTATAATCACAGATTTTGCCAGGGCTAGTGTTATACTGTTAATTTGACTTTAACAATAAACAAAAGAGTGAATATGCGTGTGTGTGTATTTTTTTTTATTGATTTAATGTAATTTTTATGTATATTTTAAGAAAAAATAGTAGTCTTCACCCCTTCTATATATAAACTATAAGTGTGCGATATTACATACTCCTCCGTTCACGCAATTTTCGTAAAAAGGGGTACAAAGTTTTTGCTGTGGTTTTGCTTCACCTATTAATATACTCGTATAATAAAGTAAGTAGCAATAGTAAGATGAGTTGTAGATTAATATCAATTCATAATACAAGAAACAAACAGTAATATCATGTTGGTTTTTAGAAAATGAAACGAAAAGCTAAAGTAAATAAATAAAGAGAGCAGAAATTAACAGAAAAGTTTTAATTACAATTTCAGAAAGGATTCTTGTTTTCGAACAAAATTTCGGATTAGTACATAATAATAAATTTTAATATCTTTGGCAGAATTCAGCGAAATGCTTTCTTGGGACGTTGTTTATTGTTTCTGGGGATTTGTTTTCTTTGCCTTTGGGTTTTGGCGGAAGCAGCTTTGTTCGGGTCCAATTCAAAATGGAAACGATCATAATATTCGAAAACAAAAATGATTAAGTTTAGAATATAAAGAAAGAAAGAAAAACTTTAATTAAAGAAATAGCGACGCAGTTAAATTCTTTATACATATTACACAGAACATAATTTGACACACTGTTTGCATTGTTGTGCCGGAATTATATCCGACACAATAGATAATCGTTATTACGTAAACTATCAAAAATATTATAAATATAAAAAATCCCTATCACAATGTTTGACCGCGATGAACGCTTAAACTACTGAATCTATTTTGATGATTTTATTATCATTTTGCTGGATTTATACCAACTTAGGACATAGGATGGGTGGGTTTGTTTATAATTTATAACCAAAAAATATATTTTTAAAGTAAGTATGAGTTCTGCTGTCAATAAGTTGCATAAGCATCAAATACCATACTTTAAGTCCCAATCTTTCTTTGATGCTACCAATTATTTCAAGTCAAACATCTTTTAATTTTTTTAAAATAAACAATATAACTGTGCTTTTTTATATATATATAATATTCTTTTCTACGTGTGTACGTGACTGAACTCCTATGCTGTTGAACAGATTTTGATATTTTTTTTGTGTGTGTTCAAGATAGATTCGAGAATAGTCTTCATTCACAATTGGAGCCGGCAGACGGCGTTGGAAGTTTGACGAAGTTTTTGGGGTTTATTTGAGTGGATCCCTCTACGGCTTAAATCTACAGTTGGACCCAGTAGGTGGCGCTGCAATGACCAAAATTTTTATTTTTCAGAGCATGATAACGTCTGCCGGGACCACTAGTTTATCTATACGTGAAAGAATGATCTAATCGTTATAGGATTTTTTAAGAGTAGAAATACAAAGACAGGTGAATGAAAGGAAAATCAAGAAAGGAGAATATAGTGGTGTCGTTTTCGCCAAAATAGCTAAATGTTGGGCCGTGGAAAGAAAAAGGCGTTATTTACACGTATTAATAAAATATTTATTATAGGACACGATATTACATGCACCCGCGCTGTGGCTGGTAGAACGCGAACTATATATATCTACTTATGTATCTATATTCTAAGTACATGCAGCACACAGCTCACGATTCGTACTTCAACACTAAAGAATCCTAAAAATATAATAGGATTCTGTAGCCATGGCCTACTTACAACTGTAAACATCAATTCATCAATTTCTATCGACAATACTTGCCTTAATAAATGGTCCAATAAAGTAAGCTTTGGTCCAGTAAAACCTTCTTCAAAATATACGACTTTGCTAAGACAGAAAAAGTAGTACAGGTCCAGAGCATACCTATATCATCAATCTTTCAGACACAATGTATAATCAACTTTAATGTTCATGGTAACAAAGTATATAATTCTATGAAACACTCTGGTTCGTGTTACGTTTTAACATGGTTATATGAGAACATTAAAGACACATGCTGCAAAGGTGAGACAATAGTTAAGATTTTTTTGAAGATAAAAATTTCAGATTGCGCAGCCTCGGGACAGTAATGAAAGAGCAATTGTACCGAGAATGAGTCATTTAATATCCTAACTAATATTATGAATGTGTATGTAATTAATTTATTTACTATATTTACTCACAATCATCGCTATCACAGTAGTCACCAATACAATATTGTGGTCCACAAAATACATCATATATACATATTTAATAAACATAACATATAATATGGTTAATTTTATAATTTTATTAATGTATGTATATACAAATCACGTATGTATTTGCAAGATATATATATTTAGAAGATACTGATTAGGTAGTAATGTTCTTATGGAGTTTTTTGTCCATCCAAAGGTGTCTGGAAGAAATCGCTAATACCGATAAGAACGCCTATTGTATTATAAAATTTTATATCTGTGAACTGTATCTTTAAAACGCAATAAAGCATATTCATTCATTCAACATGGTGTGCAATTATCGTGAATTCACTCTTAGTGGAGTTAAAAATGACAAATAGTTCAATGTACGCAAGGCCTGTATCATCGGCATCTTATTGAGGTACTATTATCTACGAACATTGGCTACATCTAATCACATAATTTTCTAGAATGTTCAATTTGATTTGAGTCAATACACCTGGGTTAAAAAATTTACCTCGTTTGTGACTTTTCACGCCTTAAATACGCAAGAGATCATCACAAAGTTATGCATGCACGTTATCAGGGGTACTCAGTAAGACATAAGGTACCTTTCACCCAGAAAAAAGTAGGGGAAAGCAGGTAGGATTCGTACACAGGGAGCATTCGTACAGTAGAGATATCTCCGCCATTATGCAACATTGAAATGTTTGCATTTATGTGCGTGATGGCCGTTTGTAGGATACGGGTACCTGCGGGATGAGGCCACAATACGGCCATTGGCTTCGATGATGTAAGTCGATACGTGAATTTGCTCTGCGTAAGTATTATTCGTTGTCATCTTTTAATTCGCTTGACTGGTATAAGTAATGCTCAAATTATAAAAGTGATTTATTATAGTTTATGCCCTAAAATATTACTTTAATATTTAAATAGATATTTTAGCTCAACTATAACGGTTATGTTTATTTCAAATTAATTTGTTGAATTATCTGGATGGGGTACCTTCGTGCAGTTACATGTGGGGTAGATTCGTACTGTAAGAATCCTCCTCTAGTGTAATAGGTACCGGTAGATATTGTACCTATGGGTTATTTTGTTCTAATTTCACGATAAATACAACTCGAATTTATGTTTTAAGTCTCTGCAAAAAAAATAATTAGTTGTTAGCACTTTGCTTTATGCGGATGATGCCCTGCTTTTAGCCTAATCGCCACCAGAACTGCAAACACTAGTTACAATGATGAAAGATGACTGTCATGCGAGAGGCTTATATTTGAATAAGCAGAAAACAATGGTTATGGTGTTTGAAAGAGAAGAAACCAGAACGAATGCAAGGATAATGGTCGATGATGTTATGCTGGAACAAGTGAATGAGTTTATATATCTTGGATGTGCTTTTAGCAGGGATGGAAGGTACAGCGCTGACATAGAAAGAAGAGTAAATTTGAGGAATAGTATGAATGGAGCTTTAGGTAAACTTCTAGGCACTAAGAAACTCAGCCAGAAAGCCCAGCTTGCCATACACAACGCAGTGCTGGTACCATGTATGACAAGAGCTATGAATGCCAAAGAAACAAATGAGGTGTGTAGGAATAAGCCTAAATGGCGCTCTGTTGTTCCTGCCTACCCCGCAAGGAAACTGGCGTGAAGTTATGTATTTATGTATGTTGAGACATGTGATAAAATTTATAATGTTGATTTTTAGTTCTTTTATTAATGGAAAAAATATTATGTTATATAAATATTTTCAGGACTTATTTTTTAAGTATTAAAGTACTTAAAACAATATTTTTGATCATTACTAAATGAAGATCATTAGTTTCATAATTATTAGAGAAGAAAAAAATACATTTGTGTTCTTTTCGTTACATAGGTACTCTGAATACAATAATTACTAGTTTACTATATGACGGCTGACGCTGTTTTAACTTTGACCTCATTAAAGGACTTTACTACATTGAATAAATGGCATTTTCTTTGATTGTACGGAGGTTCCCCACTATGTATGAATGTGCCCCACGCTGTGCACGAAGCTACCCCATGCATGGGGTGCTTTCGTGCGTTTTCCATTTTTTAGGAAAACGGTCGTAACTTCTCCGTGTTGCTTTATATGAAAACTGCACTTCCATAATATTAAAGCCAGATAAATGGGTAATATACCGCTATTAAAATAATTTTGTAATAGCTAGTAGTTTCTTTTTTATAAGGCTCAGAACAAAAAACGTACGAATCCTACCTGCTTTCCCCTACTGGTCCCTACAGATACATGGATATAGCCGAACGTTTCATCCACGTTTTATTGGCGCCACTGTTACGATTCACTAACATATATATAGGCATGGCAACGACAATGACATGACAGCAACAATTTTAACGTGTTGCTCTCATGGTTAGTTCCTTCGCTTCGCTAGATAGCATTATGGGTATTTATTAACCATACGTACCTACGTTTGATATCTCAAAGAATTATAATATGCCCACCTGCTGACAAATATTTCATTTCAACCAAAACGCTGGCCTGTACCTTGGGCAACGCGTAAGCATTGCCATACAACGTGTTGGTGCGGCCAGCGTTTTAGGCACGTTGCCAATTGACGGTGATTTGGGACCTATCTAGTATTTGTAGTTTTTTCTTCTGTAAATTAAAGTGTATATAGATATGTATATAGATATGGTTAGTATAGGTAAGTTATGTAAAATAAATTCAAATTCCTTAAAAAAGGGAGTTTAGATATATTTCATGAAGTGGTCATGTTAAAAATGGAATCGTGTAGAAAAATCTTTTTTGAACAAGAGCGAAGCTGCGGACGAAAGCTAGTAAGTATTTGTAATACATGTTATGTATACACTGACAAAGTAAGTATTAATCAGCGATAAATTAAGTGTTTTCCTATGAGGATGGCTTGGTCAGTACTGACCAAACCCTCTTATAAATAACGAGAGAGAAAAACTTTTCTTCAGATTTTTTTTCATGAGCTGATGGATTTTTCAATGTATATATGAATGAAGACAATACTGTGTGGGGTGTCATTAGTCAGATGATGAAAAACCATGACGATATTTTTAACGGTTTTTAATTGATGATATTCGGTAAACTTGCGCCCGCTAGGGCCCTGCGCTCGGGCAATGCACCCCTTGAGATTCCGTATGAAGATAGCCCTAGAAGGGTATTATACGCCATGATGTCTTTATTAATTACTTAATCCTGTGGAATAAAGCTGTGGAGCGCTGTGGCCCACGGGTAATATAATGGTTCAATTGAGGATTGTATTGAGAGAAAATAGGTATGACCTAGATCCTTGCACTAGAAAGGCTCCACTAACATTGAGATACCCTCTCTTGGCTTAGCTAAGGCTTTCGAGTTTAACACTTTTCGCTAGGTTTTAAGTAAGATATTTTTTTTTTGCTAGGCGCGGTATGTTTCTTGTCAAAGGTTGACAGTGACGCTCTTATTCATATTTAATTAGAGTAAGTATATAAGATTCTTTAAGGTTCGTCAAATAGTCTACAAACGTACTCTAAATAAGAAAGAAAGAAGAAAGAAAGAAAAATATTTATTTTCAATATCGACACACAACACAAAACAATACTAAGATATTAAATTACACAGATAAAGAAATTGTATGCCGCATAATGAAAATGAGGTTGGCACTCAGCATTTTGCCGTGCCGAGCCTAGGCCCGACACAGCGCTGATTTTCAGTGTCCACCTCCTCAATCACACATATGGCATGCGACCCGTATCAAACATTAAATATAGTTATTAAACAACATGACATGACAAAAAATGACAAAAATAATAGCTCCAAACCCTAATAATTGTAAGCTACCCAATGTAACAAGAAATGCAAACAGACTTGTATTCCATTTTGACTGAAATTTTGAAAGTTCCTTTATAAGGTAAGTACAAATACTTGACTTAGTGCAATTTTATTATTGGTGTTTTCATTAGTAATTAAGTTCTTAAATATGTAGGGTCTTCTTTTTGCAATTTAAGTAAGCTATTTGATTTAAAATGAAATTTAAATGAGTGCATTTCCATAAATCAATATGAATAAGACCATTAGTGTTCAAAATCCCTATCTTCATCCTGGTGTGCATTATCGCCTCACATAGGAATAGGGTAGACAGCAAAATTGATGGAGCCATGTTCTACTTACTTTATACTAGGCAAGAACCGAACAAAAGCTATAATGAATACGTATTCCTATTAATATGATCGTGCCAAATATTCTAATAGACTAGTAGTGTCTTTATATCACTTTTCTATTAGATACGTACGTTGTTTGTTCAGACTTATGGCAACAGTAAACACAGTTTTATGTCTCACCAAGCCACTACGACCGGAATTACGTTCTTCATTTGTCCACTTTTATGTCTTTTGTGATCCTGAAATGGCTTTGGTTGGGGGTGTGCTCCATCTAAGGCTATTGTAGTACAGTTTGTTTTATTAATATTGCTCGTAAATATTGTACGATGTTAACTGTTTATGTCGGATCACAAAACTATTATATCCCTACATAAGAAAGTACGAAGTTTACTTTGATTATTATAATATCACTTTTATTAAATTATAAACATTTAATTTACTGATGTATATTACATTTATATGACACAATGAAGAAACCTTAATTAAATGTATTAATAATTTCTTATATATTGTTACGAGTTACAGGACTCGAACTAAAATGCCTTGAAATTACTATAGAATGTATTAGAACTATACAAACAAGGATAACACAGGTACAAATATAACTGGACACAACCAGTATAAACTGCACGAATCAATAACACGCGCAAAATCCGTTACTATATAGCTTATCGAATGTACACACCTCTTACTCGTATCGTAATCGCCGCTGTGTCTCCTCTCCGTTCGGGCGGTTTTTTACTAAACTATACAATATGTCTCAACACAATGTATAACAATAGTTTCTAAAAATCACACCTGGTTAATGAATATTATAAACGATTACAACACACAATAGCATGCTTTTCTAAACACAAATTTTAAACACTAAGTAAACAAAAGAACTCCAAACTGCGAAAGGTAATATACGGCAGTTGTGCATTTACTTTTGTCGACGTGTAACAATAATTAACTATATAAAACTTTTTGTTGAAGATTTCTAGATTAATAAGACTACATGAGTAGAATATTGAGCCTAGACTACCGTCATCTCCTATGGGTAAGATGACCAGGTTACCTCGCTTGTTCTAATCCACTGTCTAAATAGACATCAGTGTTTTGATTACCTGAAGCATCGACTTTTGTTGATGAGATTAACAAATTACGCAATATTTTTGTTCGCAGTTCTTTATGAAATTTGTATTAAAACCATTTATTCCATTAGCAATTTTAAAAACAATCCGAATTCAATATTTGACTTTTTTTAACAATCACAGTAATCAGATTAAACCCGTTCGGTTGATCGATGTCACAAATGAAAAATTGCTTTGGCTATAGTAATTTAATTAAAAGCTATCCAAATGGTTTCGTTGCTCTTTTTGTATGTATATATATTTGTTTATTTTAAAGTTCTTTTCAATAACTTGATATTTATGGTCTAAAATATTTCATAAAACTTGATTTGGGTTAGTGAGATTTAGGCTGTATATCGCAGATATAACGATAAATTTAAGGCGTTATTTAAAATGCAAAATTTGTAAATGACGTAAAAATGTATCCAGATAACGTATACATTGATGTTGCTATGACTTAGCAGCTTTTTTAACGCTTTAAGTAACACGCGTTCGGCCACAGCCTAAATCTTTAACACTAACGCAGATGCAGACCCAGCATGAAAGAATAAAATATAAAATAGCAATTCAAAGTTAACGTATAGCGGTATCTAGTTGTGGTGGGTTTGTGGTGGCTCGTACAGCTTTGAGAGTAAATTTTTTATTAAGGAATCATTCTTCCATTGTCATAGTTTTCATATTTTACCTAGGTATGAGTACACAGTTTATATGAGTATGACAAGCCCTAATCAATAATAAATGTTTTACAGATAATTTTAAAAGCACTCTCGTCGTCAGTTATTCGCAGTCCATTGCTGGACGTAGGCCTCTCCAGGACAGCACCACTCATCCCTGTCCCCCGATTTCCTCATCCAGCGCCTATCGGCGACCCTGCATAGGTCGTTGGTCCATCAGGCTGGAGGGCGTCCGACATTACGTTTACCGGTACGCGGTATCCACTCCAGGACTCGTCTGCTCCATCGGCCATCGGTCCTGCGACAGACGTGACCGGCCCACTGCCACTTTAACTTGCTAATTTTGCGAGCTATGTCGATTACCTTAGCTTCTTACGGATATCCTCATTTCTCATTTTATCCATAAGAGAAACACCCAACATAGCTAGCTCCATAGCTCGTTGAGTGACTTGGAAAGCATTATGATATATTTATTTAAAGTAAAAAATAAACAGTACATGTATTATGAAAAGTCACTGTTCTAATATCACTTAGTCAGGCGAAGTGTAAAAAATTAAATACCAGTGTCATGATAAATATCACAAAGAAAGTGTATTCAAAGAGTGTTCATCCTTCATAAAATGTTCTGTAACAACACAAATTGTCCTTAAAACATCTTTATTTTCCTATAAAAAAAGCTCTGAGACCTTTTCGAGTCACAATCTTAAGGGTCGACCCTCAAAGCGTTGAGGTGAAAGTAATCGCCGTATCAAAGCGAAATTTGTCAAAAACACGACTCCGCGTGCACTTCCGTCAATTCACTCCAATTAATAACTCCAGGCTGTCCTTTTTTCACTCATGAAGAGTTGTATACAACCTTCTCTTACTAGTCCCCTTGTTTGAGAATCCCCGCCGAGATAGAATATTGCCACTTTGTCGCGCCGCCTCCCGCGGGCTGTTTGTATACGACGGAGAAATTGCAATATTTTCTACGGCCAACGCAGGAAAATGTATATTTTAAACTTTTAAAAGCTTAGTGTATGAATTTTTTAAAACTTAAACGAAAAAATTCGGCTGCACCGAAGCAACATTTGCCGTTGCATTTCTGACTTTTAAATTTAGTGCGGTCTACTGAAATGAGATTGGTTTTAAGGCTAGTAGTCGAAAACAGTACATTATCGCAATCTAAAATTGACTTGACATTTTTTAGCTCGAGTATACAAAATACAGTCTGTAAATTACCAGTGGATTGTACCTACACTTGTACAGAGTCTGTACAGTCCACTGCTCACTTCCTGATCACTTGCTAGTCCAGCCAATCTGATACAACTCTATTTAATAAAACTACGTTTTAACGGTTTTCAGCGCGGTAATATATTTGATTTTTGTTAATAGGACATTTCGGCCAGTTTTCAGTGGCCATGATCACGGAAGACAAAGATGTCAAGTGTTAACGAGTATTGTTAAACTTACTCCATTTGCTAGATTTATTCTACCTATATACGAAACAATACAAATCTTTGGGTACAGTTAATCATTATCCCGAAAATGGTGTTGAAACTACTGTAATTACATACCGACTAACCAATCACTTTTATACAGATTATATTTATACTACAGTCTTACAATTTTAGACTACAGAGATATTCAATCATAATTAAGAAAATGAGATTTTAGTCTCATTAACTGAAAGATAACTATCAAATACAGTTGACTTCTTAGATGCGCGTGGATTTGGTGTGCACGTCACTTTTCCACGTGTAAGACATCTCAGTTGTGTGCGTCGGCTTAATGTAGTCCTGAATCATGGCATTGGTTAGACTATTTTCTCATAGGTTTCATCATCATCATCCGATCGTTAAATCCCGGTTGCGTCCGGAGCGTTCACTCCGATGCCCAGGGTCCGCTTGCCTACTTTTGCTACTCCACTTCGCGCGGTTTTCAGCATCCCCCGTTTTGAGACCATCGGCACGCATGTCATCCCTCACGACGTCAAACCAACATTTCTTGGGCCTTCAGCTTCTACCGGGACTTGGCGGAGGCGGCATGGCTAGACATTTGTTCCTCACATAATTAGCCGGTCTGCGTAAAACGTGGCCGTACCAGCGTAAGCGACACTCTTGCAGTTTGTCTGCTATGTCACGGACATTTGACGGCCTCTGTGGTTGAGCGGGCTAAGCCTTTGACGGCCTACCTCACTGCAACCCAGAGGTTCCGGGTTCGATTCCCGGAATAGTAAATTTCGGAAACGTATTTTCTCCGTTATTTACCATGGTCTGGGTGTCTGGGATCGGCCCCAGAGTGGTCTGTTGTATATTACGCATAACACAAGCGTGACTTGCTTAATTTGGGGATATGCAGTGTGTGTGTATGTCTGCCGATTATTATTATTATTATTAGAAGACTGCCGCGGATGCGGGAGTTCCTGACCCGGTCTTTTCGCGTCAGTCCACACATCCATCGCAGCATATTCATCTCCGTGACACGCAGTTCTTACTTGTGTCGCTCAAGTAAAGGCCACGCTTCACTGCCATACAAAAGGACAGGTCTAATGATGGATTTATAGACCTGTCCTTTTAATTTGGCCGGCATTTTAGGGTCACAAATGACACCTGTCACCTTACGCCACTTGGCCCAAGCTGCTGTAATACGGGCCTTGACATCGTGGTCGATATTCTCGAATAACTATTTACCTTACTTACAAATATTTACTTACCATTCGGACATAGTCCCACATTCCATGTGTCCCTTAATGACACAATACCTCCTTATATCATTGTTATTCATAACAATCCATACCAAAGTAACACTAATTACCTCAGCTATAAGGTGTTTTATCAAATGATAAGTGGATGCAATAGAAGTGTTGGTCATTAAAGCTGATTTATTATCCCGTGACCTACAGCCTGAAAGTGACGAGTAATATATTGTAACTTGTTTTTAGAAACATTAGTAATGTCGATAATAGTGTTAAATCTTGTAGGTTAGTAGGGAACTGCTTTTGTTGTTTAGTATGTTTAGAAATAAGGATTTTAGAACGACTTTTTGTGTAAATACAAAGCTTTCAGGTTTTGAATGAATGAATGAAAACTCTTTATTGTTCGCCATAATTCATACCTGGATAATTTAATATGAACATTTCAATTAGAACAATGGGCGGCCCAATCGCTTATAGCGATCTCTTCAAGGCAACCCGGTGTCCAAGGAGATATTAGGAGAAAAATAAGATGGTTTAACTAAAATTTGTTTCAATCTTAATGAAATATAATTAAAGAAAAAACTACATAATATATAACTAAATAGATTATACATTACATATGCGAAATATAATATAATTCTATTTACAGCAAAAAAATACTTAATGGAAAAATAATGATCTGTCAAGTGTTTGAATGTAGAAATGGATGTAGCTTGTTGTCTAGTTATATATGAAATAGTTAGATTTAAATGTATACAGCGTGTTTCATTTCAAATGACAATAAATCATAACTTTAGTGGTCGTACTCCATACAAATTTTTTGGTACTATTAAATCAACCGTAACGTCAAAAATAAAATTTTAAAATTTCCGAACAAATTAATTACGATAAAAAGGGAATAAAAACAGAACATCTTGTAAATATTGGTTCGCGAGCGAGAGCGTAAGAATGAACAACTTCCGCGTTTAATGATGAAGAGACGAGCTGGCAACATGATACATTGGTCACTAACCTACCGATTTAGACACAATAACTGATACATGTTGTTGCAATATTCTGAAATGAAAAATGAGGTCCTGTGGCTAGACCAAAGAAGTTACCTTGATTCATTTTTGTATTTGGGCAGAGTAAGTCATGAAGAAAACGTGGTCTGATTTATTGTCGTAAGGTCTGAAACACGCTGTATATGAATGTTTAGAGTTTCAAAGTCATTTTGAAAAATATTAAAAACCTAATAAAATCGTCTCGACACCCGTCTTTTTATTCTTCTATTTTTTATGTTACAGTACTTTTCTCAGATATTTTGTAAGATTATGTAAACGTATGCCGTTAAACAATAATAGACTACGGGACAATTTGAAATCTTCGAATGTTATCTAATGGAATTCAGTTGGAGTAAAATCTTTTGAATTTCAAGGAAGAGCGGCTGCCATGCAACTGAGGATCATATCTTTAATATACATACTTGTGGAACTTATTATGAATAAAATCTTTTATATTATCTTTTAAATATGATCATGTCTCAGAATTTCGTGTTAAACTCAAGTGGCTTCCTGTCCGTCTTCGTCGGAATGCTCATATTCTGTCCCTTCTATATAACATACTATTTAATCCTACAGCGCCTTCTTATCTCAAGGAGCGTTTTAAATATTTATACCTTAGCCATAGTCATCACCTCAGGTCATCGGAAAACATACGTCTAGAAACACCAGTAAATCACTCGCGATTTTACAATAAATCTTTTACAGTTAATGCAGTGAGCCTATGGAATGCGCTACCTGTGAAAATCAGGCATGCTCAGTCTCTTCAGGCGTTCAACGGACTCCTGAAGGAACATTACCTCGGGCTCTAATAGTCTGGTCTATAATAATATCTTCATTCCCCCCCATATTTACTTACATAGCTCTATACATTATTTCTATGTTTATTATATATATATATATATATATATATATATATATATATATAGTATATTTTTGTCTTATTTCCATGTCTATTTATACTTACCATCTCAAAATCTTATATATATATATATATATATATATATATATATATATATATATATATATATATATATATATATATATATATATATATATATATATATATATATATATACTTTTTCATTCTATTTATATTGCAAAACCCACATGTCACACAATTTTCTCTAATCCATCCTAAGGTTGTCTGGAAGAAATTGCTTTTAGTGATAAGACCGCCTATTGTCTTCTGTAGTTAAAATTTTTAAATTGTATCTGAATGTTATGCAATAAAGTATATTCTATTCTATTCTATCTTTTGAACTTGAATACTGTAAATACCTTTGACTAAATAAAACACTTTTATAATGTAAAATAACATTTTATTCGTTCTTCAATAATTGTCATTGAAGCAGTATCGGTTACAATTACGTACATTCACTTACAAATACATTTTAACGTTAACATACTTATCTCATAACACTTAAACACATTTCAAATACAATCACATTCATCTGGCACTCAATATCATTATGACAATAAATATATTACACATTTAATTTCACGATCCATTTTTAGTATCAGGGATATATATTTGCTACGTACTTACATATAAAAATTGAAAAAAATTAAACTATTAATGTGAATTGTGAAGAATTTGTGAGTTTTAGAAAAAAATATTCTTTTGAAGTAAAATCGCATAGCTTTGTATCCTTCTGTGGGATTAAAAATCCCACGTGTTTTACACTAGAAAATTTAAATTATTTGCAAATTACGTATATTTTTGATATTTACTCAAAAGACAAAAAAGTACGGTGAATTGTATTATCTCTAGTGCTAAGGTATTTAAAATAGTGTCTATGAACAAAACTACTAATAGTAGCGTTGAGCGAATATCAAGTTATATATATTGTTGGGAGTGTATGTGGTATAATTTAATTTGTACCTTATTGGAGAAAGAATGGTGGAGTATGCGCAAAACTTATATGCGCCTCGAGTGAAGTTAGTTCCGTAAGTTAGTGCAGACGAAATTAACGCTTAAGCACATATTACACTTATAGTGGTTGTGCAAAAGAGATGGCATGTGAATCCGATCAGCGACCGAGCGAGACCTTAAAAATCTCTCAATTCTGTCTGTAAACTATTTTGTGCATTTACGTGTACGAACTTCAAGAACGCATATAAGTTTTGCTCGTAATGTGTAGTCGCCAAACTTAGTGGCTTGTCTAAACTAGCTGTAGAAGACTGCATAGTTGATTTTATATGAAAACTTACCAATTTATGCTATTTGAAATGAGAGGGAGCACATAATTTTACGTGATCTAAGTTACAAACAACAAATTCGTCTACGCTTACTAGCCCGTGACAATGAGTAACAGAGGTAGTTCTTGATAACATAAGAATTTATCAACATAAACAAAAGGTGACTGTAAAATTTAAAAAAAGGTTATAATAAATGCCCGTAATAAAGAGGAATGAAACTCATGTGACAAAAAAAATAATAAACTTGAAGTGTGATATAAGAGTAAAGATAGAAAGAAAGAAATGGATGGATTGTGCGAAGGATGTCATGGCGATTTGTGGTGTGGCAGAGGACGTATGCCAGAATAGAGAAGTGTGGAAGGAAAAGTCATTTGGAAGAAGGTGAAAGAAAACAGAGAATTAATCATGGGAAATATCACTCACCAAGAAGAAAAGAGTGATATATATCTTTTTGATACAAAGATATATATCACTCTTTTATATCTTTAACTCTTTATCTTTACAGTGAATAGTATCAGTATCAATTGCAGACAAGATGAGTTATCTGTGAGTTATATACAAGCAGAGCCGACACGCGTACCTGTGGCAACGCAAAATATCTGACATTTAAATAACATACACTCCATTTAGATGGCCTTTGACTTTTAGTAAATATTACAAAATTACACCATAAAACTATAGTGTTACGATTTCTTTTGGCTTGCTATTATATTCGGTTTCCCCGTTCACTCACTGCGCATGCGCAGTGCGCGGGCTAATCATTCTTTCTCATCGCGTGGAACAGGAATGAACTAAAGAGTTAAAGATATAAAGACACATTTTGAACGCACGTAATATACATATCTAATCACTCTTCGCGTCGGATATATATCTTTTGAGTTAATCACTCAGGAGTTACACACCTCTACAGAGAATATCAATACATCTGAGATACGAAAAGGGAGTTCTTTGAGTATAATCATATAAATTATACTCAAAGATTTTGATGCTTTATTTTTGATGATTAATTTGGTCTTTATAGCTAAGTCTATGTTTCTATACATTTAAGCTTGTCATGTGTAAAAAATTGACATTACATGAATCGAGCTTATGTCAAATTTAACTCAGTATTAATTAACATGAATAAATATAGAAATAAGACTATAAACTCGGCATTAATCACGAACTAATGAGCGACATATTCTTTAGTACAATAGAATATTACGAATACAAGCTTAATTTAAAGAGCAACCTATAATTTCACAAATAATCAAAAATCTAGAAATGCATTTTGATGCCTAAGAGTAGACCACCCTGTTTGATCCATAACGCGTTTAAATAGATACAATTTTAATATAATATTATATTAATGAGTATATATAGGTATTATATAGCACATACTTATATTATAGCTAACGATGAAATATAATAAAATTAAATGAGGATCATTAACAGGGTATTTCAACGTGACATGAGAAAATTACACAAGATAATGATTTTTTAATAAGATTTAAAATCTGAGTGCTCTTAACGTTTTTGAGTATTAAATTAATTCGACAAACATATAGCCAGAAGATACTTTTAGGCAAGTTCCAATGTGTTCAATTTTTTTTAAAAATCGTAGAAATTGATACTAAAATTGAAATTGTTTTACTTTATAAGAAAAATATGGCTAGACATAATTTTAATTTAACATTTAATATTTTCACATTTTTACAATTATATTAATATTATACGTATTTGTTGACTTTTTTTCAACTCTATAGATACATCTGATTACAGTATAGTGTTTATGTACGAGTATATAATGTGATAAATACACAAATATTTCATCTTCATGGTTACTTACGAGTTGTGGCTTCAAAGAATTAAAAAATAAAATAATTTTTTATTTCATTAATGGCATAATTCAACATAATATTAAAGATAGATTTCACATTTTACATAAAAAGTATATAGTAATCATGAAATGGAAATTACTAAACTATATAGGACAATCCAAGTATTTTAGAAAAAAAAGTGTTTTCTGTATTTAACACATACGAAACCGATGTAATTTGTTGTTTACGACGACCCAATTCAAAAGCACTATTCAATTTATGTTGATCTTTTTTTCATTTTTTTTAAATGGTGACTCACGGTCACCCAGTAAAATGTAATACAGAAAAGCTTTAAAATCATTTCTTTTATAAAAAAAATTACATGTCGATTAATAAAAAAATCAAATAATTGTGTTTCCTTTTAGCATATTAGTGTAAAATCAAGAGTATTGTGTTGTTTTGCAAAATTATTTTAAGCTTAGTAACATTTAGGAGCTTTTTAACCAATCCATTGTTATTCGTTTTTCTTCTAAGATTTGTGAAGAAAACATTATGTGTCCATAGATAACATTATTTTATTGCCTCATACGAGTTTTTCAAGGACTTGATGTTTAAATAATATGTTAATAAAAGTTACATCTAAGTAAAACTAATTCGTCAATGCCACACCGAATCCGTAAGCAATGCCATGACTAGCTACTGTTTTGGTGTTGATCCTTTGCCGGCCTGGACGGACGATAACGTCCCCAGGAACTATATACTAAAACTATATTATAACACTATACTTTTGTCTCATAGTATATATTGTCTATAATTGCATTAAAAGATAAGAAAATACAAAGATGTATGATGTGAAACTGTGTGCTATTTTACAATAATATTTTAGTGTGAAAGTCTTAAAACTTCTTTAAATGTTAGGGAGAATATACAAGTATATGATTATCTATTGTCGCATGAATAAGTGGGTAGAAAATTGTGTGCAAATCGATTTTTAAAGTGCTGAGCGGATAAATAAATGTAATACTATGATTTTTTTTCTATTAACTGTTATTGGGTTACTTTCTTCACTCAGTGAACGGTGTTCTCCGAGTAACAGACTAGACAGAATAGGTCTGTAGTACAGTAATATTAGAACCATTCACTAGGAGATAAACTTCTATCAGTATTCTAGAGCAGGGCTTGAAAACGTAACAATTACCTTTAAAAATATAGGTAATTACCGGTATTTTCGAAAAAGATATTGCATACCGGTATATTTTTTGGAAATGACGGTATTGGTAATTTTTACGTTACTTCAAGCAATATTGTCATTTTTAAGAATTGGTTTTATTATGATTGCATAATACCGAAACAATCGAGACAACTCTAAATATTACGCTCTTAGCACAGTGTTGTTTGCGAGTGAAAGAGAACGACGATGGTAAGTGGTAACAAAACATATTTATAACGGTAAAGTTATCGATAAAAATAGTATTAGAGTTGTATTTTTTACCTGTAAGATGGCTAGAAATAACGATAAATATTATAACTTTATTTATTTTTTACCGTTATCTGAAATTAGCCTAAAAACGATACTAAATTTTTACCGGTATTTCAAGACCTGATCTAGAGGGGTTTGGAGGAAACTGGGAATTAGTTCACATCATCTTCTCTAAATTTGTAAACACAACCCGAACAACAGTTAACTATAGTTAGTCAATAACTGACTCCAATCTGTCTACTATATTTTGCATTTTACGAGTACTATATCGCCTCTGCTTCCCTGAATCTAAAGTTCAAATTGTACACAACGAATGGTCGAAATCTGACTCAAAAATGTCAGTCTGAGTCAGACTTCAAAAATTCTGACTCGTGATAGTTTTTTTAGTTTCTCAAACACATTTAATTAAAATCAGATCATACCGTATATGATCATCGTACATCGTCATCATACGTTAGGCTGTATTAAGTGAATGCTTAAGCGATCAAGTAAACCCATGGCTATAGTAGAATTTGTATATATTTTATATGTAGGAAGATTTTGAAGAATGTTAATTTCACACGCAACTTTCAATTACTTAATATTTTCTTAAGTTTTCGCGACTTGTACAATTTGTTTTGTTTGTTTGTTTTTGTTTCAATTACTTGCTTGTTTTTTAACTATTGGTAATGTGCCTATTTATTGTTCGTTTGAGGATAAGGATATATTGCGTCACAGGTTAGGGAATGTCGTATAGATAATAAGACTTGAAAAATGTATAGAAAAGACGAAAAACCTACATATGAAATTAAAATTACATACACATTAATTATCACACAAATTATTGGACACTACTTATGATTTAACATCAATATTTCATTATAATTATAAAGCAGTTTTGCTTTTATTTAAAATTAAATTCCTTTGCATCGAACTTTTATTATATATACATTTCGCTTAACAACTATTTGGTTCTAAGTTTAAATTCGCTAAATAACTATATATACATAGTCTTTGGTAACTTACATTACAAGTAATTCCATTATAAAAAAAATATAAAATTAAAATTATAAAATTATTACCAAAAAAAACCTTTTTTGGTAATAATTTTATAGAACAAACATATTTTGAAAAAAATTTACCCCAGACCTGGGATTTTTTTTAAATAAGGTTGTTAATATTGACAGGTTTTAGTACAAATGAAATGAAGTTATCCAAAATAAACCAATCCGCAAAATCATAATTTATCCATAAAAATTGTTACCGAGGCTTAGTACTCAGAAGTAATGTATCATATTCGGACCCATAATGTATCAGTCTGATCTGAGTTTAGCGTTCAATAATAAGTTATCATATTTTGATGAACAGATGTATCGGTACTTATCACAAAAGCCCAAAAACTATTCACATCTGACATAAAATACATATTTCAACTTGCTGTAAGAGGTCATAATTTTATGCAACAAAATCGAAAACGTTTTGTTAGATAATACAAGAGTTTTGTAATTTATAAAATCTTATTATAGAATAAATGCATTTGAGATAGGTAAGCTACATTTCAACTCAAATAAATGGTAACATATATTTGTATATAATTAATTTTACACTTTATATTATTTTTAAGTTATATTGTATATAAACAGATTAATTGTAATTATGTTTTAATCATTGGTTATAAGTTATATCCATTTTATTCTCTTACCTGCATTTATTTATCAATTACCACTAATTAGTAATTTTCTAAACAGATGCACAAACGTAACAAAAAAAATATATTTCATTAGATATACCTGATCAATTCTACTTTCCCAGTTTATGCTTAATCCATAATTATTAGGATGATAGAAGTTTGTAATTGTTCGCTAAAAAATATAATTCGTAACACAATCCAATTCTGCAATCACTGTTTGCGCCATCAGTCCATTCTTATTTTTTACTGAAAATCTTAAATAAAATTCTTCAGTGTACGTTTTAGGCTGGTGTGCACCGACATTTAACCGGAGGTTAAAATAAAATAAACAATTTTAGCCCATATACTTTTAGCGATTATTTCATTTTAATCATTGGTTAAATGTCGGTGCAACCAGAATTAATATTTAATTAGCACTTAATTTGCTTCTTTTTATTTTCGTATTTATGGAATTGTAATTTTGCATGTTTGTTTACTCCTGACCACAATATTTGAAAATGAAAAATAAAATAATTGTACAATGATATTTTTTTAACTTTTGTACATATATTTAGAATATTACTTCATATATATTAAAATTAATTCATATTTACCTCTATAACCTATAACTTACATTTTCTATATCAATGGTACAGTTCAAAGTTTAACTAGCGTTTTCCCAATTTTAAAGTCATTCCTATGAAATGACACACACATACACTTATAATATTTGTCTTATCTATTTATATGTTAAAATTAGCGCTTTTATGTTTTTCATGCGGTAATTCCAAATAATTTATTTTATTTTCTCGTCCAAAAATAAATATTACTTATCAACTCTCTGTATTCATAAATAATACTTAAATATAATTATTTATTACTGTATGACAAAATTAAATTAAGTTGAATATTAAATTAATTAAATTAGAATATTGCATACCTAATTCTTTTTTTGGCAGGCACAATGGTATTAGAATGAAGAAATAAGTGTCAATAAATGACTCTCTGGTGAATTGACTAGAATAAAAAAACGAAATTGGACTAGTAAACTATAATACTATAGATTTTATATTGGACAATAAAAGTTAATTTTCGAATAATATATTTGACTATTACATGGCCGCGACTTCGTCCACGCTTGACTTGAAATTTCCCAGGCATAAAGTAGAGTTTAAACAAAGAATGTAAGTTGTTATTTTAGTTAAAACTGTGTCAGAATAAGTTAATTTTCATGCACCCGAACAACTTCGAATCGCTTCCGGGAAAATTCCCGCAGGATTATTGGGATAAAAAAATCACATGTTTTATTACATTAAATTAGCTATCGATCAGTGAAAAGATCGCATTGGAATTCGTTTTTTTTTCAATCTGCCCAGTTCAAATAATTCCCAGCAAAATTTTCCGCAGGATCCCCCGGAAAAAAAATTAGCGCAGAATTTAAGTCTAAAAATTAAAAGTTGATCAATGGAATCCATATTGAAATTGACCCGGTATTTTTTACGTGTATCCTGAACAAACAGACAAGAAATCAATAAAAATTGCAATGTGCTCTCTATCGTTTAAAGAGTATTTCAGTTGTTTTTTTAATAGTTTCAATGTACAGACACGGTATGTATAGGATTTTATAATACTACATATAGATATTGTTAGCAAGAAAAAATTTAAGTTCACATCAACTGAATCATATTAATAGACCTACGTAAAAATCTGAAAGTTTTTATTTACTTGAATAATCTATTCATTAACTTATATACTGCATTGTAAGTACAAAATTATGGTAAATAATTTTTATCATTTTAAACGAGCTTGTAATAATAGTTCTTGATGGCTGTCTGATCAATGAAACAAGTTTTATTGTTTGATCAAAGATCTAATGCAATTTGTTTTTGTTACAAACACCTAAACTCCGTGTAGATACCGCTATATTCACGTAATCGGGAATTAAATATAAGTACTGAGAGCTTGTCTGAAGTCATGAAGAGCTGCTAACAGCTGAGGAGCAGTTGGTCGAGTTAAAGGAGGAGAAGTCCAGCACCAAGACATTAGGCCATACCTGTCAAAAAGTACATTTATAAAAATTCTAGCAAAGAAACGGACTTCGAAAGTAACTAAAACGTAAAAAATAAATATTTTCTACAATATCTTGAAGTCGTTGCGAATTTGTGTTTTATTTTATTTCTAAGTTATATGATATTCAATAACAATAAAGTTTATATAAACCACCCCGAAGCTGTACTGAATCCAATAGTCGAAAGAATGATCGAAATAGATTCAGAAACAAAACGTTATAGCTGAAAAGATATTTCAAAAAATTACATTACAAATTGAGAACCTACTTTTTTTGAAGTCGGTAAAAAATAAATACATAAACTATTCAGTATTCATCTACACACGTGAGTAACATACTGTTAAGCATGGATAGATGCACTTTGCATTCCTTCCATTCATGTTACTGAACATTTTAAGGCAATAAACATTTTGCAATCGAGTCGAGTTCGCACGAGAAACTGGAGTCTTTTAGAAAATTGCATTCGTGATAAGAAAGTGGATAGTGTTGACAACGCTTTCAAAGCTGATTGGAATTTCAACTTTACATTTTGATATTGCCTCTGTGAACAAGTTTCTAAAAGTAAAGTGAGCTGTAAAATACAGTCTCAAAAACTTCTCTTGAATTTTAAATTTGTAAGGTAATATTGTTAAAGCAATTACTGTTCATATTGAGCTTTTTATAAGCGAAGTGCTTAGAAATGAACACAAATGGGAGTTGAAAGAAGATGCACAATAATGTCATAATGATCCCATAATAACAAAATAAGAATTTAGAAGCAGTGTCATTAATGTAAGAAAAATAAAAAATATTACATCAAATAGAAATTGAGCGTTATATTTCTATACTTATCGATATTAAAAAGAAATAATATTATTAACATAACACAGCCAAATTTAAATGGTTATGAACATGCTTACAATTCGTCTGGGCAATTATGTGGTTGTGACGGTCTGTACCCTCCATTTAAGAAGGCTCCAACATCAGCCGCATCTAATTCAGCTAATGGAGCGGCGCCAAGAGTTGCTAACTCCCATAAAGCTACACCTAAAGACCACTGTAGAAATATTTTGTATTAATTTATTTGTAAACAAATTTTTATTAATTAATAATGTTACAAAAGTGTAAAATTTCAGATACAATATCCATGTTATAGTACAATGCAAAATATTTTTTTTGTAGATGGGACCGTTTTTGTTATTTTGCTACAAAACTTGGAAAAGTAGAGTATCATCGAAATATAGTACAATAAAAATTCTGAGAAGGTACGCGCATTGCTACGAACTTGTACCTACGTAATCAACTAATTACCTGACTTTTGACTTATGATATATCAATATCATTATTCCGTCTAACGAAGACATGCTTGTGTACACCAAATATTGTAATTTTCCGAGGATTGAATTGGAACTAATAACAAAAACAAAGGTGAGGTTATAACAGAATTCTTACCACATCTGAAGCAGTCGTATATTGATTCTGTAATAAGGTCTCTGGTGCCATCCACTTCACTGGACGATTCTCGTTATCTCCAAGACAATGATAGTCATCAGGAAATAAATCTCTAGATAACCCGTTATCCGTTACTTTCAGTCTTAACTTTTCATCGACTCTGTACAACAAATATTTATTATTTTGAATGTGTTACACAGTTCACAATGTATTAATTTGCTTTTATTGATAACAGAAGGATAATAGGTACTACAACCTAATCAGAAAAATTTAAAAGGAGTAAGTATCTTTCTCAACTACTTGAATTACTATAACGATATTAATGTAAACAAAGCTTAAATAAGAAAGAGGTACTTAGATTATATAGCACTGATGTTAAGGTCACTCAATAACTTACACGCAATTCCTAGCAGCAATATCAGCATGAACTAGGCGCTGTACATGCAGATAAGACAATCCACAAGCTACTTGAGCACCTAAATCTACGAGCTCCCTAGTCGCAGGGGCGGATTGGTGTCCCAAACGACATGATGTTAAAAATCTGTAGAGCACACAAATGTATTATATAAGAATAATTATATACTTAAATCAATCATACACAAATTCTGTTATCCATAGGTTTGCTGTTTCTGATAATCAAATGCTATTCTATTCTTCTGTACTTTTATAGCTCGTAATATTGAATTGACTACTTACCTCTTAAGATTAGATGAATGAGAAGGGCAGCAATAAACTAAAAGTGGTTTTCTTGCCTCTTCAGCACAGGCGGCCATTGGTGCTAATACATTAGCATGAACTAGACCGTATAGCCTAAGACCTTCTGCTACGAGCAAAGCAGCTTGCATTGCTGATGCTGCATCTAAAAATGTGTTATCTTTAACCTCTTAATTTTTTTAAAATTTTATACATAGGATTTCATTTCAACATATTGATAGAAATATATTAACTTGTTCAAAACTTACCACTGACAGTCTTAATCATAACCTCCTCGTAAGTATCACCACGTTTAAAAACTCCTTTATATATCCTCCCAAAGGTTCCCTCGTGTATAAGAATTTCTAAGCGAATGCTGGAACGGGAGGTAGTCAGTAAGCGTAACTGCTCCGCTGGATCAGTTATTCGATCCTTTGTGATGGTTTGCTGCAGGGAAATTAATAGTTGGTTATTGTATGAAATCTTAATATGATGAATAAGATTCATCATATTGTGAGCGTTATTTATTAATGTCACTTGAGTTTTGTGACCTTGTTCCTCAATAAAGAGTTTCGAATCGATTCTTAAGATAATCACTGTACTTTAAGAGTTGGTCCAAAGAGGATAAAAATAACTTTCCAACTTTGTATAATATTATTTTCTTTTAAATAATTATATCCTCAATATTTTCAAATAACAGATCAACCATGATTTTTTTTTAATATATCTTTGTATATAATACTGGGTACTTAATATAGAAAGTCGTAATTAAGATTGGTATGTACGGCTATTAATTACGGTTTTGATTAGCGTTATTCTTGTTTACCCTTTATGTTCGATGATGAAATTGGCACTCTATGTAGATATTAGGTTTATTGTTCACTATGTGATAAATACAAAATTATAAAACTGAAGATCCCCGATTTTAGGCGTATAGATCAATCTTTATCCCGATATGTCCATCAAGTGCCGAGTGCTGTACATAAAGAACACATACCGAACAATACGTTGCTCTCGCATATTTTAAATTTAACTTACAAATAGTTCAGAAATGTGTACAGGGAATATAATCAAAAAGCTAGATCCAACTTTGTCATTTAACTTGAGAAGCGTTCGTTCGAGAATACGTCGGCAGATGCGCTCAAACATAATTGCATTGCGACGTCCGAGCGACAGCGCTATACCTTTAATCGAGTTGCAGTACCTGGTGTAGGTTACATTTTAGCTTGAGTGGTCAATATTGTTTGAAGTACTAAACTATTTTGGGTTGTGAATATAGCTTTATCATTTGAAGCAAAAGCAAGTTGCATTAGCCTTTGAATTTGATTCTTTCTCAATGTTTTTTAGCAATCTTATCCATACCTAAAGTTTATCGACCGTTCATTTGCCTAACTATCGGTTACAATTTGACATAAGCTCCATACAAGTAATGCTAAATTGCAACCGATTATAAGGGAAAGTAATGATATAGAACCGGACATAAATTTATAGACATGTTTTACAAAAACAAATAAAGTAGAAGAACTTGAGCGGTATTTTTTTAATTATTTGTATTTTACTAATAACATCTCGTTGAAAATGCTTTATACACTACACCCCACTAAATCCAACAATGAGGTAATACACAGCAGAAAATAATAAATTCAAAAATTGAGACGCAAAGAATTGATGATTTTCTAAAAAAGGTGACGATAATCAATATTTTTAACGGCATAATACATAAAATAATTTTAAATAACACAAGTAATTATATCACGAAAATGAATAGTGAGAACTCATTCAAGCAATAGCAGTTTTGATAGAGCAACATGATCTAAGTAGAATTGTTCTGCAGGAAAATCATGTTCAAAGTTTCTAGCCTATTATTGTATCTGCAAAACGTATAATGTCAAAGTAACTGCGGTTAGCAAGTGGGCGTATTGCCAAGCATAAAACGATTATGAAGTTAGCAGGTTTATTTACACTAAAGTACTTAGCTTAAAAATTCTAAAACATTTTAAAGTAAATTGTATATTAGCCTATTCAGGTTCTCTGTTGCAGCTATAAAGGGTTTCTTAGTACTGTACGGGCCGTTCATTCCATTCGTTCACTCCTTTCGGTTCCGTATTCAAAATCTCCCCCCTCTACCCCGCTACCGCACCAAAAGAAGACGTTGCAAATGTCGCTCGCTACGCACGCACACCTACTAAAAGGTTTCAACTCAAAATAATAATAATAATAATCGGCAGACATACACACACACTGCATATCCCCAAATTAAGCAAGTTACGCTTGTGTTATGGGTAATATACAACGGACCACTCTGGGGCCGATCCCAGACACCCAGACCATGGTAAATAACGGAGAAAATACGTTTCCGAAATTTACTATACCGGGAATCGAACCCGGAAACTCTGGGTTGCAGTGAGGTAGGCCGTCAAAGGCTTAGCCCGCTCAACCACAGAGGCCGTCTTTTAAAATATTTAACATAAGTACTCAAAATCAATAAATCCGCGCCGCGACGTATGTAAAATATTTTTAAACTAGAAGATGTGAGAGAGTGTTATACTGGTGCCTGCTCATTAAGCTATCGAAGGACACGAACAATTTGTGCAAGGTGCGTACCCTTTTATCTCACAAGTACTAAATTATCCAATCAGCAACTCTTTAATTTACTGCATAATTAACACTCAAATTACTTCTGCCTATAATTAAAATATGTACAGCATATTATCTTATGATCACTTTTCATTAAGAAATTCAATTGTTGATAAGATTCTTTACCAAACTTTAAAAACTTTTTTTTGTTAGAATACAAATTATATTAAATAAGTATAAGTATACGTTTTCAATATAGGTTTCTTACATTTGTTATAAAGTAGGACATTGTGTACCGCTTACGTTATAGTAGAAAATAGCAAAAATTTCAAACATGCAATAAATCAAAAAATTAAACCAAGTTGCCAATATCAGAGTCGGAACTCGTTATTTACATTTCAAGTTCTCATTAACGCCCCTCCCGAAAGGATGCTAATTCATATTTCCTGGAAGGCTTGCGAAGGCGCGATAATTTACGGACAAAGGAGGGTTGCAAATTAAAAACTCAGTTCCTTGCCAAGCCCAATAAGGAATGGCTATAGAGCCATGATGGAAGTGTCGGCTGGAGTATTGGAATTAATCAAAGCCATGAAAGAAAAGTGATATACTGGAATAGTGCAATGAAAAAGTTGTAGTTGTGTAGCCAGTGCTGATATTAAACAAGTCTAACAAATTAATTCATTAGTTGAAAGATACAAAACCGAAAGAACACGACGATATTCAATGACTCATCACTGATGATCACTTCGTGTGATTCCGCCAAATTGAGTCATTGCATCTAATCGTCTTAACGCACTCGCGTTATACACTGGAGATCACTCACCATGTAGGCAGTTTTTCTACCAAACTTGCACATAATAATAGTTGCCACACTAACGGAAAACATCGTAATCAAACCTGCACGTAGAGACATGTGTCACATTTTCCCCAGATCCACCAGAAAATGGGATGGGACATTCCCATCCCGAGTCCAGCTGTGAGATATTAATCGTCTGTTATTATTATCATTTATTGATGAATGAAGAATAAATACTTGAAATGACAATCCCTAATCATTTTATCTGTTGCTTAGATAATTATTTCCACAGTTTGCTAGTTGTCAGTCCCATCGATTTATTGTAAGTAACATATGAAGAAATCGTGAAAGTACATACTTGAAGTGATAATAACACAATGAAACCGCTAACTTAAAATAGTTCCTGAATCCTGCAGAGTCCGATAGTGCCACAACTCTTTCTTACAATCATACTGTACAGTGAAAGTTTATTTGTTTCAAGCGATACTTTGTGCGAGTCTTAACCGTTTCTTTTTATCCTAACGTTTCTACTTAAGGCAATATAAAGAACCTTACAATTACTGTAATATACAGATGTACATATATTAAAACATCAAAAAAAAAGATAAGTTTATAGGGGCCTTTCAGTTAGTAATATATTAGCAATAGCACTTCTAGTGTAACTCTACCTTCCACGTCAATACTTTGAGCCCAAGAAGTACACTAATTGCATTACGTTTGTATCACCTGCAGGGAAGACAGGGTAACTCAAATTGGATTCTAAACGAGGCAAAGGTCTCATTTTATGCACAATGTAGACACCCTTCAGTCCTGAAGACTAAAAACTTCGGTACAAAGACTAATGTCTTAATGGGATTTTTATGTTTTGAATTAATTTACAGTCAGTCAGTTCCGAAAAATATATTTATGGTCCTTAGTGAAATTAATATTGTTTGATAGTTTTTTTTTTAATTCTTCCTAAAGGCTTAGCCACAACTTGGCTATGTTAATAATTAACAATCAACTTATATTATACATACATGTAAATTAGTGTTGTTTTACAACAACACTAATTTACATATTTATTTATATAAATAGTAGAAAATTAGTATCATACATGTAAGTTGGTGGGTGCAAGATGTTTTCTAGGTAAACGTGCTCCATTCGCGACTTCGTAATTGAGATTGTATTCCAACGTGATATTATTTATAAAGTATTGTTCCTTATGAATATGAAACAAGTTAATGACAGCAATGTGACTGGTAGAGTCGATGCCGGTATACCGAGACGCACTTCACCATGATCAAATTGAAGATGTTTTGAAGAATAGTCAGATAAAAAGCAGTTTAAGTTTGAAAAGATTAACGAAAGTTGATAAAGCGAAAAGTGTTTGTCAGAATTGTAGCAGGTGGAGATCCTCTTTTGTGTTGTCCTCTTTGCCTACCCCAATGGGAAACAGTTGAGACATATGCATGTATGTATTTATTATATTGTTCCCACCGCGCTTTTACAAAGACGATCGATTGAAAGGCACACAACAATAAACTCTATGTGTAGATGTCCTCAAGATATTTTTCTTTACAATGAGTTTATATATATATATATATATATATATATATATATATATATACTCGCATATATTAGAGTGGTCCTTATTTTGGGTTTGTCCGAATTTTTTTTTCACGATAGGGCTATCTAAATCGTTTCTAAATCTATAAAAAGCTCTTAATTTTAATTTTAACCCGGCCCCCCCGATAATCAAATTTTACATAGAAATAAGAAGGGAAAAGTTCTGTTACTTTGGATTTTTTTACGTCATGAATGGATGAACAGATTATGTCGACAAACAATAATTCTTGTAGAAAATTTAACGCTCTACAAAAAAGGTCTCTTATATTTTTTTTGCTACCTCTAACGGTTTCCGAGTTATTATACGATTTTTCTATTTCTACCGTCGTTTAATGATTTAAAAATGAAAAAGGAATAATAATTCGTCATAATAAAAACAATTCTATATATATATAGATATACATAAATATAATTATTTTTATTATGCACTACTAAAACAATTTTCCCAGTGGTGCATGCTGTTTACAAAACTCAATTCGATGTTATGAAAAGTAGTCTTTGCTCTATCCACAATAGCTTGTTACTTTATACGTGATCTGACTTCCTAAATTAGACGGATAAAATCTCTCTCTTTTCTTTCACCATATTCCAATTAATTGGGTCGGCACAAAATATCTTTTCTCTTCACACTCCTCTATTCTTATATACACCTTCTGTCACACCACATATTATCATATCATACTTCCAACAATCCATCCATCCATCTTTTGTTTTGGTTTACTTTTACATTTGTACCTATCCATCTTGTAGTTTAACATTATTTTTGTAACGTGACTTTCATCCCTCCTAATTATATGCCCGCCCTCCTTATACCAACTTAATTTTTCAGTCACGGGTGCAAACAGATAAAATATAAACTTATATTTAAATTTCATGGTCGCTGAATACAATGGTTTCAGTACTAAAAGGATAAATCACGGACTGCCGCCCATAATGACCCCTACATTACTTAATGACCCAAATACACATATTGTCCAAAGTTCTAAACATAATCCCCCGTTGAGGCATTTGGCACTGTTACTCGAAATACGTCAGATAAATTACTCGGAGTACATTTTAACTGTACACCTAACAAGCCTATTTTTGATTACTTAAGTCAAAAGCTATAGCGATTTTTCAGGTTATAAAAAAATCGGTTGTCTGTGAAGTCGGTTTACTGACGATAGTTGAACGTGTCAACGTTCCACACTCAAGTAGGAGAGAGACAGATGTCGAACGCGGAGGCCGATTGTGCCTCTTTGTCGCTCGTTCTGCGCTCTAGCTTGCACTTCAAACTTTAAATGTAACGCCTCAGAGCGAGGTAACGCCACATGAGTCATGTTTTTTCGTGCGTGCAGCCGGCTCCATCGAATTATAAGACGTTGTCATGTCAAAATTATCATTGGAAATTTTAATCCCTTTATTTACACACATGGCACTAGTTAGGATAATATATACAGGTATAGACATAAGGCACACTGCAAATGCACCTCCTCACAACACCAGCATGTAACAGATACATTCTACATTAGTATGGTATTAAAATTGGAATAAATTAATATAATAAATTATTCTTAAGGTACACCACAACACAAACATACATTCATTAAATATCACCCGCAATAACAGAGTAACAAATAAGCGTGTACAACTTCTTCTTAAATTTGATTGTAATAAAAGGGTGCAGAACTGGAGTCCGTAGAGTTGTTGATAAAAAAATCCCTTTATTCATAATACTAGGTTTATAGCCTAGCTGAAAAAAGGTAAAAATCAGTTTCGTCTATACTCGCTTTTTTAATCTAAATGAATAACATTTCTTCATATTTTTAACGAGCCTTATAAGCCTTGTAATATTAGAAATTAAGGGGTTAATATTTATTTCATCTAAAGGTCTGTTAGAGGTGTTTCTATTTTGAATAAAGATGCTAGAGATACGTTTATTAAAGTACTGTATTTTCAGTGAAAACGAAATCCTTATAAAGACGTTATGTATAGATAGATAACACTTTATTGGATATCAAAATATACAATTACAGAAACAGACCATATTTACAATATTTTCTTGGCAATACAATAGGCATGTATTAATATTATAAATATTATCAACTAATATTATTGTGATTTTTTTCTAACTATGGACGGTAGTGTCGATTCTTTTTCCATGGTCTAACTAACGACTCCCCAACGACTAATGTAAGTGCACCAAAAAAATTCATCGCTCATTTAGATGAGCTGAGACCATCAAAACCACTACTAATTTTGCTGTTGTTTTACTACATCATTATGTAGCGGTGTATGTATAATTATTATATTTTTGGTCAGTTTTTATTCACATAGACTTGATAGCTTCCAAGAATTATGTTAGTGACATAAATATTTCAGATGGTTCAATTTTTTGCAAAAATAGCCACGGAAATCTTAAAGTCTATAACTTAAATTGAACTATAATACTACTGTTGCAAATAAATTAACCCAAATTAAGCGGCATGCCGTTGATCTTTGGTTGAACAATCCCGCAAAGTAACATTTTGATGGTATTGTCTAGATATGTGGTTACTGGCTTGGGACTACTTTGTAATATGGTTAAAATGAAGTGATTTCAGTTTTGGGATTAAGATTACTTTGAGAATATTATTTGTCCACTTTATGTAAAAACTTTAATTAAGTGAAATTTGTTTTGATGATAGTGATTTTCCAGTGTAATTGAGTTAAAATAATTTGACTTTCTTATAGGCTAAATCAGAAATATGTTCGACCTAAATGAAAGTGGTTACTATCGTCTATGGACGTTTATATCACTGAAGGCGTTGCGATTCTCTAAGTTTCTTTTATGTTCGTCTTAAACAACCCTATGTCACAGCTATAGGCAAAACCTTGGCAGGCAGTAAGCTCCAGTTCTATGTTGTATGCGGTCTGCTGCGTAGCTAAGTATGGTAACTCAAGAAACTGGAGGTGAACATCCCGTCGATAGCAAACGGTGCAGTTGAGAAAGTGACGCGGTGGCACCAGATCAGATAATTCCTTGAAACATTCCATGTTATACTTACAGACGGTAGAATAAAGAGACTTAAAATTTCTCCGAAAGATAAGGGTCTCTGGCTGTTCATTAGCATAGAATTGTGGTCAGTTGATTCAACTAGCCGCTGTATAGGGTTATAAGCAAAAGTTGATCAATCCTTTAGAATCTCTATATGGACCCTCCGACCAAAATGTTCACTATGTCCTCACATATAACTAATGACCCGTTCATACATCTTACCGAGCGTTATTTGCCTTTATTATTGCTTAAATTGTGACTTAAGATCCATACAAGTAATGTGAGAATTCAATCGAAGGCAAGAGAATGAATAGTAATATATAGGAACCGGCCATACGTCAATATAAAGCTTGTCATTCATCCATTCAATAATTTACTACCAATATTCGTTAATTTAATTTAATTTAATATTATCTTATAGGTTTCATACAAATAGGCCGGCACTGCGACTACCAACCCGCATGCCAAGCACGGAACTAAGTCACCCCCTCTATTTCTTAATAGATTAAAATTATTTTACAGAAGTGTCGTTACATTGTATTGATAACCTGACATTGGTATGTATGACATGTGAGTATAATTAATCAATGTTTACCTGAGAAACATGAGTCAGATTGGATGCTGCGTAATATGATACTCTAGAATCAGGTTTTGCGTACACGTGTTCACCTATATGGGTTGTTGCGTATGGCGACGGGGACCGACGACTTCCTGCAACAAGAAAACAAAAACTCCAAAATAAAACATTTGAAAAAAGCGCAGAATTATGTGTACTCAAAAAAAGAACTAACTATGATGTCCCAAAGTAACTTTTTGTAACTAACTGACATATTACTGAAACTCGCATGAATCATACCACCACTGATTATTTGTTTCATACATATTTTTTAGACCTTTTACCTTGTAGCTAAATATCCTGTTACTGTGAGGATAAATATATTGATTTGCTTCCCACTTTCTATAACAACTTGTACACATTTGAAATACACAATTCATACAATGCATAGATAAATAATTGATAACGTGATGTTAATTCTCAATATCTATACGTTAACAGAGTTCCATAGACAAACGAAACTCATCTACGATCCGTCTGTCACTTACATAATACTACAAAACAGTACGAAGAAAATTGAGAAGAAAAGGCCACTACTTTATGTCTCTTTGCAACGGTGCTAAAATACCATTCAAAGACTTACAATTTGAATGAGACGTGGGGCTTTAAAATTGTGATTTACGTTTGATCCCTATTTACTTAAAGATTGTTCTAAAACCGTTCATGAGATTGGCAACAATGCTACATACACAAACCGTTGTCATACGATGCCTGATGGAAATGAGAAGAAGGATGTATAAGTAACAGAAAAGCTGAAAAAAGTTTTACTCACCAAAAGGGAATTTATGCAAGCTAGCGATAGTTGCATACGATCCTGTGGAGCTGGGTGGCCTACCAAGCGTATCAAGCCTTAGAAGTACGTTTTGATGACTCCCATACGCTGCGGTTGTGTATGATGTGCTAAGAAAACTTAAATTAGATTAATGTGCTCGTTCTTTTTGTTCCATACTTATTTATACATTTTTAAAAATCGGGTAAGTTTGTGTTGGGCCCCACAATTACAAAAGTTCTTTAGGGTGGAATAAAGTTCATCTCAAGTTTTCAACATTAGCTACTAAACATACAAACATAGATATGGACATAATTAAAACGTAAAGGTATTATTGCCGAAATAGCAATGGAATCCTTACTGTGTCCTGACAGTTATATAAGGTTTCCATTCCGTTTAAACTGTATCTTTACTATACTACATATTCTATATACCTTTGTACTGTGACCTAAAATACCTTGGAAATATCGTTTCATATCTATCATCGTGGCGTAGTTGAACGATATCAAGTGACTGTAAAAATATTTTTCCTGTATATACTAAAAACCTCCGGCACCGCATCATCCATCAAATGTGTCAGACAGGGGTTCGCTGCCCCATGCATATCCGAGAACTTGGCCCAAGTCACAAACGCCACATATTCTATTTTTTGAAGTGATAACTTCTTATGGGAGGTTAAACCGCTTCGTTACGTAACGCTTTACGTCGTCAGTCTGTCTGGCTTCCTTTTCTCTCACGTTAAATTAATTTAAGTTATCATTTCTGTCGGGCGTCCCGAGACGCACACCGTCTTTTGTTATAATATTAATCAGTACTGAAATATTCTTTTAACATGATTTATAAACATACATGGAGGTGTAATGCTTCATACCTTAAATGACATTTTAAAAACCGCACACGAGAAGTATATGAAGCGAAGAATCGAGAAGGATTGAAAAGAAGAAAAGAAAAGTTGGTAACTGTTTGATATAGTTTATAATTTTTCAAAAAAATATCGACCGGCTAATACACAAATTACATATTTCCAAACCAAGCAATTTACATTTCTGTCATGGTTAATATAGAGCGGACAACTTCAGACAAATTTAGTGACATTCGAGTTAAGTCATAAAATTTGCTTTATAGCAATAAAAATTACGAAGTCGAACCAAAAAACAATATTATTCATGGAATGAATAAGTCAATGTACAGAAAACTTAATTACAGAGATCATCAAAACACTAAAATATCTAACAGTGTAGTACACTTTCACACAACTAATAATTACTCCCAATGTATGTGCGCAAAATACCAGTTATACTAGTGCGCGAAACTTCGATCTCGTGTTACGAATCGTGTAAGTGGAACACGGATAAGAATGCATAGCGACCAACAGTCTGCATTTTCCACTTGCAAATAAATAAAATGCAATATTTTTAAGTTGGAAATCGGTCTCCACTTGCGTAAACTGTCGATCTGAATTATAGTCCTGCAAAACTGTACAATATGATTCTGGAACTTTCCGCTTTCAGTCTTTAATTTGGGCCACCAATTCGTTTAAGGTCAACTCCAAACTGATATTGTGTCGGAATTGGTACATTATTGAAAAATTTATAAAAGGCTCAAAGGCCGATGTGTCGGGGGTGGCCTTTGAAAGATTGTTTTGGGTATATAGCTTTATCATCGAAATACAGTTCATAGCGATTATTGTTTGATCGAAAAACGCTAGCGTATTAAATGAGTAATATTGGTGACGCGTAAACGTCCCCCTCTAGGGCTCAAGTGGCCCTATTTCAGAAAAATAGACGGCTACCCGCCGCTCTTGTCTGAAATGGATTCACGGGTTTCACACATCAGTTTTGTCGACGTTTTCTTTTATAAATAGCACGTATTGTAACAATTATCTTTAGGTCTATACGTAAACGTAAAGATGGTATAATTAAAAGGTAGTACAGGACCCATGGTCGCTGCCATACACCCACTAAAACCACTCCGTTTTATATTCAATTACCCGAGACAGGAACGCGGAACCTTAGTCCGCCTACTTCATTTTACAACAACCCCACCTCTTCACTTGTTAGATACCCAAAGCCATGTCAACATCTCAAATGTCACCCAACATGTCACGTCCAAGTAAGGTAGCCACCCTCGAAACTGTATTTGTTGTTACATTAAAAAAAAAGTTTAAAGTCGTGGTAGCGTAATGGCTAGCGCACGCGTCCTAAACTCAAAGGTCGCGGGTTTGATCCTGGCCGGAACGCATTCAGGACTTAGTCTGTTTTCTGACCTAATGTGCATATTGTTACAATTACCACGTGCTAACAACGGTGAAGGAAAACATCGTGATGCATCTGCACATCTAGATAACCGATGTGTCAAACCTACCAAGCCGCCTTGGACAAGCGTGGTGGGTATACTGTCCATTCCCCTATAGCAGGAGGCCCGATCCCAGCAGTGGGACATTTATGGGCTGTTATTAATTATTACTATATATATTTTTAAGTTAGTTTTATTTGAAGGATAGTTTTATTTTTAGAAGTTTAATGTTTTAAATAAATCACTCCCATAAAACAAATAATGCTACTACAGAAACAATAAAGAAGCATACTATGGATTACAACCAAAATGCTTAATAATGAGTTCAGTAGAAGCTTGACCTGTTTTTCTCCTAACTTCTGAAGCAATATTTTCTTATCAAAACAAATTAAATAAGAAGAGAAATGTAATGAGTTTTAAGTTTCAAGTGCTTCAGGTGCCACTCGATCTGTTTCTTCGCCCCTGCAAAACTCGTCTGAACAGAAAATGCTTAGAAAAACAAATCACATTCAACGTGAGAGTTTTAATGAGTTTCAAATAATATGATTTTACAAGAACCACGTAAGTATTCGAGATTTTTTCTTTTATAAGTTTCTTACAACCTAATTATTATAAGGCTTTTTTCTTTTTTTTGAGGCGGGGGAAATGCATTTCACACACTACCGGGTCCTTTACTAGGGATTAGACCAAAGCGACTAGAAGTGACATCCACGAATGGAGCACCAGAGTCAAATGGCCGGCTTGTGTGGAGACTTGAAGACTCAATACTCCACTAAAACCACCCTCCTCCCATGTGACCCGCGCTTATGGCAGGAAGAGCGTGAGACTTAGAACGTAGTTACGCCCACGCTGATCCTAACGCATCAGTACTTGAGAATGCCCTGGGAAAGGCAAACTCACTTCGTCAACAGGGGTGAAGACTCCTCTGCTCCCTAGATGATAGAGGATCCCCTGCACTGGTATTATTACATTTATTATGAGACTTATACTGACGTCTGTAGTCTATATTTAGTCCATGGCAACAGTCTGGTCGTTTTATATAGCCGCGTACTAATCTGCGAGTAATCGCCTGAAAAATAACATTGATGCTTCAATTTCGAGCATTACGTTACAATAGGTAGGTACTACCTTCACTTCTTTACCATATAGACACTGACAGTCACGTCTGTCGCAGGACCGACTGCCGATGGAGCAAACGAGTCCTGAAGTGGAGACCACGTCTCGGCAAACGTAGCGTAGGACGCCCACCAAACCAGTGGACTGACGACCTGCGCATGATCACCGGCAGGGGCTGGATGAGGAAGATAGGAGACCGGGATATGTGGCGCGTACTTGGGGAGGCCTACGTCTACCAGTGGGCTGAGATTGGCTTAGGACGAAGGTACTATCTTCTTGACTGACAAGCATTCGCCTGTAATGTAACATTTAATTACCTTACAATAGTGCCTCCCTGAGTGACGAGCATTCACTTGTAACGAAACATTTATGATTCCATTTCGAGCACTTTGTTTATTCCACAATGTCATACAAAGGGGTCACTATGTTACAAGTAGCATTAAAATATTACAGATTATATCATTACAGGCTTTTGCCTCTAGCTTCATCATACGCACCGCAAAGGAGTGGAACTCATTACCGGAGTCTGTTTTCCTGATACTTATAACCTGGATGTCTTCAAGGCCCGTGTGAATAGGTACTTTCTAGGTAAGCCTGCTACATCCTAGACTACATCTTCGCTCCACATAGGGCAAGATTGTGGTCGAACGCGAAATATTACAATAAAAAAACCCTGCGTACTGTAATGCTCGATTCTGCTCCCTCAATGATGTAATGCTAGGCTGCAATGTTACATTAAGGGCAAATGCTCGCATTAAAGGAGCACAATCGTGTCAACGCGCCGAACATCGCACTTCGCTTTGTCGGCTCGCTGCGAGCGCGCTGCACGCCGAAGTTAGAGTAATTACAACAGTTTTACAGATTATGGGCCCTATACATACTTCAGTTACATTTAAAGAGTCTTTCGCTTATATTGATAAAACTGGAACTAGCGGGAATAAATTTTAATATTCTCACGTATAACTTATTCGATGACCTTGCCGTCAGCCAAATTGCCGAATCGATTTACGCGGCAGATGTGTCAGACGATTCGTCTTATTCCTCAGATGACAAGGGACGGGGCATTTGTTAAGGAAAAATGTGCAAACACGACGTGGGCTTCAGTATTTTCGTGTTATTAAAAAAATCGTCGTGTTCAAGTTCGATTTGTGGGTTATTAATGAGATGACATTTTCCTGTCTTTTTCGGGGATGAAGTATCAATTCTGTCGGAAAATAAGGATAAGAGTAATCGAATTTGCATTAATGTTGGGTAAAATTATTAGGTATTTAAATAGAATATATTTTACAGGTTTCGTTTATGATAAGGCTTCGTGGAGAAAATTAAACGTCTGTCACTCAGAAGGTTTATCTATTTTCTTAGCATCTTTAAGGACTTCAAAACGTAGATAATATCATACCAGTATTATCTGTATAGCAATCAATATTGAAACAATGGATGAAATATAAATCGCTTCTTGAGATTAAATAGAGGTCTTAACAAATTTGTTATCTATGTAGGCTGATTGAACTAACAATCAAACAACAAAGCGTAATAACACCAATACGCCACTTAGAAGTCCGATGGAAAACCCCAATAAGACTCCAAACACCACTGAATACGTAAATCATCGTCGTGGCACTGGCAGACAGACTAAACTTTCCACGGAAACAGCAAACACTGAAATAAATGACTTTATGTCTGAAATTCGGAAAATTAGTCTTGAAATGGCGGAATTTAAAGAGCGTAACGATCTTACTATCCTAAAACAGGACATGCAATACATAAAAGAGCAACTAGCGGCTGTATCAGCGACTCTCTTCAGTAGTTTGGAGACTTTTAAAAAAACAATCACTGATCAAGAATTAGAAATTTCGTCACTGAAGGCTACCGTAACTAACCTTGACATGTCAATAAACAAATTGGAACAGAGATTAGTTAAGAATGACTTAGAATTAGCGGGAATACCGGAAACCAACAATGAAAATCTCATTCATATTGTACAGGTAACAGCTACAAAACTGGGAGTTGAATTAAGTAGTACAGAAATAGATGAAGTAATGAGAGTTGGACCCAAACGGTTAAGACCCAATGAAAACACAAGCGAACTACCCAGAACAATTATTTTAAAACTACTTCGTAAAACAAAGAGAGATGAAATCATCCAGGCAGCAAAAAGTCACCGCAACCTTACGACAGAAGATATCGCCTCGGGAGTCCCTAAAAAGATATATATAAATGAAAGACTAACAAAACATAACCGTATCCTCTTCAGAGATGCAAGACAGCGGGCGCAGCGTTACAACTTTCGCTATTGCTGGACACGTAATGGAAATGTATACGTTCGAGAAGCTGAAAAGAAACCCGCTATACCTATACTCTCACAACACGACCTTGATGAAAAAGTGGGACCATTTCTCAAACAATCTGTATGAATTAATTAGACCTAATAATAATGACTTTCCGGTTCCGGTGACGAAAGTGTAAACACGTACTACAAAGAGCTCTGCAGTTATCAATAATTAACAGTGCAAAAAGTGACAATTCGAACACAAAATACTTCAAAACATCTGGAAACAAAACTAACTCAGTGCTTAATCAAAAAATTTGGAGTGAAAGTGCTACATTCGTGAAATTATAATCAAAAATAAAACGATCATCATAACCTCAAAATTAAAAATCGATCATTCATTCAGTTGAATCAATATTCAAACTGACAGTGACATCTGTTTGACACTGGCAGCTAATACAGCTAAAGACATTCACCGAAAGTGTTGCCACAAAAGGAAAAAATAAAATTACCATAAAATTTACCACGGGTTATCAACACATATCACCAAATTTACCCAAATATTAAAATGGAAAAACAAATGGTACTGTTACTCAGTCAAATTACAGAAAAGTTTAATGAACAAACAAAAACACTAACAACGGAAATAACGAAAAATGTAATGGTGGCCCTAGACGAAAAGTTGAAAATCCTAAGAGAAGAAAATAACGACCTCAAAACCAAAGTTAATAGTCTGGAGCAAAAAATATCACATTATGAAAAGGAAAAACGAAGGAATAATTTGGTTTTTTTCGGTATTGATGGAAAAGGAAAGACAGAATTGGAGTTGGTCGATCATATTAAAGAAATTGTAGAGGAATCGGGAACGAATTTAGATAGCCAGGAAATTAGCAATATCCAAAGAATCGGAAAACAATCGGAAAATAATTTTCCAATATTAATATCTCTCACCACATCCTGGAAAAAACATCTGATACTGAAGAACAAACGACATCTTCCGCCAAATGTGTATGTCAAAGAGGACTTCCCGAAGAATGTTCTTGAAATACGTAAACAGTTGCAGCCGAAAATGGAAGAAGAAAGAAAAAAGGGAAATATAGCTTACATAAAGTACGACAAACTAATTGTCAAAAAACCAGGGACCATCAACCGTGACAAAAGGAAGAGAGAGACAACAAAATCACCAACTACTCAATCACAGAAAAAACAAAACATAGAAAATACAACAAAAACAGCAACACCTCAAAACTCGGCAAGGGAAGTAATCAAACCAAGTATCCTAGCATATGTTTCACGTGATAGATCAAACTCTATGCCAGAGCTGCCAAAAAACAAGTAAAGGCCCCCTCCGACCGGAATCAACAACACAGGAAATCAATAGTAAACAAAAACGAAAAAACAACCTCAACAAACTGTCCCCCAATCCGGGCTGGTCACCTGGGGGAGTCCGACCAACACCCTCCAACAAATATATCAAATACAACTGGTACAAAAAAGGACTATAAAAAGCAAAGTAATCTATATTGTTGTACACTAAACACAAGAACTTTGAGAACACCGGAAAGTTTACAAGAGCTAGAATTAGCACTGGAAAAAATCAAGTGGGACATTCTGGGTATAAGCGAGATGCGAAGGTTAGGAGAAGAAATAGAAGAAAGAAAAAACTTTATCATGTATCACAAAGGCGAAGTCGCTGGTCACAGGGGAGTGGGTTTCTTGGTAAATATAAAACTTAAAAACCAAATCATGGGGTTTGAAGGTATGTCGGATAGATTAGCTTTAGCGCATTTGAACTTGCCAAAATATCCTAAAAAGTGGACATTCATCCAAGTCTACTCACCAACTGAAAAAGCACCAAAATCTGAAATATTGAATTTCTACGACAAACTGAGGGAAATAATTGAAAAATATTCAGAAAATAACATTGTGGTCATGGGCGATTTCAACGCTCAAGTAGGAGCTAGACTTGCAGGGGAAGAACATATAACTGGGAAATATGGAAAAGGAAAAAGAAGCAAAAATGGAGAAAGATTGGTTGAACTCTTGCTTGAACAAAATCTAACAATTCTTAATTCTATGTACCGCAAAAAGCCCAAAAACAGATGGACTTGGCTATCTCCCGACGGAAAGACTAAAAACGAAATCGACTACATAATTACCAACAATGTCAGAGCATTTAGCGATACAGGAGTTATACAAAATTTGAATTTCAACACTAACCATCGTATGGTACGCAGTTGTCTTAAAGAAAAGAGCACAAAAATGTCCAGGCCGAGAGCAACCCAAATAAATCATTTAAAAACAACAACTATGAAGAAGGATTCAACAGACATCACAGAAGACCTGATGGAAGTAGTTACCTCAGATATTAACCTAAGCGAAAAATATAGAAAAATAGAAAAAGCTCTTAAAAACCAGACAGTGACACAAATAGACAAAACCAAGGAAACCTACTTAAGTGAAAAAACCTTAAAATTAATGGAAGATAGAAGAAAACTCATTGCAAACCAGACTAAGAAGGAAAACCAAAAAGAAATATCCAATCTTTGTAAACAGATTCGCGAAAATATGAGAAAGGACAGGACGAACAGAAGAAACAAAATCCTAGAGAATCACATAAACAAAACAGGAGGCATAGTAAAAGCGCTCAAAGAACTTCGAGAAAAAGGGAAAGAATGGATACCAAAAATGAAAGATAAAGAACGGACAACAACATCTCGCACCGAAATTCAAAATATCGCTACTAACTACTATCGCTCATTATACCAAAAACCTAGCCCCGGTCAACTAATATCACACTCACCTGAAAGAGAATATATAATTGAAACGCAGGAAAGCCTTTATAACGGAGATATACCAGAGATACTGCAATGTGAAGTAGAAGAAGCTATAAAAAGCCAAAAATTGGAAAAAGCTCCCGGACCAGATAGAATTACAAATGAACTAATGAAAGGAACAATTGAAGAACTAAGCCCAATTTTAACAAATGTATTTAATGAGACACTACGCACAGGCATTATTCCAAAAAACTGGGCAGAGTCACATATAATACTTTTACACAAAAAAGGTCCAAGAGATGAGATGGGAAATTACAGGCCCATATCTCTCATATCAAATGTTTATAAAGTTTTTGCCAAAGTAATTCTAAACAGAATAACAACCAGGCTTGACGAAAACCAACCAGTGGAACAGGCAGGATTTAGGAAAGATTTCAGCACAATAGATCACATACATACAATAAAACAGATCATACAAAAATACAATGAATATAACAAGCCAATCTATCTGGCCTTTATAGACTACTCCCAAGCCTTTGATAGCCTCATTCACAAGTGTGTATGGCTAAGTCTAAAAGAGCAGGGGATTGAAAACACCTACATAAAAATAATAAAAAATATCTATGCAGAAAGCAAGGCTAGTATAAGGCTGGAATCCACGGGAGATGTTTTCCCCATAGAAAGAGGTGTCAGACAGGGTGACCCACTATCACCAAAGCTGTTTACAGCAGTGCTTGAACAAATGTTCAGAAAACTAGAATGGGAACATCTGGGGCTGAACATAAATGGAGTAAGACTGAGTCACCTAAGATTTGCAGATGATCTTGTTCTGTTGGAGGAATACCCAAAAAAGCTGGAGTACATGGTACAGACCTTAGTCAGTGTAAGTAGGGAAGTGGGTTTAGAAATTAACTTAGCAAAGACAAAAATGATGACAAACTCCACCCAGGTAGAAATAACAAACAGTGAACAAAAACTCGAATATGTAAATGAATATGTTTATCTAGGCCAGATAATATCACCAGATGACCAAATGTCAAAAGAAATAGACAAAAGAATTGCGACTGGGTGGAAAAAGTACTGGGCTCTGAAAGAAGTGATGAAAAGCAAGGTACTGAGCATTAAGATCAAAAAGAAGACTTTCGATACCTGTATCTTACCCTGCATCACATATGGATGTGAAACATGGGCCCTGACGAAACAACACAGGGACAAACTTGCAAGATGCCAGAAAGGTATGGAAAGAAGCATGCTAGGACTAAAACTAAAAGATCGTGTCAGAAGTGCAGATATAAGACAAAAAACCAATTTAACAGACATACTAGCACGTATCGATCAACTCAAATGGCGGTGGACTGGTCATATGCTTCGATGTAAAAAAGAGAAATGGAGCAAACAGGTGACAGTTTGGTACCCAAGAGAAGGCGTCAGGACAAGAGGACGCAAGGTCAGAAGATGGGAGGATGACCTGATACTCACTGTAGGAGCTCACTGGATAAGAGTTGCTGCGGATAGAGAACACTGGAAAGAGTTGGAGGAGGCCTTTGCCGTAAGGCACACCGAAATCAGAGACATTCTGTAACAGCATGCATGTAAACAAGTGTTAAAAATTTATTTGTAAATCTAAATTTTCGGAAATAAAAGGCTATATTATTATTATTATTATAATAATAATGTTAATAATAACTGTTACTTTATCCTGATTGATTCTAATATTATGTCTATGATAAAATATAAATATTTATTTCATTTTAATAATCACTTTAGAGCGACACTATCACAATTCAACTCACGCCTACCGCTGAAAACACAAAGCACACTCTTATATTCTACATTTTACTACAAACTACATATTCCACACATTCACACCCTCGGTCATGTTTGCAGTTTTAATGGAAACGGACACTTCGCAGAGACACTGAAATGGAACCTAAGAGCATTGAAATGGCTTCGCCAATTATTAGCGGTTAGCAACAGTAGGTGGCACTTGTCTCTAATAAGTCATCTGTCTATTTGGTATATAAGAACAATATATCAAAAGCATAATAGGATGATGAGAACGCCATGTCAATGCTTCTCTCGGTACATAATTCAATTCTGGTAGTTTCATGGCTAATCTCGACCCTAATACTGTAAATCAAATTGACAACACTTTTGAAATTAACTGTCACACCTCCGACTTATTGGAAAATTGCAAAGAAGTATTGACGAATGAATATAAATTCAAGCTGCTCACCTTTAACATTCGAAGCATACAACAGAATTTTGATGCCTTTTTGGTAGCGCTTTCCCGGTTAGACCGAGATATAGATATAATTGTCCTTACGGAATGCTGGCTTAAAACTGATACTCCCTTGCACCAAATCCCAAGTTATAACTCTTACTGTACTACAAACAACCTTAACAGGGCAGGAGGTATAGCGGTATACGTTAAAAACAGATGGAGTGCCACTGTTACGGAACCAAATTTCCAAGAAGCCGAATGCATCCAAATCGACATAGCCAACACTGTTTCTATCATAAGTATATACAGATCGCCATCTTTTACAAATATCGATAAATTTGTCTCTTCGCTGACTGACATACTTGACTCTACAAATACCAATGTACCGATTATAATTGCTGGTGATATAAACATTAATATTTTGGAACCCTGCTACAAGACATCTGAATACCTTTGCCTCCTAGCAGAACATGGACTCCACCCTGCAATTACCAAAGCTACAAGAGGAAATTCTTGCTTAGACCATATTTTTGTTAAGTCCAAATCGAATAAGATTGTAGGAATGGTATGTAAAACTGATATAACTGACCATTACATGACATTTGTGGGTATGTCAATGAAGGCTTCAAAACCTAAAAGTTGTGACAGAAAAATACAAAAAATTAATTACAAAGCTGTTGCTACTGAGCTACGTGAGGCGGATTGGTCAAAATGTCTTAATGCACACGATGTTAACGTGGCGGTTGATGAGTTTTATAACATACTTTTTCCTGTAATTGATAGACACACCACAACAAAGTGTATCAGCAGATCACAGTCTGTCTTAAAACCATGAATTACACCGGGACTTGTGAGATACATGAAACACCACGATAAACTGCACCAACATCACAAAAAAGACCCAAATGACATCGTTCGTAAAACTATATACCACCGGTACAAGAACTTTTGCAATAATCTCTTACGCAAGCTTAAAAGAGAGTACGAGAAAAACCAAATGGAAAACAACAAACAAAACCCCAAAAAATTATGGAAGTCAATTCAAGCTGTGATCGGAAACCATAGTAAAAACTCAGCTGCAACTGAACTTCTTAACAATAATTCTACCTCATCAGAATCAATAAACAAATGTAATGAATACTTTTCCACCATTGGCTCTCAACTTGCTGATAAACTTCTAAAAAAACTCAATAAGACTGAAAAGCAGCTTGCGCGGAATCTAACTATTCTACTATTCACTTCACCTGTTCAATCATTTTTTATGATACCGACCGATGAGGTTGAAGTTGGAAAACTCATCGATAACCTGAAAATAGATAGTGCCCCGGGACTTGACGGAATCAGGACCGCTGTTATCAGAGAAACAAAAAGAGAGCTCTTGAGCCCTCTATGCCATATTTTCAATGTCAGTCTAGCGACGGGAATGTTTCCAAGCTACTGGAAACAGGCAAACGTCATTCCTATATACAAAAATGGGCTGAAAAATACGCCCGAAAACTATAGACCAATTTCATTATTGCCCGTTTTTTCCAAAATTCTGGAAAAAATTGTAAACAGCCGCCTTTCTAAATACATGGAGACCTTTAATATAATATCAAACATCCAATTTGGATTCAGACAAAATAAATCAACTGAAGATGCAGTTGAGCTTCTCACCAGGCGGGTTGCTGAAAATCTTGACATGGGACGGAAGACAATTGGGGTATTCCTTGACCTGGCAAAGGCCTTTGACACAGTATCGGTTTCGACGCTGTTAAAAAAGATGGAACTTGTCGGAATCAGAGGTCTTCCACTGCAATGGTTTGGTAACTACCTGGAAGGAAGAACTCAAAGAATCAAAATTGGCGAGTACCTCAGTAACGTATTGCCGGTCCGCTTTGGAGTGCCACAAGGCAGTGTACTTGGCCCTACTCTTTTTACATTATATATTAATGACCTAAGTCTTGCCAGCTTAAAAACCGATCTTATTTGTTATGCGGATGATACTGTTGCACTGTTTTACGGTGATAGTTGGGAATCAGCTAAACAGAAAGCAGAGGTTGGAATGATGGCAATTAAGGAGTGGCTAGACAATAACCTGCTTACTTTGAACTTAAATAAAACCAAATATTTATGTTTTCACAAGACTAAAGCTTCTGAACCTAAAATGGATGTACATGTTAAAATTCATTCTTTTTGTAATTTTGGCACATGTAACTGTGAATCGATTTCACAAACTACATCAATCAGATATCTAGGAGTTGAAGTAGATGATAACTTTACTTTCCAAAATCACATTAAAAACCTTTCTAAAAGAGTTCGAAAATTAATTTATATAATGCGTTCGCTACGGACATGTGGTAACAACAAAATTTTGAGGCTGGTGTACACATCTCTGTGTGAATCCATTATTACTTACTGTATCACCTCATGGGGGGGAGCCGGCATCACGCTAATGATCGACTTAGAAAGAGCCCAGCGATCGGTGCTGAAAGTAATGATGAAGAAGCCGTTCCGCTATTGTACTAGTAAGCTATATACTGAAACTGAAGTTTTGAGTGTACGCCAGCTGTATATCCAAAAAGTCACGTTAAAAACACATCGATTATCACAAGACATAAAACCAAACAGCGAAAATAAACGTCGAGTAATTAATATTCCCATACCGCAAGTCAAAACATCTTTTGCACAGCGATTTCCCGCGTTCAGGTACCCTTTTATATATAACAATATAGCGAAGCTAAGCAAAGGTGAAATGATTAAATTAACATCAAACCAGGCAAAAAAGTTTACATTCAAATTCTTACATTCTCTTACGTACTCTCAAACAGAAGACCTACTGCGTATTGTGTCTTAAATCACACACACACACGCGCACGTACGCACACACGCACGCACTCACGCATGCACGCATGCACGCACACAAACACACACGCACACACACACAGACACAGGCGCGACACACTCAAATGCTCACACTTCCACACTATATACTTATATGTATTTAATAACGTTTCATTTTATGTTTATATAAAATAATATGACCCCCTGCGATACAGGCTTTGCCTAGTGCAGGGTTCTTTAGGAGCCATATCTCGCTCAGAATGTGACAACCAGGATAACGTACCTTAGCACAACCTTTTGTTAAACCAATGTCATGTAATGAGAAATTTGGTTAAATAAATTTGAATTTGAATTTGAATTTGAACTCTTGACATAGTTTGTTTTCTTGTTAATATTATTATAGCTGTTAACCCCCTAAATGAAAATAAAATATGTTTTTTGAGATCGATTCATCATTAAAGAATAAAGTAATGCAATTAGTTAAATCTGGCAGTCTATACTTAATTATTTACAACTAAGTTTATATTTAATATTTAATTGTATATTGTTTAGTTTTTTAGTTTGTACTTCATTATCAATTTGATTTATCGTTAACGTCCCACTGCTGAGCTCGGGCCTCCCAATATTGGGGAATGGACAGTATACTCTCGTCTAATGCGGCTTGGCAGGTTTAACATATCGGTTACCGCGTTGTGCAGGTTGCATCACGATGTTTTCTTTCACTGTTGATAGCACATGGTAATTGTAAAAATATGCACATTACATCAGAAAAGTGGTGCATGAGTTCTGTCCAAGATTCGAACTCGCGTCGTTTGAGTTCGGGGCGTGTGAACTAGCCATTAGGCTACCACAACTTTAAAATATTGTCCTAGCTATTACATAAGTATAAAATATATTTTCAGGTTATTTCTATCTACTTTTTAACAAATAAATACTAGCTGTCTCGGCAGACGTCGACCTGCCTGGAAAAGTTTCTATGGATATGCCGACAGCAGCGCCACCTACCGGGTCCAATTGTGAACCAACTCAGAAACCTTCTTTGGCTCATGCACAACAACTTTGCTAAAGATCATCACATGATCAAATGTATATAGTTTACAATTCTCTAAAGGATATACAGACAAACATTGATTTTTATATATCAAGATGAGCATAATTTTTGGATACAGAAGCCATGAAGCACATTGTATATTCACTTACTGTATTGAATCATGATGCCTTTGTTTTCCATTTCTTTTATAAAGTGTTCCAGCAGCTGCAGCGGCTGTGAGTAGCGCTAAAGCAGCTGCAGCGCATCCACCAGCAGCGAACAAAACTCCGTTAGAATTTCTCGAAGCGTCACCAGCCAAACGTGCCGTGTCGTTGTTAGTCACTATAGTTGATAGTCCTGTTAAAATTAAACACTGTCAATAATTAGATATACACTATGTGTTTCGATGTTTAAAAAAAATAATTAAAAGAATGTGGACTGTATTTAACCGACTTCAAAAAGGACGAGGTTCTCAATTTGATCGGTATTTTTTGTTTTTATGTATGTACACCGATTACTACGAGATTTATGATCCGATTTACGTAATTCTTTTTTATTGCAATGGGGAATTGTTGTCATTTAGTCCCCTAAAAATATAATATACTTTGGCCCAGTAGTTTTCATTTTATGAACATTTTTTTATGAAAAAAAAATCCTTTTCGTTCCATATGTACACCGATTACTCTGAGATTTATGATTCGATTTACGTGATTCTTTTTTTGTTCGACGCGGAATAGTTGCCAATTGGTTCCCTAAAAATTTAACATAGTTTGGCCCCGTAGTTTTCATTTTACGAAAAAAAAATTGTTCCCATTTCTTGGACATATATTTTTAAGGAGCGCGGCACCTTTCGTAGGTCTACCCATACATAGCTAGTTTCAAAAAGTAACAAATAAAGAAACACTTTGTTTAAAACAACCGACTTCAAAAACTAAAACACTAAAAAACTAAAGAGTATAAAATAACATATTTCTAAAGCTATTATTATTAATATATATTATCTAAAACATCTTGAAGTCGGTGCAAAGTAAAACATAAAAATTACTAGGTATATTTTGAAAATTACTAAGCACCGACTTTAAGATATTTTAGATAATATATATTAATAATAATAACTTTATTATTGTTATTTTATACTTTTTAGTTTTTGAAGTCGGTTTTTTTAGTAATAAAAATGTTAGAATTGTTATAGTGCTATTTGGAAAAACATTATTGACATTGAAAAAAATAAACAAAAAATATTTGAAATTAAGCTAGATAACATAAAAACGTTTGTCATCCAAGGGCATAAAAGGAATTTGTATCGTTAACCGTTTATAAAACACTAGGGTATTCGTTGCGGCTTCACTATGGTGAAACTACTGAGTTAATCTTAGTTTATTTTGAGAGCAAGCATTCTACGTGCACACGTGGTTACAATGTAACCTATATTGCATTAATATTTACACTGGTTACATTGCAATAAAGTATTTAAGCGTTACTCGCCCATGAAAAATTTACTCAACTTTATCCCTAAAAGTATTCCACATCCCTCGCTAAAAAGTGTCCTCTATTCTATTCTAAATTCTCGGTATTGAGACTACAATTATCCAAACTTCAATAAAATCTTTACTCTGCTTTTTCCGTGACAGAATCACGGACAAACAGACAGAAAAAGTTACTTTTGCATATATTATATTAGCATTGATTTTGTTTCAGATGTCACAAAACTTCTTTGCCCAGATTGAAAATATCCAGAATTTAATAGATTTGAGTAATTACCTCAAAACAAAGACAACCATCAATGTGATGCCGTAAACAAGGGTTCGTTTTTACCATTAGCTATTTAAACACTAAGAAACCGTTAAAAATAATAAAAAATCCATCCCGCCACACTAATTATATAAATGATCCCCGCTAAATGAAATATTGAGGTAATAGAAAAAAACTTCGCAAATTCGAGGGGAACTTGCAAAGGTATTATACCTTTCGGCACTTACCTGAGGTGTTATTAAAAGAATGTAATAGGGGTCTATATTTTTATTATTAAAGTTGGGTTCATTAGGTTTCGTTAGGTATGAATGAGTGAATGAATGAAAACTCTTTATTGTTCATCATATATATTTCGAGGAAACTTTTGCCCGCAGCTTCACTTGCGATATATAAAATACCTAATTAATTTTCTATGTAAGTAAAATCGAGCTATCCCATAGGGTTTAACCGACGGAAACTACTAATACATAAGATTTAAAAAATGCTTTTTACGCGAATTGGGAATTGTTTACGTATATTCCTTTGATATAAAACCACAATGATGGAAATTATAGCGGCATACAATAGAGGGAAATACAGGCAGTTATATAAAAGAAGGATTGCAGGATGTACTGAAACGATGATTTCTCCTTGTTTCTTAATAATTAGCACGCCACCCACAAATGTTCAAATTTCATGAATCTAACTGATTTTATGATATAGACGAAACATTTTTAAAAATATTCAAACGATGCGTTGAAGTTCATTAGCAAAAGTTGATGACCACTATTGCGATGCTGTTGACATCGCTTGCCGTCTTCTTTCTTCCGCTTGCTAAGGTATTTTCTGGAGAAGATAAAAGATAGGAGGTGGTTTTACATGAATTAAACGTATTAAAATGCGTTTCATTCCTTTAAAAAGAAAATAAAAATATTTATTCAGAACTACATACACACCAAAAAGTAATTATAATTAAGAGAATACAATTGAAATGAAGTTCTGAATCGGCCCTAACTCAGCATGATGCTGGTTGGCTCAACCAGCCCTGGTCTTCCGTTAGGGCCGTTTAAGTGACTTACGGATAGACAAAACGAAACAAACAGAAAACAAAATAAAAAATATATGACGAGTACAAACAAATATAAAAATTAATATTATATAAAAAAATTACATAAAAATAAACTACTGATATAAAAAATTAATGCTACGAAGCGAATTTCTAAAGAAGAACATAATGGAATAAGGAACATAAAGCTATAACAATATCAATTTTATATTTTGTCTGTTGGTTTGTGTCAAATATGCTGCAAATAGGAAGTTAAGGAAAGTCAAGGAAGGAAAGGAAGTCGTGGTAGCGTTATGGCTACTTACGCGTCCTAACCTCAAAGGGCGCGGTTTCAATCCTGACCGGAACGCATGCACCACATATGCAGTTTTCTGAGCTAATGTGCGTCTTATTATAATTATCACATGATAATAACAGTGAAGGAAAACATAGTGATGCAACCTGCACATCGAGATAACAGATGTGTTAAACCTGCTAAGCCGCCTTGGAAAAGCGTGGCGCGTATACTGTCAAATTGAATTTCAAAAGTTTTTATTCAAAATAAGTTCCACTGGAGAACACTTTTTGAAGGTCATACATATAGGTTAAAATTTAATTTTACTTCCTAGTCTATGTACACCGCTTTGCAACGTGTTATTGCTGTTAAGGAGAAGAAGCGGCAAGAAACTCCCCAGCAACACGTCTAGCTAAAAATTGATTTTCTTTATATTTGTTGTTCTATTTTTTATATTTAAGTACTTTTTTTTAAAGATTTTATACAGAATTATGTTACAGATAACCTTTGAAGAATTAATGGAGTTGTAGCAAACAGTGCATAATCAATAAGACAATATTGTCCATATAATTTCCATTCCCCTTTAGTGGGAGGCCCAAGCCCAGCAGCGAGACAACTATGGGCTGTTATAATATATATTATTTATTAAGAAAAATCTAATCTGAGATTAATCGTGGTTAAAAATTAAAGTAGATCAAGATCATTTAAGAATTTTCAATATAATTAAATACACGCGACCAAATACTTCACTTCATGTGATGCTTTTATTCATATAGGCTCTGCCTACCCATTTATTCCTGTGTCTAAAATCGTATTTAATTTGAAACGATGTAAGGATTCTACGATACCACCCACGCTGCCTGGAAGTTCCCAGCGAAGGTTCTATTTTAGAATCGCAACACATTATACAGCACTCAATAAAATCAGTTCCCCCACTTTATTAGCATGTAGTCGGCACAATGGCGACGCAACAGGATACTTTATCCCAAGGGATAAAGACGTAGGGTAACTCCCTCTTAATGTGTTTACAAGCGGGTATCGATTGTTTTCACGTACTTTCAACTTTTATTTGACTTGGAAATGTTACAGGCGGTTTGTGAATTTTCGCTGTATCTTCAGTCAAGTTGTTGTTGTAGGCTTTTATTGCTTTTACAAGCAATAACTTTGAAATATATTTGCGAAGAGTCAGTTGTTTTTTGATGGAGAATTTACTTACTATTATTAGGGTTTCATCTTTAGTCTCCACATCTTTGTATGGTGTAGTCATTTTTTGGAAAATTATTATCTGTTTAATTAATTAAAGCGTTTAACTATCCCACGGGAACTCTTTGATTTTTCGGGATCAAAAGTATCCTACATGTTGACCAGGGATTTAAGCTACCGCCATACAAAATTACCATTCATAAAAACCGCCATTCATTTAAATCGGTCCAGTAGTTTCGGAGATTAGCCGGTACAAACAGACAGAGAAACAAAAAATTCAAAAAAAATCTAAATTAGTTCTATTTCACTTCTAATATCCACCTGACTCGGTTTTTAGCATTTTTTTCATTGTACAGAAATTCAACCTCTACAATTTTATTATATGTATATATAGGGAAAAAAACCTGTAATAAGAAGCTTATTCCAAGCACTTAAATACAATACAAAGAAATACTGGTTATTATGAAAACAATAAAGAAGTAAATTACATTATAATTTCACTTTTATAACGTTATTATGAGTCACAAAACATCCGCAGCACGATCACAATATTGTTTCAAACGTGACCTATATGTTAAGGTATTGACAGAGATACTATCGATATGTGGCGGTTTGATTGATTAAAAATACCCAGCCAAAGTGATTTATGGTATATTGCTTTATTGGTTTCTGTGTTCAAAGTAAATTGTATGGTTCAGTCTTTTGATAGCCTCGTATCTACATTTCTGTGTATATAATATTATAAAGAAATATCTTTTTTTTTATTTATTTGGACAAAAACCAGTATTGTACAGAATTTAGTATTATGAGTCTTATATATAATTAGGTTCAATTAATACAGCACCAACATAATTTGCCACATCTATACTAATATTATAAAGAGGAAAGATCTGTTTGTTTTTTTGTTTGCATGGAATAGGATCCGAAAATACTGAACCGATTTGAAAAAATCTTTCACTGTTGGCAAGTCTTTTTTTAAGGCAGGGAAATGTACACTACCGGGTCCTTTACTAGGGATTAGACCAAAGCGACGAGAGTTGACACTATGATTGGCACCAGAGTCAAATCGCCGGCTTGTGTGGGGACTCGAAAACTCAATACTCCACTAAAACCACCCTCCTCCCATGTGCCCCGCCCTCATGGTAGGAGAAGCGTGAGACTTAGAACCTAGTCACGCGCACGCTAATCCTAGCGCATCAGAGTTTGAGAGTGCCCCGGGAATCAGGGCAAACTCACTTCGTTAACAGGGGTGAAGACTCCTCTGCTCCCTAGATGCTAGGGACCCCTGGACTCTTGGCAAGCTTCACTATCCCCGGTTGACATAGGCTATAAAAAAATCATAGCCGTGCGAAGCCGAGGTGGGCCACTATATTAAATAATTGAAAATATACCAGCTATCGTAATGAAAAACAAAAGAGAAAAAAGAAGTTGGTATACTATAACTGAAAAAAGGAAGAAGAAGGGAGGCCACACCAGAAGGCAGAACCAGAGCGAAGACTACACCGATTGCCTGCGACCAGCCGGCCGCAAAGAAGACACTAATGGGGATTGTTCACTTTTTTTCAATCTGGCTATTTGAAAAACTATTTCGAGGAATAGTGTCCCTTATCATTTCTGTCTAGTTCAAATTCCAAAAAACGTACAATCTTCTTGTATTTTGTAAGAAATGCGTTTGACCTTTATTTGACCTACCTAAATCCAATTAGGTGGGCCGTCTGCCTGTTTACCTGCTTTAAGTGTAAAAAAAAATCTAGCTGTACATTATTTGATTTAAGTTATGTAACATGGATTTTCCTAAAAGACCACTTTAAAAAATTTAACGATAACTATAGAAAATAATAATGGTTGAACACGAAAAATTATAAGCCTAGCGACAAAATACACTAAACTGATACTGAGTAATGACAGTGATATTTAAATAACTGGCACAGATTACTATGATTAGATATAGATAAAACTTGCTTTTATTATTTTTGTTTTCTAGGCAAAGAAATCAATGTAAACTTGTGCCTTATGACGTCATCGGAGAAATAACTTTAAAATCGAATTATAAAAAAACTAACGCTTAAAATACAAAAATATTCAAATAGTATCTTAAAATACCCTATTTTATGTAATAAAAATATAAAATCAGAGGGTATTTTTTTTGTGAACAATCCCCATTGGTTTGTTTGTTACGTCACGACCATATTTAAATTTCATTGAGAGAAAGCTTTACTTCTAAATAGAAAAAATATGTATAGCAAATATAATAAAAATTAAAAAATATTTAGACTAGTTTTTTAGATCACAGCTTATGGTATATAATTTTAAAGTGGACAAATTATTTTTTAATAAAATTCATTTTCTCGTCGAAATACTTATATTTAAACTTAGGGCCAATTTTTAATCACCAAATAAAGGTTATTTATAGAATAAAGTATATGGAAAAATTAAAATTTCACTTTCATGAATAAAAGTGATGAATCATTTCACTTTTAAATAAACTCAGGTTATAATTACTCCACTAATAACTTTTATTTGTTCATTGAAAAATCGACCCTTAATAATCGTCGGTTTTAGAAGTATAATTGTGAACACAGATATTTCTACTTTAAAAAAACAATATATTGAAAAATCAACTTAAAAAAACTTACGCAGTTATAATGTTTTCTACAAAACAAATACTAGGAAAACACAAGTTCCGAGAGACTTATGAGTTTCTTACCTTTCAAACAGATCTTATTTCTCTTGAAGAGCAATCGCACGTCTTTGTGAGCGCGATCCGGTGCCGATATATTCAGTTGCATTGTTACTAATATTTCTGCACTCCTAGTACCAGTGCAAGGCAGTCGAACTCTGTGATGAAAATAAAAAGAAGTTATTTCTATGTGCCTTCTTACGTATATACGGACGCTGATGCGTCAATCTCTTTTTGTATTTGACTGCCATTTTTCTCGGAAACTGTTTGGTTTCTATGGAACTTTAGTAGTATTATGCAGTATATTTGTCTCTATACAGTAGTAGTACAATATATAAATGTACTGTACGGTTACTATTACATATATTAAAACAGTGCTTCGGTGGTAGCGTAGTCAAGGGTAAGGAGCCAGTTTTTTAGTTTAATTTTAACTTCCCGACTAGTGAGTCCATGTACATTGATTTTTTTATTTATCTTGTTACATAGTGTCACAGACATATAGCATTGCTGCCGTCTTGCAAAGTAAAGCTTGCAAAGTAAGTCTTAAATCAATTAATGTATTAAAAAGTGCCTACCGAAACGTCTGTAGCGTTGTAGGTACATATCCCCTCTCGGAAATATTGACCTGGGGCGGCAGCATGGCGCCACGGCTCTCGTAGTCTATACCCATCACGTACGGCAACTGTGCGAACAATAAACAATAATCACATTGAAATATAGCGCAAATGTAGTAGGAGCGAGCATGCGTTTCACATACGTAATTTTGTACCTGCTATCTATGCCCACTATCGTTCGTGCGAGATTGACACTTATTGTACATACAGAGCTTTCCTTGTAGTTAAGACATGGAGTAAGCCCTGCTATTTACTTAAACAAAAAAATAAATAGATTTATATATATCACAAGCGAAATCTTAGGTAAAAGCTAACATATAAAGTCGTGGTAAAAGCTGATTAAAAATCCGTCGTGTGGTTTAACAAGAGTTGCGGATATTCAAGAGACAGAAAGACAAACAAACGCGGAAAGCGACTTTCTTTTATACCATGTAAAGAAGATCATTATCCTAACTAATATTATAAATGCGATGTGAGTTTGTTCGTGACGCTGTCATACAAAGAAAGAAAAAATTTGCTTTTTTAAAAAGGTTATTAAATACAAGCTGTTGAGATTCTAGATATCATGTAGCAACACAATGTTAGCCAAGACAAGTAAAACGAGCCCAAACACGACGGGTCTATCTTGTTTAGTACAGGAGTTCCTATGGCCACCTTCCGACTCCATCATCAGATCAAATCCATGGTACCATATTATTGCATTGTCACGTGATATACATATGCGTGCAAAATTTCAGCTCAATAGGAAACCGGGAAGTTGGTCAAATGTAACTTGCAAGATTCCACCCGAACATATAGCTACATACATACATAAGTACATTCATTGCAAGTTAAATAAAAGCTTGTAAAAAGACTATATTTATTTCTTAATTCGACATACACAAGATAAACAAATTTAAAGATAACATATACAGAAATTGTATGCCGCAGCTTAGAAATGAGGTTGACACTTAGTCACTCGTACCAAAACTAAGCAACAGTTCGTCAAGAAATTTTGCATACACGTTGTCAGGGATGTATAAAAAGACATATAGAAACTTTTATGCAGAAATAAAAGACTGTGCGCGAGGGATATAGTTGAAAAGATGGCGGTCCGATGGCGTATTGGCGTCATAGTTGCAATTCATTAACGAAGACACCGGCATGGCAACGATGATAATATGAGTATGACAGCTCATTAAGGTTAGTACCATTTTCTAAATTCCAAAACAATTTCAAATAAGTCGCTAGTATGTCCCTAAATTCAAATCACCATTAAACTCAGCTCTTAAATATCTATACCGCACCCAAGGCGAGACTTCTTGAATGAGTTTTCACGGGCAAAGCCATCGAAAAACCATAGTATACGAATTAAATTAAATAACAAATCTTGACTCATTTATTTGTTCGAAACAAAAGCTAAAATTATAACACTTCTTTTGTGTTTTTATCAAAATGTAATTTTTTCAACGACCTTTCCCAAAGCAATTTTCTTAAGAGAAAATCGTTTTAATCGTAGCCTTTTGTTTTTGAAAATTGAATCTGTCTGTAGCAATAGTGAGAAGTGTTGGAAACATTGTACGTAATTGAACTGACGTTATTTCCAACTACATATAATACAACTGGTGATTTTTAGTCCATAATGACATCATATTTAAAAGTAATTCTGTTTATTGTTTTATATGAATACTAGCTGATACCCTCCCGCTTCGCGTGCTGTTAAATATATGTCTTAGCTGACCTCTATGTACTTGGCGAAAGGAAGATTCCTGAGATATCGTGATGTGTCACTATATTTATGTTATATATTTATATATAATATAGACTAGTCACATCGTATCCGCGTTAGAAACTTACGCATCCGCGCAGCCTTGATATCCGTGCCATAACTCATAAGCTGTAACTGTATCGGCTACGTTGGTACCGCCACGTTTTACGGAAACCGGCTAATTACGTGTGGAACCAATATCTAGCAATAGCGCCTCCGCCAGATTCTGGTAGAAGGGGTAGGCCGAAGAAAGGCTGGCTTAACGCCGTAGTGTGATATCACGTGGACGTGAACTCACGAATAGGGATGCCGAAGATCGCACCAAGTGGATAGGAAGAAGTAGGAAAGCGAACCCCGGGCTTCGAGGCAGACGCCCAGAACACAACTGGTTTTTAACTCTAGGATGGCGATGGACTTTTCACGACTATACGACTGAAGGTATCTTAATTTTTTTTTATTGTAGGCAGATGACCCATTTTACAAACAGAGGTTATCGTCACCAGTAGACGTTTCCAACACTTGGGATGGAATCAACGTATTGCCAGCCTTTTGGAGGGAAGGAAATAGGGAACTGAGATGCAGACATGGAACATGGAATAAGAGGAGGGGAGAGTGAATCATCGGAACTCTCACCCATCGTATGAAACACGATTTTAGCTTGAGACTAACCATTACACACTGTCTTTGCACGAGCTGGTTCCTGCATCCCCATTATACCCTCGGACAAGCAGACGCACCGATTTGCGCTAGCGTTTCACTTCTTTTTTTCTGGTACGCACTGCCGAAGAGTGGAATTATTAGTGTGTTAATAAAATATAAAAAGAACTTTTCCTGTTTTTTTTGGAATACATCTGGTAACCCTAGGTATTACACCAATCGAGCGGGCTACAGACCTATAACCAAAATAATGATTACACCTAGTTTCTACCACGTGGGACTATTATATAATTTTTAGACTAATTGTACAAGGTTCTTCTTTAAAGCTATATCACTATACTATCTTAAAAAATGATTCGTCGGCTTGTTTGCAGTTTGCGAACAAAATTATAGGAAATGCTAATGCTTCCAGTACCGTAAACTTTTCTCATAAATTTCCTAAAGCGTCAATAAATATATTCAGTTATAGTTTTAACATGGGATATTCCATATTTAAGACGTATGCATTCGTGTCACGCATCACACGGTTATCCCATTTATCTCGTATGAGTAAAGCTTTTAGATCTGTCTTTAAATTTCAATGAAGAGGAGCGATGGCTGAATAAAATGGTTTATACTCAGTTTTATAGCTTGGAACAGTTGAGTTTAGGGTTTCGTAACCTCTTTGATAAAAAAAATGTGTTTCAGATCTGATGCTTGACTGGAGTTTACTTCTTAAATACCAAGGGAAAGGGGAAAAAACGGAACGTTATTGAGTTAACGTTTGCATTAATTTTACTCCTCATAAAATTTCCATATATCCAGAAGTCTTATATAAAGATCCATTCTTAAGGAGTAAACGTAGAGGACTTTGGCACCGAATAAAACTTTTATCCGAATAGGACCGGAGAAATAATGCAATTTCATGAGACTGGGCGGCCTGTCGTTAGAGGCGACAAATAACTCACAGCCAGATGGTAGAACATTTGCCCGTCTGGATAGCTGCCACCCCAAGCGTAGGGTCATAATCATCATCATCCGAGCGTTAAATCACTCTGACGCCCAGAGTAAATCTATCCATAAATAATTCCGCGGATTTTGGTTTTAAATGTAGTGGCTGCCGCTAGACCGTCACAACTCTTATAAGGAAACCAAGAGTGGAAAGTGGTATGTGGTAAAGATGAAAGATACTAGGATGAGGGAAGGAGGAAACCACTGTCACCGAGCAAAGGGAAAGTAACAGTGGGCGAAGGAGGACCTCGGGCTTGCTTACCCGTGTTCACTATAAAATACCGGACAGGCTTTCAACAGGAGGCATCCAGTTGTGTAATGTCTTCTTAGACACCTGCCTGGACGAGATAGCTACAAGCGTTAAGGCCGCATTGTTCTAATGGAAATTTATATTAAATGTCTAGGTTTAAGTTATGATGGCTAAAAAAGATGTTTCATTCATTTATTCATTCATTCACTCTCTGATTGAGGCCCTAGGCCTAGAGTGTACCTAGATAACAACTTTGAGTGGTGTCCGGCATTAGAAGCCAGGGTTCAATCTGCCTTAAGAGATTAATAGTGCATTTGTAGCACCTTTGGTGTTTCAAATGTCCATAAGCCATGGTAACCGTTTTACAAGAGGACCATCTGCCTGTCAGCTGAACTCAAACAATAAAAGACAGAACCTCCATTAAATTGTCATGTCCATCAGTCTATCTAGGTCACAGCTATTTGTCTTTAAAATAACCTTAATACTAGCATATGCCAGCGAAACTTCTTTCGCGTTGCCCTGACAACGACATATTTGTTAGTAAATTGCAATGGCGGTATAAAAAACACAACGTAGCGTGCTTGCCTTTTGCCTATTCGATTATCCCACGCAGTAAATAACATTTATCAGTTCAAAAGTATTCCAAGTTCTGACTCGGGCTATAAGCTAGCTTCATGTCGATTTAAATCCGTTTAGTAGTTTGCTTTAACAGACAGACAGACAAAACTTCTACAAATTGTGTGCTCGTAATTTATGCTTATAGATTTGCGTTTAATGTTTTAAATAAAGTTTGAGATATTACCGGTCGCCTTCCTAAAGCCTGCCACATAAACTCTAGGTCAGCTATATGTGCCGGTACGGGAACTATGAAACTCGTTGCATACGTGTTGACGACACCTTCCCTGACGTAATATAGTTCTGCGTCAAGACCTGTAACAAAGATATTAAATGCATGCTAAATATGGGTAAAAATTATTATTAATATTTTATTATTGAGACACGATATCCGTATCTAGCAACAATTATTGAATTCGTAGAAGTAAAAGTAGGAACATTTATATATGAACGACTCTGAAATTGTTTTCAGAGTCGTACATTTATAAATGTTCCTACTAAGTAAGAACCTTTGGCAAACCTGTATATAGAATAAATATTATTTAATTTTCAAGCTGTGAAGAAAAGAAAATAATCAGCCAACTGATTTGTTACATATCTTTAAATACATCTAAACCTGTGCAGAATTTGTTTTCTTTCTTTTTATTGCTAGAATAGCGCAGATAGGCTAACGACTTATCTGGAAAAAGTGGTTACTACCGTCACTGGACATTAATAACATTGGAGGTGTTGCCCGCCTCATAGAATTTAATGAGTTTTATCTTACACTGCTTAAAATTAGTAAAAATAACTTACGCAATTCATTCTGAACAATAAAGTATAATTTACTTTCGCATTAGTTAAGAAGTCAATTAAGTGAGCAAATTAGTGAGTTAAGTCTCTATTATCGTTAGGACAAAAATTGCCAGTTAAATAAAATAGTAGTCGATTAAAGCTAGTATGCATAGACATTTGACCGATGGTTAAAATAGAATTATCGCTCAAACTATATGGCTAATCAGCGATTATTGCTAAATGTCTATATACACCAGCCTAAATGGATGAAAAGGATGGATGTGCTTACCACGATCAAATCGTAAACATCTTAAAGAATGGCCAAGTCAGAAGCAACAATAATAAACAGTGTATGAAGACATTATTGAATGTAGATGAAACAAAAGATGTATGTCAAGATAGTAGCAAGTGGGAATCCATCCTCTGAGCCTACCCCTATGACAAAGAGGTGTGATAGCATGTAATGTAATTAAATAAAAAATAAAGCACGTTATTAAATTAATTGCTGCCCAAACGGCTATAATGACTTAATTTACCATTTTCGTAAGTTAACTAGCTTCTTAACGCAAATGTAAATCAGATTAACACCCTGAAAGTACCATACATACATACATAACTTCACGCCAAGTTCCTTGCGGGGTAGGCACGAACAACAGAGCGCCATTCAGGCTTATTGTTACACACCTCATTTGCTTCTTTGACATTCATAGCTCTTGTCATGCAGGCTCGTCTGTTCTTAAGGCTCCTGACATCACCTTCTGCTAATACACGATCAATTTGATCATGGAAGGTGTGTCGTGGCCTTCCGCAACTTCTACATCCATCCACTTCTGCATTGTATATCTGTTTAGTCATTCTTTCATCATACATTTTTTCCACATGCCCGAACCACCTGAGCATTCCTTTCCTTACCTTCATCCCGACACTCTCTTTCAGACCAACTCTCAAAGTAACTTTATAAGCAATAGTCATATCACGCAAGGAGTATATAATTCTATCACATCAATTTCCATCCATAAACAGACACCTTTCTCAAAGCACTTCATCAAAATTTCAAATTCGTATAGTGCCAAATCAAATTATTCTAATTTTTTTCCCATTACGAACGATTGCACTATGCAGGAGGATGCACTCCCTCGATGCAAGTTCGATTCCCGAGGGACGCACGGCCGTCAAATTATCCAACTAACTCTATTTGCTTAGCCGGAAAAGAAGCTCATTTTGTACAGTTCGACCGATTACTTTTGATATTTGGAACAATAAAAAATATGAACATTCTTAAAAAAATCAAATCTGGTCTTCGTGAAGATTTTATTATGTATGTTAGAGTAATAAGCAGTATTGAAGGTAATTTTAAACAAATAACTTAAAGAGTAAGAATAAAATTTGTTTCCGTAAACTTCGATTCTGAATGTAATTAGTACCGTGTCAAAAGTAATCGTCGTAATCTTAATTAAGGAATTAATTATATGACTAAAAAAGTATTTTATATTTACAGACATAAAGAAATGCCAATAATAAACTTTATTAATTTTGTTCAGTTTATAGCGTTTAACCAAATTATAATTGATAGCTAATGGCAATACAAGTATAACAGACACCATGCATGCATTTTCTGACGATGAGTTTGGGTACTGATAAAAATAAATAATAAAATAAACAAGTGCAATTATTAATTATACGATATATTAGTTAATATAATAAACATATATTACTCTTAAGTGATGTAAAAAACAAACACTTTTTAATGTTATTGTTACATTAAAAGTGTTGTAACCTTTACAGTATAACCTCTGTAACTCGAACTTGAAGAGAGACGCCAAAAAAATCCAGTTATAGAATTTCCGACTTATGGATGACTTAAGAGAATTTTATAAGGAAATATTCGACTCGTAGAGGTCATTATCGGCATATTCTTAAAGTCGATTCTCAAATAATCGAGTTGTAAAGGTTGTATAATCAAATGTTGGTATGTTCGAGATACAGAGGTCCATTTTTTCGATTTATAGGGTTCAGATTTCGAGCAACGAAGGTTTTGAGATTGAAAGGAAAGGAACAGAAATCTTTATCGGGTTTGGGAGTTTTTCGACTTATCGAGGTTCGACTTAAAGAGGTTCTGCTGTATTATATATTATTCTAGTATTACAATAACTTGGAACCGGCGTTTAACAATTATATTCATATCGCTGTTCATTCATATATGATATGCAAATATCTTCATAATTACGAATATTTAGCAAAATATCTCTTAAAAGTTCATTTACAAAATTGTATTCATTATTACTTCAACGCACATATTAGGGGAAGTGTCCATGACACTGCAAAAACCAATACGTACTTTACCTTTGTTACAACGGTAGTGTTAGTAATTCATATATCAAAGTGCCGTTCCCCATTGAGGCGAAATACGTCCTCTAAATATACAATGAATGGATCAAGGCTTTTTAGTCTGTCTTTCGTTACACTTTAGATGCTACTTTTCTTGGTGTGATTTTCGACAATTGACTGAAATATTTTGTGCTGAAATGACGAAATATAATAAATATGTAATTATATTGATTGTACACGTTTAAGAACTAATCTTTAAATTTACGAAAACATAACGAAGACAAGTAAAATAAAAAAGCATGGTAATCAAAAACATATTTTTGGGTGAAATCTCAAAATAATACTAAAATTATGTATGTATTTAATTATTTATAGTTTTAATTGTGTTTGACAATCGGAAAGCCTGATATTATGGGTCCTAAAGCCGAAATTACACAATTCACTTGCATCTTTCTTTTGCATAAAGCAACCAAAGTGATCCAGGTAGACATAAAATTAAACAATTCAATGTCATTGAATGTCATCATTTCCTTTGAGCTGATATTAGACAGTGTAATCAAATTGGATCAGTTTGTTACAAACTGAAAAGACACGATGAAATCGAATTGAATATTAGTGAATTCTATAATTAATTCATCTGTAACAATTGTCGTTAACACTATGTATTGTAACTCTAATTACGCATCTTAATTTTAAATATATTCTACACGTGTCAGCGTCAAATTGTAAATACCGTTAGATTACAATCTTCTCGCGAGATTGTAAAATGTCGAAGTATAGTGAACTAAACATACTGCTTACAATTTACCGAATTATATATAATCTATCGACGTGAAAGCGTCAAATTGCCAAATGCGATGGAACGCACCTCGCGCGCTGATTCTTCGATCTTACGTTAGGTCATTCTGTGTCCATAGAGTTAGAAATAAAACACAGGTATCAGTTATATCAACTACATGCACTTCAAAATTTGTGACATTAAGTATATATTGATTATTTAGTAGTTAATCAATAATTCTGACCTAAAGGTTATGAATATTGTGTAGTGTGTATACAGTTTTAGTATAGGAGGGAAATGTAAAATGTACGAAATATCAAACCCAACGAGCGCTGTAATGACACTGATTCAATTACTGTAAATATGTTAATATAAATGTGTTGTGAATCGTTAGGCCGCAGTTGTTTATTTGCAAAACGCTGACTATTGTACATACTTTGTACATATTGGGTGTTAAAAAATTAAGTACTTCTTCCTTCTGCAGCCCCTATGTGTGGAAAATAGTACACAGACTAAAGCTCTCAAGGTGAGCGAGTGAAGCAAACGTATCACGACAACGGTCAGCGAATGTCACAACCGATTTTTAACCATCATTTAAATAGTTATCAATGAATAAATGCTAAACTCATGCAATAAAAAAAAATTAAATTAATAGGCAACCTTATCGTTCAAACTGATATTTTACAAGCAAATAAGTGAAAGAGTCTTCTTAGCCAATTTAGCGGTATATATACCGGTACGTACCTATAATTATGCTTAGTGTAATTCACACCTTCTATGCACATAGATTTAAAGGAAACGCCGTTTAATTACACCGAAACGTGTCCCTTGATGATACATAATACGTGCGACACCCTGCGGCTATGCTTTGTATTAATTACTCAAAGGATGAAGGGGTCTAGTTAGTAATGAGTAGCGGTGTCATATAAAGGAAAACCTTTACAAGACGTGATAATAATACATATTTGAATATTTTTCATTCATTAAAACGTGTGGTTCATGTACAAGCTTTGTAAAATATGTAAATCTAATCTAAATAACACCAAATTCTTAGATTTAATTTTAAGAATTTTAAGCGGATTTTAGACTCAGATCACCATTAAAATTAAAATAGCTTAGATAAATTGAACTTTGTTTATAATTCACCGACATAAGATCATATTGCCGGAAGGCAAAATAATGAGAGAGAGAGGTAGATAACACTTTCTTGCACACCAAAATCATGTTTACAATATTTTCTAGGCTATACAATAGGCGGCCTTATCGCTCAAAGCGATCCCTTCCAGGCAATATTAAAAAAAATGATTTGATGATTGGTTGTGCAGGAAAACGCAATAGATACGTTAATACATATACATAGTCATATATATACAATGATGTATTTCAAAATACATAAGTTATTATAATAAATGTATTAGCAATAATAATACCGCAATGCATTACACGCACACTTCACAAACAAACCAAGACACACAAAGAGCCTAAAAATTAATAACCCAGACACAGAAAGCAAAAAAACAACACATATGGCACTAGAAAGGATAATATATTTATTGTATTTGTTTGTAATGTCTTTAAGAACCTTACCTTACCGTACCTTTAAGAATTTAAAGCCGTTTACATAGGTAAACAAGTGCTAAATAGCGCGGCTACCAGTCGCGTGTCAACACCAAACGCATTAAAACCCATCAAATTTAACACCTCCTAAAACCTGAGCCACTTCGTTAGCTAGAGAATAAGAGCAGTCCTGTTTGTTGGGTTAATGAGCCATCGCCGGCCACTCACTGCGATGATACGACACCCCGAGGTGATTCAGGGTAAACAACCGTAACTTGCTGAGGTTTTAGATGGTTTTAACGTTAATGTGCAGCGGGTGTTATACGTCTGTTATATGGTATTAAATATATTTATGTATATTTTTTTAAGAATCGTAAATATATTGTTACGACCTGAATGCCGACAAAAGACAAATTTACACCTCCATACCTGTAGACATTTTATTACCTTTTCCATATTTGAACTTCTTTTGTTCACTTTGTGTTTAAAATTTGTAATTAGAAAAACACCCCATTGTGTATTGTAATCTTTTATGGTAGTCATTAGCCAGGTGTAATTCTAATAAATTCAGTCCATGCGGCCGAGAGACATATTGTATTTGTGCCATATAAAGCAATTCCCAATGGAGAGATCGGCAGTAAAGCTTTATCCACAAGCGAGGCAAGACGTGTGTACATTCGGTAATCTATATAGTGACGGACTTTGCGCGTGTTATTGAATCGTGCAAACGTTACGTTACGTTTGGACTGGTTGTGTTCAGTTATATTTATACCTGTGTATACGTGTTTGTATAGTTCTAATACTATTTAATTTATTTGATTTTATTATTCCGACGTTTGGGCCACTTTTCAGTAGCCGTATTCACGGAAGACAAAGATATTAAGTGTCTATTAACATTTTTAAAGTTTTATTTAGCCTACCGCCAAGCTGATCATTTTAATTATTCAGTTTTAATTAATTAACGAAATGCCATTGAACAAATTTACGCAACCGAGATTCAAACATAAGACTAGTGAACCTTAAAAGCCGAAGTTTAATATACCTATACGCAATTCTTTGGGTACAATTCAAACTTTAAATAATACATTCTAATTAATTAATGTTAAATATTAATTTCAATACTAAACCGTATCTTCGTTCCACGACAAAATACTCGCAATAGATAGCTGCTTTTATTACTTTACTTCACTTATTTATTCTAAGGAGGTTCCGCACACATTTATTAAAATGGCGATAAAGGTTTATTTATTGTCTCGTTGTTTGTTCGTGAGCACGCGACTGAATGCTTGGGACTATTTTTTTAATTTAAATGCCAGTTGACGCGATTAAAGCTTGCCTTTTCCGATTTTATCGCGTATTTTAGTTACGTTAGAAGACGATTCTTTTTTAAATAGTATTGCATGAGAATAGCAGGCAGGCAGATGACCCTGATGGGAAACAGTTACTACCGCATATCACCTTTTTCGACACAAAACATGATGCCAATTTGCTGGTGAACTTGAAGTAGGTAAGAAACCTGGTCTCTAATATCGAAACACAATTCAAGATATGCAAAATGCAGGAACAAAAAAATAAAACTAAATACTGCGGCCAGGCAGCCTGTCTTAAGAAGCGACAAAATAACCCATATAGCTACGTGGTAGGGCATTTCCCCGCCTGGATGGCCACCACCCATGGTCTAGAGTATGCCGCCATAACGCGTTGTGTTCCGGCATCAATGATCAGTTTCCAATTTCTCCTATCAAGGTCGGCAGCACATTGCCAGCACATTGCTAATGTCCATAGGCGACGGTAACCACTTTCCATCACAGTTGGGCGTCAGCCTGTCTGCTGTGCTTCAGCAATAAATTTTTTTAATGACAGCATACTCTATACCATCCCTGGTAGCCGTCTAGAGGGGCGCTCTATTAGCTGTGGTTTTTTTTGTCTCGCCTTACACGCCGTCCGGTCACAGGAGTTAGTATTATATCTCTCTTCCTGCAGATTGCATTTCTTTTTTTAAACTTATTTACTCCTCCTTACATTAAACAAAATTCCACGACACCGAGCAGGAAAGTGACTAAAGTATTAGGCCCCGCGAGTATGTAAACATCTGTCATAAATGGTATACCCTCGCTACTTTCCTGCTTACTGTTATGGAAGAGAGCAGATTGTAAACGTGGCATTATTTGCCTAACAATTGCATATAAGAACCAATTAAGCATTGCCATCCAAAGTGATAGCACGGCCAGCGATCTGGGGAAGTTCCCAACTTTTTATAGCTGGAGTACAGCAGAGAGGCAGACGGCCCACCTGATGGAAAGCAGTTACCGTCGCCTATGGATTTTTGAAATACCAGAGATGTTACTAACGCGCTGCCAGCCTCGAAGAAATTATATGATACCCTTTGTAAAAACTACGGTTGAGAGCGCATTCCAAATCCTCACGGTGCCCAAGAGAAACGTTCTAGAGAACCCTCGCATACAAGAGCGAAGCGGCACTAGGAAGTTGGGACGAACGCCCAGCTGATGGCTGATTATGGATCTATTTGTTATTTAATATTTTAATCAGTCTTGCTTAGAGCCTGCTTGATCGGTGTGTTACAACGCTTTCACAGAATTTTAGCGTAAAACCATTAACCTTGAGCTAATCGTGTTTCGTTAGATGAGTGTGAGTTCTATTGGCCTACTTCCCTCTTCTTTTAACACATCCCACTGACCCATCGTAAAGGTTGAAACGCGTTAGATTTGACCCTAGTGTTCTTAATGTCTATAGGCGACGATACGCAGTTTTCATGGAGTGGGCTGCCGGCTTGTTTACTACTTTTGCAATAAAAAAAAACACAATAAAATTAACATTCTCTAGGTAAAAAAGAATTTCACGTCTCAGCTGCACTTAGTTTTGCGCTGTTTCACTACACTACTATGTATAAAAACGCCTTTCCAGATCAAGCGCTTTCTGATAAAAATTACTACTATAATACATACAAAGATAAACGGTCGGGCAGACACGAAGATTTAATAACTTATTTTTTTTTAAGTTTTTTAAATACAAGCTTTTGAGATCCTGAATATCATGTAGCAGCAGAGTGCTAGCCAAGACAAGTAAAACGAGCCCAAACACGACGGGTCTATCTTGTTTAGTACAGGAGTTCCTATGGACTCCTTCCGATACTATCATTAGATCAGCTCCATGGTACCATATCGCATTGTCACGCGATATACATATGGGTGCAAAATTTCAGCTCAATCGGAAACCGGGAAATTGGTCAAATTTAACTTGCAAGACTCCACCCGAACCTTCACACAAACATGCAAGTTAAATAAAAGCTTATAAAAAGGCTTCTTTTCTTGGTTTACAGAACACATATATTTTTTTATATTATACCATTCAAAAAGTCAGAAACGCTTCTAGTCTGCTCATCGAATAATTATTTTAAAAAGGAAACAAGAAAAACTGGGTCAAACGGCTAAAAAGGGAAACACCGATAAATTCACGAATAAACTCCACCGAATATAATTCATAAAGGCGTTGTTGCTAAAATTACTGTCGAAGAAGTTTGCATAATAAATTTGGGGAGAATAAAGTCACTTTCAATTGTGTGCAAGAGACAGAAATTGCAAAATAGAAAGATGTTTTCGAAAAGTTTATGTATCCTGTCTCAAAAGTTATATAACATTGATAATAAAGGACGTTAATGATCAACAATATCAATGAGGAACATGTCATATATAGGTCTAATTTGGACTTTTATGGTGTACGACATTAAATAGTCTCGCGTCATCTATCTACAAGGCCAATTCGTTCAAATTAGAAATTACAATTAAGGTCCGATGAACAGGGCCATCTTAACCATTTTGAAGGCTGGGATACGAGAATCTAACCTATAAAATACTCACTGATGCCAGCGACTTCGTCCGCGTGGTGTGGTTTTTTTAACTATCCCATGGGCACTCTTTTTTTTCTCGGGATCAAAGTATCCTATGTGTTGACCAGGGATATAAAATACCACCATACAAAATTTCATTTAAATCAGTCCAGTCGTTTCGGAGTTTAGCCAGTTCAAACAGAGAAATTTGAAAAATCTAAATGTGTGCTATTACACTTCTTACATCCCCCGACTCGGTTTTTAGCATTTTTTTCATTATACAGAAATTCAACCTCTACAGTTTTATTATGTATATAGATATATCTTATAATGGTAAGGTTAGGTACATTTTCAAAGAACGTTACTAATTTCCTGGTTTGTAAGTTGTAAAACTTTTTAATTATATGAAATTTGTTCATATGCCGATTTTTCGTAAATGGCGAAAATGGGAATGCCTGCAATATACTCGTACATATTTTTACGAGTTACGCATGATCGGATTATTAAAATGCTCTTGGAATTACTATAGAATTTATTAGAACTATACAAACAAGTATAAAACAGGTACAAATATAACTAGGCACTACTGGTACAAACTGCACGATTCAATAACACGTAAGTCCGTCACTATATCACTTATCGAATGTACTTGTCTTGCTTTGATAGTGGTTCTCGCTTGACTGCCTAACCTCCCCCCACCCCCCATACAACAAATGATTGCGTTGACTGAGGGTTCCAAGAAACCGTAATCTGCACACCTGCAACGGGTAAACAAGTACAATAACATAGGCTATTATCTAATTACAAATTTTAAACACGAAGTAAAGAAAAGAAATCCAAATGCGGGAAAAGTAATAAACCAGGTGCGCATTTCTTTGTCGGTATGTAACAATATATTCGAGACTCCAATACCCGCTAGATCATTTTTTAATCAATAATTCTGCTATTTTACTAATTACATTCACAAGAGATTTACAAGACTGAAAATTAACTAGACATGCGCTTAGAGCTTTTCCTAATAGAAAAAGTACAGAATTTTGCTTGTGCTGAACAATAATCGCGTCGAGAGTTAGCGGATATTGGAATTTATACTACTCAATTACTTATATTTATCAAAGAACGTCTAAGCTACTCCCCATTGATATTGAAATGTTAGTTATTTGAGTACTCGCAAAATGGGAAAATTCAAATTTATTACAGCGATAGCTTAACTTTGAAAAGGCGGCATAAATTTAACCGATCGAGTCTTGAATTCAGACAAAGTTTTGCCATTTCTACATTACTATTGTAGTTATTGTAGAACTTTCTTACATAAATATCACTTTTAATAGGTACTCAGAAAATGAAAGGTATAAAGAATGGGATAGTTAGATAAAAGGTAAAACATATCCACATGAACAAAGAAGGAGGAAGATGGTTGGCCATTTGCTACAATACGACACCTTCTTATGCACGTTAATCGTAGGCAAAGTGGAAAGAGGGAAGGGAAGACCAAGGCGATCATTCATAGATCAAATAAAGGAAAAATGGGTGTCGCGTGTAAGATAGAAGTAAAATTGGAAGAAGCTCCACCGACAAGAGCATAGCTCTTAAATGATGAGTGAAATGATTGAACAATTGTTAGTCTTGTCACTTAAACTTAACTTATACATACATAACTTCACGCCAGGTCCCTTGCGGGGTAGGCACGAACAACATAGCGCCATTTAGGCTTATTCTTACACACCTCACTTGCTTCTTTGACATTCATAGTTCGTGTCATGCACGCTCGTCTGTTCTTAAGGCTCCTGACATCACCTTCTGCTAGTACACGATCAATTTGATCATGGAAGATGTGTCGTGGCCTTCCGCGACTTCTGCATCCATCCACTTTTGCATTGTATATCTGTTTAGTCATTCTTTCATCATACATTCGTTCTACATGCCCGAGCTACCGGAGCATTCCTTTCCTTACCTTCACCCCGACACTCTCTTTCAGACCAACTCTCTTTCTTACTTTTACATCTCTTACCTTATATAGATAACCCATTATTCTGAAAAAGATTAATAAATTTATAAAGTGTTTTAAGCAATGTGCACGCTTAAAAAACATTTATCGTAGGACCGATGGCCGATGGCGTATACAAGCCCAGGAGTGGAGACCACGCCTCGGCTCACGGAACGTAATTTTCTTTTTTTATTGCAAGAGTGCAGCAGAGAGGCAGACGGCCCACCTGATCGAAAGCGGTTATCATCGCCTGTGGATATTTGCAACATCACAGGTGCTACAAATGCGCTGCTGCTCTGAAGTGAGAATGGAAACTGGCCACTAATGCCGGAACACAATTCAAGGTTGTTATGGCGGCGTACTAGACCAGGGATGATAGCCATCCAGTCGGGCAAATACCTTATCACCTGGCTGTGGGTTGTTTTGTCGCCTCTTACGACAGGCCGCCCGGCCGCCGGAAACTATGTTCTTTCTCCGTTCCTGCACGTATAGAGAGATTCTGATTCCAGCATGGCTCTACTACGTCGAAATAAATTTCAAACTATATTAGAGATACAAATATAATTACGTTCATTACCCGCTCGTTTTCGTAGCCAGCGAAGTGTTCTCAACGTAGTGTCATCTGAACCGAGCTCCACAATCAACCTCGTTAAAATTTACTGTTTTAATTATCGTACAACCTTTTTTCCCTTTATTTTAATGCCCTTTGCTTGGAGTGTGTAGTCGTTATTGCTCAAAAGGAATTCTCTCTACTACCTTTTGAAAAAACTACATACACTTGTCTATTTTACTATTTGTTTAATAAAGTATAATGTTATCATCAACAATTTGCGTAGGCAAGTATTCAAATACGTAATATGGATATTAAAAGACTATACTAAATTCTCTTATATGAATTCTTCAAGTATTAGCAAAATGAACGTCGTTAATCTTTGGGTATAGAATTTCATTACATGTTCTTAGGTTATTAATTTTTGTAGGAAACCTGTCAAGGGTGCTACAAACTTTAACCCTTAGTAAGTGTGAATATTTTATGACTACACCTTACAATGTTCAGTTGGAATTATTTTGTGAGTCACCCAAAACTTTGAGCATTAGTGTTATTTCAATGTCTACTGGAAATAGCAGTGCTGTACAAATAATAATAATTGTTTTAGTGTAATATTCAATGAACCCTGATTGCCGGATAATTCATTATGATATCTATGAGTCTTGTTACAACTGTATGCAAAATGTTATTCGATTAAATTTATTTTTTTTATATAATCTTAGCTAGACGGGTAAAGAATTGTTTTTTTTAAAAATATAAGTACCGTATATTTTTTCACATGCTTTAAGTAAAAAGCTATTATTTTGATATTACAAACAGACACTTCAAACGAATTCAGAAATTCAGAAACTTCAATTGAAGCTTTTGCTAACGCTTTTACAGTACTTTTAGTTACTGTTAAAGGATAAGTGGCGCAATTAACTTCCGATCAATATGAGTCATACCATCATAGTCTGTTTAACAAGCTCGCATTATAGAGTTTTTTCTAAATGATAAAACAAATATCTTCCGACTAACATAAATTTTGAGTACATACAGGAGTAGGGACACATTAAAAGGATTACACGTAGACTCCCCATTAAATCGCTCGTGCTCCTGGGAATCGCCTGGTGTTGAAGACAGCCGGACCATTAGTCAAATCTTGTGAACCGACAAAAAGACGTCCTCGTGTCACCCACACCCTTCAACGTTGCTTGAGTTTTTTTAGGAGCCATACTATCTGTCGAAGACTCACTATATAATTTTGCAAACATATACACTGGAAATATCAGTTAAAGTTCAATTGTTAGGCACTTAATAAATGGAGACTATAATTTTATTTGACACTTTTTTTATTCTGGGATTATCAGTTATTATAGACAGAACATTTATGAATAGTGTCCACCCAAGCAATTAATTAGGTAATCTACTAAATATATAAATATGTCTTTGTAATCTAAAAGTAAATATTTAAAAAAGAAATAATTAATCAATTTGATTAAGTACAGTGTAAAAAATGTAATGTACTTAATCAAATTGATTAATTATTTCTTTTTTGCACTCCACAGTAAGACCCCATTCATCAGTAACCAAATTTATTAAATTTTATTTTCTGTTTTTTATTTGAATTTTTTTAAAATGTTATTAAATACAAGCTTTTGAGATCCTGCATATCATGTAGCAGCAGAGTGCTAGCCAAGACAAGTAAAACGATCCCAAACACGACGGGTCTATCTTGATTAGTATAGGAGTTCCTGTGGCCACCTTCTGACTCCATCATCAGATCAGCTCCATGGTACCATATTATTGCACTGTCACGCGATATAAACATACGAGCCCAAACACGACGGGTCTATCTTGATTAGTACAGGAGTTCCTATGGCCACCTTCCCACTCCATAATCAGATCAGCTCCATGGTACCATATTATTGCATTGTCATCGACCTTTGACAGGTGTGCAAAGTTTGAATTAAATCTGATCGTTCAAAGTACGACAAAATCGAGATCAAAGGGGTCGGTTACTAACATACATGCATACAGGTGAAGCTAATAAAAGCGTGTTAATAATAAAAAGAGTATTTATTATGATTAGATATAATTTCAATGAATTATAATTATATGTAGATATATGAGTAATGAGAATTTCAGTTTTTATTTAAATTTGATATCACAGTATTATCAAGTCGATATATTTCTTATAAAAGTCCGAATATTCTCTTTCTTATCTCATGAAACCCGAAAGGAGATAAATCAGTTAGTAATATCAAATAAGTAAAAATACCAATAGCGATACAATATCGGATTTCCGGTTAATTTCCTAACAAAGGTCGGCACGCCCTTTGAGAGAATAAAGTTACAGTTAAGGAATATGATATGGAGACCCGTTTTTAAGTCTTATTTCTTTTAATATGTAGGTTCAAGTTAATTGGTTATGATGATAAAAATTACACGACTAGCAATATCAGTTGAGTTTTGGTGCGGAGACTGCGTCTCGGCTAACGTATTGTAGGATGCCCTCCGGCCCGAGGATCGACGAGGGAGGCCTACGTTCAGCTGTAAACAACGGTTGGCTGTCGATAACACGTTATATAATTAGAACTGAGTGAGCTTGGGACGGTAAGTAGTACATATACGGGTCTAACTAGTAGATATTTAGTGTTTATAGTCTATATGGTCGAAGATTAAACTTGAATATTCACAAATGTTTGAGACTGGCTGAATCAATAAATAAGCCGTCAGATTTAAACAAGAACATTTTAACCAAAGAATTGTATAATAAAACTACGTTTTAACGGTAAGCACGTGTTACGCAATGTTCATCACAGCAGTTATGAGAACATAGAGTATATTAATATCACATAGACAATCGTCATAGATAATAATATGATCCTGCCACCACTATGATGTAATATTATTATTTTGTAGGGTACTTTTCGTATCATTTTCGTATAAAAAGATGTTGTGGCGTGTAGACGGTGTTCATTGCTTACTGTGCGGTGTGAATAGTCGCACCAAAGGCTGAACAATAAAGGGGAAACCCTGCCCAAATAGTTAATATTTGGTATATTTGGTACATTGTTACCAAATCTCTGCAAGGCTGTTTACACGCGTTAAATTTATTTGATTTTGGCTATTCCGACATTTCGGCCGCTTTTCAGTGGCCGTGGTCACGGACGACAAAGATGACAATTGTCGACGAGTATTGTTAAAGTTTTATTTAGCCTACCGCCAACTTGTTCATTTTAATTATTTAGTTTTAATTTTGTTTATGGCTATTATTTGCTCTCTGGGAGCCTAATATAATTTACCACCGCTTTACCAAATAACCAAAATCAAATAAATGACCATACATAAAACCATTAAAACGTAGTTTTATTATGTATACAAGTCGCGAAAACTTAAGAAAATATTACAAAGAATTGTAGTTTGGTGCTTCCATTATACGCTAATCAAAGACATTTCATACAAAAGAGTAGCACAAAGATTGTGAGTAAGTTGATTGTGCACGCACGTTTGGACAGACGGCAACAAGTGGCCGAAAATAATATTTTCCCGCTCGACAGGATTGTTTTATTAAGAGTAAGTTCGAAAAGGAGAATTCGGGAATTGATGCGCCCAATATTTTTGAGTGATTGATTTATCTACTCAAGGATAGGTATCCTCCAAGGTCGGTATATCTGAACGAATTCCGAGTTAAAGTTCATAAATCGGTCGTATTGTAATTTTTGTTCATCGAACGTTCCAAAAGGGGCTTTATTTTAACCGGATATTAACTCGAGTGTTACGGCAGAGTGTTGTACCAACTTTAGTCTTTAAAGAAAATTGAAACAAAGAAGGTTAATAAACGTGAAAATGAGTTTGAATATTTGGAGATCATTGCTCGAGACTTGGGAATTAATCCATTGTTATGTTAGTGTTTAGATACTTTGATAATAACAATAAACGTTATCATTGTAATTTAACCGTTAATGTGATACTTATTACCCTAGACATTGAGATAGTTTCTATTTAAAAATATCAATAAAGAAAATAACTCATTTTTTTTTGTCAGTCCCAATTTCGCGTGATCTGGAGTTGGCGTCTAGCTAAATATAGTCAAGAGTGCCTTCTAGTACGGTAGATCGACTATCTGCACACGAGGGTCTGGAAGTGGATGAAGAAGAGGAGGACCCAGATCATTGGGTAGATAAAACATGTTGCAACAGGTATATTATTTTATATAAAATTCTTATGTGCTTGTGTATATGACTGAACTCCTTGTAAAAGGCTGGACAGATTTCGATGAAATTTCGTTGTATTCAGATGGATTTGAGAATCGTTTAGGTTCAAAATTCAGGGCAGGTCCACGGTTGTCCGTACAGCTAGTACATAAAAACTGACTTTAAAATACCATATTATTATATTACTTTTGAAATATAATGACAGATATAAATTTAGAGAGACAAAAACAGACCATATTTACAATATTTTCTAGGCAATACAATAGGCGGCCTTATCGCTCAAAACGATATCTTCCAGGCAACCTAAATAAAAAATACTGATTAAACAATAATGAAAGTACTCGTATATCTGTATATCAATAGCCTGGAAGAGATCACTTTTAGCCATAAGGCTTAACGCCTGTTGTTTTTCCAAAAAGTATTGTAATTATGCATTTTGTTTTTGTGTAATTTGGTGAGCAATAAAGTATTATCTATCTATTGTGTTATTTGACTCCTTTCACTTGTAAAAAAATTATGACGTTACCATTTTACAGAATCGTGCTAAATTTATGAGGCCGTGCCTTTTATCCTACTTTTGTAAAGTTTGTATGAATGTATACATGTATGATTGTTACTCTTTCACGCAAATAGCTAGTGAATGGATTTCGATGAAACTTTACAATATTATAGCTTACACATCAGAATAACACATAGGCTATCTATACATATAAATAGAATTGGAGTGTCTGTTTGTGATATTGAAATAACCGCTTTTTACTACATGTATGTGAATATATATACGGTACATACACCAAAACAACATTTATTCACAATTTTTGTCTGCCTTTCTGTTTGTTCCGGCTAATCTCTGGAATGGCTGGACTGATTTTGACGGAACTTTTATTGGCAGGTAGCTGATGTAATAAGGAGTATCTTAGGCTACTTTTAATTTAGAAAATTATTTTATTTTGGAATTATGACTGAGTGTGAATTATCCAAAATTTAACGATTTTCCATCAGCACGCGGGTGAGAACACGGGGCGCAGCTAGTAAGTGCATAAAAAGAGTCAACTAATTTATCTCTCATCTACTGATCTACACGATTATGTGACGCAAAATTGGTGAGACTTATCTTCGGCTAACAGTGTACAACAATTGGTTTACGACACACATTACTGCCTTCTGAAAGATTAATGATTCTTTAATTTGAAAGTACATTTAAAGTATTCTTAAGTTAACAAACATAAATAGAAATGTCTAGAACTATCAACAAGTGGTTACAAGAAGTTCTGTAACATAAATAATTCTCATGCCCGCCCTCCGCTACAGTTGTTGTGATTCTTTGCTACTCTGAGAAAGAAAAACAATCTTTTGTATTTATTATTATAGAGGCTTGTTATATTGAAATATAACATTATTATTGTACTTATATTTTATTTAATTACTAGCTGTCGTTTTGCCCAGAAAAGCTTCAACCAGTATTCTGACAGTAGCGCTACCTGCCGGGTCCAATTGTGAACCAAATCAGATACCTTCTCTGGCTCATGCACAATAACTTTGCTAAACATCATCACATCAAAATGTATAGTTTACGATTTTATAAAGGACATACAGACTAACATTCATTTTTATATAAGAGACTAGCTGTCCCGTCAGAGGTCGTCCTGCCCGGAAAAGCTTCAATCGGTATGCCGACAATATTTAAGTTTATAATTAACAAATAAAAAATAGGGGTTGATCGTAGAGGGTTGAAAATTTAGGGTTGTATGTATTTTTTAATGCTGTATCACAAAAATAAAATTTTAAAAAAATATGTAAACACTAAAAAATAGGGGTGGTCACTGCCCTTGAAATTTAGGGGAATGAAAAATAAATGTCCGATTCTCAGACCTACCCAATATGCACACAAAATTTCATGAGAATCGGTCAAGCCGCTTCGGAGGAGTGTAACTACAAACACCGCGACACGAGAATTTTGTATATAAGATAAGTATGTAGACCAATTTGTTGATTTCCAATACACTCCATTGAAATCTTACAATTTAAGGGTCGAGTATTGCATTTGTTAGAGGACGCAATTTTATTTTTGGGACATGTGTGGGGGGTCGCCTACGGACTCTACCTCATAGGTGGCGGAGAAAACGGGGGACCTTTTCTACCAGCTTAACATACGATAAGTTAAATTTGGTAAGTTCTATGGTAAAGAAAAGAGTTGGGAATGAATAAAATAAATCTCACATTTTTGCTTATAGCTTCTTTAATTTTTTTTAGTGCAAAAAGTTGTATAAACATATTTGTGGCAAAACGATTTGCTACAAATTATGACTTTACAAATTTTTGTGAGAGGCATAGTTTCCGAGATATCGCGAAAAAAGTGTTTTCACCACTTTTTCCAAGATGGCGGCCGGGGGACAAGGGTGGCGACCCCACAAACTTGAGGTTAAGCTTCTATTGACTCCCCCACACATGTCCCAAAAATAAAATTGCGTCCTCTAACAAATGCAAAGATCATGTAACATTTCAATGGAGTAATATTACATTTTCGAATTTCGAAAAATACTTCCTTACTCATATACTTCATTATTTAAGAAATGATGTCGTTTAGTAAAATCATAGTCCATTTTATCCGATACTAGCTGTGCCCGCGGTTGCACCCGCGTGGTGATCGTTATATTTTGGATAAATCGCACTATGGACACTAAGTTATAGCCTATGTGTTATTCTGATGTGTAAACTATATTACTGTAAAGTTTCATCGAAATCCATTAAGTAGTTTTTGCGTTAAAGTGTAACAAACATACATCTATACATCCATTCTTACAAACTTTGGCGTTTATAATATTTATAGACACGAGGACACGAGAAGTTAAATCGACAACTTTCGGATAGCAAGAATAATCCACTGTATATGGATTATTCTTGGAAACGCCTAGTATCCAGAAAGAAAGTCTACATTTCTTATCATTCATCATCCAGGAATATAATTGCTACAGAAGCAAGATCAGTTCCTATTATAAAGACAATTCTGTCAGAGTTTCATCTCAAGCGTATATATATTTATTCATAAAAAGGCCATTATTAAAAACTATTTTAATATATAAAACAAGCAATAATCCTTTCATGTAACCCATTCTCCTAAAGTGAAAGTTACTAATTATAGACTCGCGAACTGTAAACAATGGAACAAACTTATTTCAAGCTGAGTGTTTCTTATAGAAACTTTTAACTACGCGTTTAGATATTAACTTCTCAGGGGATATATTGTGTTAAGATTTAATTTAGTCCAGTTGAGTATCAGATTAAAGATAACTTTTTAACTGACTTCAAAAAAAGGAGGAGTTCTCAATTCGTCGGAATCTTTTTTTATGTATGTTCACCGATTACTCCGAGATTTATGATCCGATTTGCGTGGTTCTTATTCTACCATTTGGTCCCCTAAAAAATTGACGTAGTTTGGCCCAATAGTTTTCATTTTATGAACACTTTTTATTTTTAAAAAATCCATTCCACTCGGCACCTTTCGTAGGCGTACCCATAGCTAGACACTAAAAAGTAACAAATAAATAAATAAAAACCTCGTTTAAAAAAACCGACTTCAAAAACTCAAAAGTATAAAATAACTTATTTCTAAAGTTAAACTTAAAAATTACTACATTTTGAAATTACTAAGCACCGACTTTAAGATGTTTTAGATAATATATATTAATAATAATAACTTTAGAAATAAGTTACTTTATACTTTTTAGTTTTTAAAGTCGGCTTTTTTAAACGAAGTTTTTTTATTATAATAATACTTACACAATTAAATTTTATGTCTTGTGTGTATCTATACCTGTGTGTGTGTGTAGATATTTGAGACTTATGTTTATGTTTACAAACTATGAATACTTTGTAATGTACAATAAAAATTCTTCACATTCTTTGTATGTTGTCAATGAAAATCACTTTGTAATAATGTTCTTACAGTCATAATATTTCATATTACTAAATTGTAATATTTTATTAATTTCATCATGTATATGTATGATATACAAATGATATAGATGGATCGTAGGTTTTAGTGGATATTCTGTAGTCACCAAGAATCTCGACTAGCTTACTGTCTGTCACTAAATAATGCATAGTAATCCACTATGCAACAAAAATTAGCAACATGATTAGTTATCATGGCATGTCTAATGTAGCTATACTTCCTTGCTGTAACTCCTTGCCTCTTTATACTTGCATCTCCACCACACTGTAAGTTTGTTTCTTTTCTATAATACTCAAGAACCCGTTTACAATTATTCGAAAAAATTGCTTCCATACTGAGTTAGACAATCAGTGGACATACCGCTGCCCATTAACCTGCTAACTACGCAATGACTAGTCATCGCATCAGCAAATAATTAGTATTAAGTTATATTAGTTTAAATAAAATTTCAATTGTAATTAAGTTAGTCTTGTAAGAACTGCCATACAATAAAATTGTCTTAACAAGTTGTTTTTTTAAGACTTCTCGACCCCATCCTACTTATGTACCGTCAACAGTTATCTCTTTTGTGTACATGCTAAAATGAATCTTCATTTATATTGAGACAGTAAAGACAAACAGATCTTCTTATACTGGACGTTGCCAGGTCCGGCTGTAAGCTTATATACTGAAAAAGTAATTATATTTCAAGTAATTAAAAGCTTCTAAATTTACTTTCAGTTAACAAAGTTTTCTAATTAATAGACTACTGTAAATATGTATAAGAAATTTGTACAATTTTGTAATTAAATTGTATTTATGGAAGTTATTTGGGTGAGTTATAAGTTAAGAAACTTTAAGTAATTAGAAGGCAAGAAAAAGGTTTGTTTGTTTTAAATGCGATCTTTTTTGTGATCAAATATATAATTCATTACATACTATACAGTGTTTATCATAATAGTATTATTAATATAATTATAAATAATTTGTTAAAACTTTTTTAAACCGATCTGCGTCGTGTCACTATTTGAATGAGAAGGTAAACAGTAATTATGTTAGTCCCATACGTCGCGACTCGCAGCCCACGTTTCTCACGGCCCTTATTATTCGCTATTTATAGCCTATTTCAATGAAAATTAAATTTAATTACGTTAAACAATCTATATATTTTATTATTCGCCAATAAAAATATATTTGGATAAAAAAATATGCTTGGAATGGCAATCATTCAATGAAAAACGTAACTTATGAGGTCTAAAATGCTAATCGTTTCTAGAAAATTTTTGTGACATACACAGATAGATGGAGTACCAGACGGACAAACATAATGGTTTATGCCAAAATAGATACAAAACCTGAAGATGAGAATAGAATACTCGTAGAAAACACTTCATTGTCCAACGATTACACATGAAATAAGCAATTGAGACAGTAGTCATATTAAACAATGGGTGGCATTGTCGCTTTATAAGCGATCTCTTCAGACAACCTGGGCTATGAATTTTATGAACAGGAGATTCGCAAGCCTTTGACGGTGGTGTGAAAATTATTTTTTATTAAATCTTTTCAAAGTACACTCCACCAGCCTCTATATAAAGTGTCATGCGTCTGAACCAGTTTTCGAAACACTTTTTCCAGTCCGCCGCAGACACCTTGTTTACAGGTTGCCCGAACGCTGAGAGCACATCTCCTGGCGACGAAAATTGTACCCTTTGAGCTGATTTTTTATACTCGAGAATAAAAGAAGTGACGTGGTGCTAGGTCAGAGCTGTAAGGAGGGTGACCCAAGAGTTTAACAGGCATGCTGTCCAGGAAGTCCTTCGTTTTGAGCGCGGTATGGGCGGGCGCGTTGTCGTGGTGAAGCAGTAGCGAAACCCTATTTGGTTGCTTGTTGCTCACAACAGAGAGAACTTCTGCCAAACATTTGATAATATACCATTGAGCCTTGATACTTCTTTGGTTCCGTAAAGGAATTAACACCAAGCAGCCAGTCAAATTAAAAACTCAACTCAATCAAAATCTTCCCCCCGCTTCTATATAACTTCACTTTGATAGACATTGATTCGTTTTGATACACCCAAACCGCCGATTGGTGCTTCCATTTGTAATTGATATATCCAGGACGCATCACCTGTAATGATGTTGTTAGCATGCCGAGACGATCCTGCTTCAAATTTGTTTATAAAATCACGGCACCATTCCACCCGGGCGGTGCGGTTGTTCGGCACCCAACGTGAAACTATCCTCCTCATACGAAATACAGGTGTAGAATCTCGTGAAGGCCTCCCGATTCAATCTAAGTACGTACTGATTCTTGATACGTAACTCGCCTATTGTCTTAGATTAATTTTTTCACTGCTGGCACGGTTTCTACCGTAACAGCCGTTGAAGGGCGACCACTTCTTTTTTCATCCTCCAAAGTTAGTCAACCGCACTTCAATTCATTGTACCAACGACACACGATTGCCTTAGAAGGGCCTTTATCCATGAATGCCATTTGAAGTCTATCGTACGATTCTTCCGGTTTCAGGCGACACTTGAAATCGTAAAAAAAAACATAGCACGAAAATGTTCCCGGCGTTGAACCATTTTTCAATGAGACGCGATAATTTAAATTAGCTAGAAAACAATGTCGAAGGAAATCTTGAAATTTGAACGTTTTAGTTATAAATAATCATATTTTAAAAATAGATGGTAACTGGCCAGTCTTTTCAACTTTTTACGCAATACTTTCTGAGTGGCCTGGTATGTGTTCATTAGATATTGTATTTCCTTAACTTTTACGACTGTCACACGTTATAAATTTGAATAAAGTGTAACATTATAATTATTTACAGGTATGTTGCTGAAGAGTTTCTTGCGCCGCTTCCTTTCTTCAAGCTACATACAATATGTTGCGAAGCGGTTGCAAACTAATTTAGGATTCTATAGAGTAAATAAAAACCAAAACAAAAATAAAATGAACAAGTTGAGGGTAGGCCGAACAATAACTTTATCATTGCTCATCAACAACTGACATCGAATTGACACGTGATCATGGGTAGTGAAAAGTGGCCGAATCTTCGGAATAAAAATCAAATAAAATACTTGGTAATACTTCTGCCGGCGTACCACAGGGTGGCGTCTTATCTCCTTTGCTTTTCGCTATGTTTATAAACTCAGTTTCCAAAAAACTTCAATGCTCCTACCACCTTTACGCGGATGACCTCCAAATTTATAGGCATACCACTGTCGATAGACTTGCTGAAGCTATTGATCTCACTAATTAGGATTTACATAATATATCTGATTGGAGTAAAGCATATGGACTAACTGTGAATCCTTCAAAAACACAGGTAATTTTGGTGGGTAGTTCCAGGATGGTTTCGAGGATAAGGTATCCTTTACTACCGCAGATTATCTTCGAAGGAGTTCCTATACCTTTTAGCACCAAAGTTGAAAATCTGGCCGTTTATATTGATAGTCACCTCTGCTGGAGCCCCCAAATTCAGGAAGTTAGTAGGAAGATGTTTGCATCTGCAGCTGCACTTAGAAGACTGCGTAATTTCCTTCCTTATGCGACCAAAATTGTACTTGCACAATCTCTCCTCCTACCAATTCTAGATTACGCCGATGTCAGCTATCTTGATCTTACTGAAAGCCAACTATATAAACTTGAGCGACTTCAAAACTTTTGCATACGATTCATATTTGGTTTGCGTAAATATGATCACGTTTCAGAATTCCGCGCCAAACTCAAGTGGCTTCCAATACGTTTTCGCCGGAATGCTCATATATTGTCTCTTCTGTATAAAACATTATTCAATCCTCAGACCCCTGCATTCCTCAAGGAACAGTTTGATTACCTTTATTCCTGTAACTTAAAGTCTCTCAGATCCTCGGAAAACGTGTTACTTAAAACTCCTCTGCATACAACTAGCTCTTATGGGAAATCCTTCACAGTCCAAGCAGTTCGTCTTTGGAAGGCGCTGCCTGTTAATATAAAGCTAGCCAAATCACTGCCCATTTTCAATAAACTTGTGACGGATTATTATAGCTCAAATAGCTCAAATTAAATATGCAGCAGTCATTGACATATTTTTCTTGTCTTATATTTATGTAAGTGTATTTTATAATATTTTATTAACATATATTGTGTTAGTATAATATTTATATTTTTATTAATGTATGTATATTATATCATGTATGTATTTATAAGACATGTATATTTATAAGATACTGACTCGATAGTGAGAATAATGCAACATACCCCTGTTCTTATCAAATTTTTTGTCCATCCAAAGGTTGTCTGGAAGAAATCGCTAATAGCGATAAGACCGCCTATTGTATTGTAAAATTTTGTTTATGTTAACTGTATCTTTAAAACACAATAAAGCATATTCATTCATTCATTCATAAAATATCTAATACGTATAATAAACGTATTTATGTACACTAGACATAAATTAAAATGCAATAAATTATGGACAAAACCCGCAAAGCTACGATAACGCGGTGCGTCCAATCAAACGAGCCCCAATGGGGTGAAAAACGCAATTTTTTGCCAAAAATGATATCTACTGAAATATTGCACAATTGTACTTAACATCGTTGCGCCAGTTTACGACCTTTGGGAGATATTATCCGTTGTTGGGCTGCAAAGCACATTCATACTGAAAAATAAGTTGAATTGGGGAAATAAAAATGCAATTAAATGCCCAGCAGGGATTTCGATGTAATGACAAAGGTTAATTTTATGGCGCCGTGAATATGTCAGACAGATTATATAAAACGAATCAGATATTTTAAATTAATCCTGGGGTATATTAATGTATTGTAATAATGAAGGTAATATATAATAATAATACTTAAATACTTCTGTAATCACAGATTGCCAAGAGTACACTGTTAATTTGACTTGAACAATTAGCAAAAGAGTATATATATACTAATAGTACATACATGTGTATGCGTCAAATAGATGGTAGTGTGTGTAATGTTTTTTTATTTATTAAATGTACTTTAAAAGTACTGTAAAAAGCAATTCACGTAAAAAGGGGGAAAAAAATTTGCTTCACGTATTTGTATATAGATTCCGTTTTATCAAAATAACTTTGAAACCCAAAAAATATTCAAATTCAAAGGCCATTGAAAAACTTTTTGGAGGTCATACATCTAATTTAACATTATTTCCACAGAAGATAATTAAAAGGCCGGGGCGAGCTGCTATGTACTCGTAAATGCAGTTGAGAGAATATAATATTATATACCAACACGCATTTATTACCTAAGTAGCAATTACTCAATTTAATAAATAACACTTATTATATACATGGAACATAAAATTCTTCACTCATAATATATTTGATAAGTTACCGACCGAAAACTAGTCACGCAATTTACAAACCCGGTTATATTTTTTAAAAACGTCACAATTTTTTCCTTATCAATTTAATGTAAGCTGAAAAGGTTTTCATCACAAACGAAATATTTAATATTAATTAAAATTAATTTCATCCTTTTAAAAGCTTTTTTATGTATGCCTATTATAATTTGTTTTCTTTATAAATGAATTGTGATGTTTTAAGAGTATCAAATTTACCGAATATACTGGCGCTTGTCTCATGAAAACTCAATTATATAGAAGACATCGAGAATTATGAGTACCAGACAAAATTACATGAAAGGCATAAGATTTACTTAGATAAAGAAAAGGCAAATGATATTAAAGTTAATTATATATAAGGACCGTTGAAACGTGTAATATAACATGAATACTGATATAAGACGGATCAAACAAATTGATTTAATTCGGTTGAAAGCCACAGAACGAAAAAGACCCGATAATATTTAGACATTGAACATTGTCGGCTCAAGAAGTGGTTAGCCAGCACACCTTCTGTAATCATCATGAATTTTAAACCTACTAGGATATGCCCGCTTCTCCGTCCACGCTTGACTTGAAATTGCTGCGGAATTCCTGGGACACAAGGTATCACAGCATTTAAAAAAATTATGCAAGCTATCGTCTTATTGGGAACTGTGTATGCATCCGACAACTTGAAACTGCTCACGTGAAAATTTCCGCGAGATTCCCAGGATAAAAAAGTTCAAACATTTTATTACATTAAATTTGCTATCAATAAATAATAAAGTCACATTGGAATTCGATTTTTTAATCCAGCCATTTTAAATCAATACCAAAATAATTCTCGCAATACTCCCTAAATAAAAATAAGAGCAAAGTTTAAGTCTAAAAATTAGCTGTTCGATCAGCAAAAACCGCATCAAAATCGGCCCAGTAATTTTTACGTGAATCCCGAACAAACAGAGAAGAAATTTAAGAAAAATTGCATCGTGTTCGCCATTGTTAATATACTCTATTCTAGTTGTTTTTGAAATAGTTTTAATGTTCAGACATGGCATGTTTAGAATTTTATAATATTACAAATGTTAATCTAGACCATAATTATAGCATTGATTTCCGATTTATAATTCAAATATATATTTATATGGATCGCTTTCGTTGGTTCATCCTAATTGAACAATCTAATATTTACTTATCCTTTCAGTTCTGCACCTTTCAACTAAATTTATTCAATCTGGTCGAACCATGTCATACCAGCTTTCCGAAACAGTTCAATCATTTCGTAAATATTCTGGCTTGCTAAAACTGCGACAAATACATTATTTTTGATTTATTGCTCCGCGCAACATAACTCCTTCCGTCCTATTACATTAACATTAATACAAATGTCATAACCTGAGCTACGCACAACTAATATTACACCATGCTATATCAGAAACATCACTAACCACGACAAACCACACTAATAACCTTCATTAAAAGAGCCAAACCAATTTGTATCTACCACAAACCCTTTCAATCATAAAGAAGTATCGTTCGGGCGACGTAAAAAATATGACAGGCTAATTAAAATGACATCTGATATATCCAGGATGGAAAGGAATTTTCGAGCCGGTCGTATCCTTGCATATGGTTTATGAGTAATGCTACCTGGAACTTTGTTCGCGTTACTATGACGACGTGTTTGAATGAATAGCGAAAACATTTTATTCTTCACCAAAATTAAAACTACGTAATTAAAAACTAGATATAATAAATATTGAATAAAGTGCGGCCTTATTGTTTAAAGTGGTCTCTTCCATACAACCTTAGGGGTTGTACGGAAGAGATTGTAAGGAAAATATTAAAACACGAGCTGACCCGGCGAACTTCGTACCGCCATATTTTCTGAATTCCCAAAAGACTTTGTTTCATGACACAAAAATAAAATCACCATAATCAGTCCAGGTGATTAGGAGGATTCTAGAACCCCATCTTAGCGCTACCTACCGGTTCTAATTACAAATCTAAGCCATCCGGGAACCCACTTAAACACACATTCATTAATTGGTGCTCCTCTCCTCCTCTCTCCTCTGCTTATTGCTCTTATCGTGATGGTATATAGCCTATAACCTTCTTCGATAAATGGGCTACCTAACACTGAAAAAAATTCAAATAAGACCAGTTGTTCCTGAGATTAGCGCGTTCAAGTAAACAAACAAAGAAACAAACTTACCAGCTTTATATATTAATGTATATAACATAAAATTCTTTCACCGACACCACACCCTGTTAAAATTTCCGCTTCTAGGTTACGTTGCAAAGAAATTATTTTTAGTCTGTTATAAGCTGTTTAATTAATTGAAGCTTTTTAACTATCCCACGGGAACTCTTTAATTTTTCCGAATCAAAAGTATCCTATATGTTGACCAGGGATATAAGCTATCATCGTACAAAATTTCATGTAAATCGGTCCAGTCGTTTCGGAGATTAGCCGGTACAAACAGACAGACAACAGACAAACAGAGAAACAAAAAATTCGAAAAAATCTAAATTAGTTCTATTTCACTTCTTACACACCCCTGACTCGGTTTTTAGCATTTTTTTTAATTGTACAGAAATTCGACGTCTACAATTTTATTATATGTATAGATGACAGTGGCTGTGTAGACAATAAATAATATACTAGTAAAACATGTTTGTAACGAATTGCAACGGTGACAAAAGAAACGTGCAGCGCCAGCTTTTGGCTATATCCCACGAAAACGAAATAATTTAAATAACATCCTAAGAGTTAACCAGAGATATGGCTAGCTCTGTATCGAGTTATATTTATAATCGCTCAATGGTTTTCACGTGATGCTCACAGACAGACAGAAAGAAAAAAATGAAATTTCGGAATCTGCTGACCAAAATATCCACCCCCTTGATTTTTTTACTCTTTTCTAAAATCATTACAAAAACTGCAGGGTGTCGAGTTTGTATAATAATTATAAAGAATACAGAAATATTTAATATATTTATATTGTATAATAACAGTCCATAAATGTTTGACTACTGGGCTCGGGCCTCCCAATATCGGGGAACGGACAGTATACCCACCATGCTTGTCCAAGGCGGCTTGGCAGGTTTGACATTCGTTATCTCGATGCAGGTTTCATCGCGATGTTTTGTTTACCGTTTTTTTACGTGGTAATTGTAACAATATGCATATTAGGTCAGAAAACTGACTAAGCGGTGCATGCGTTCCGGTCAGGATTCGAAGCCGCGCCCTTCGAGTTTGGAACGCGTGGTCTAACCATTAGGCTACCATGGCTCTAAAATAGATTTAAGACAGCCTATTTTAGCCTAACGAGTCAAAATATCACCACAATATTTGATAATGTAGGTTGCTAAGACATTAGAATGACAGTATTTTTAACGCGTCGTATCCAGCTTCTTTAAAGATTCATCGCCCTGCAAAACTCTGGAAGTTTGGTTTCATTAGCTGCCCTTACTTGAACCTTGAGTTTTATTGCTTGAAGTTGGCAGACAGGCAGAAAAACCACCTGACGGAAAGTAATTACCGTCGTCTATAAATATTTGCAACATCAGACATAACACTTATAGGAATACAATGCTTTACGTCCACTTTCATTGTGTGCATCGCAAATAAGTGGGCATTACAGCCAGAGTTTGTTTTTCCTGAAATCTACAACCTGATGTCTTCAAGTCCCGTGTAAATAAGTACCTTCTAGGTAAGCGTCCTTAGACCACAATTTTCACAGCTCGAAATCGGCTGAGTTAATCATCAAAGGCGAACCTATATATGTAATAAATATATACTGGAATGGAGGAGATGAATTATGGGATGAGAAAATAGATCAACCATTTGGTGATTGATAATTCCCACTTTTATTCAACAAGCCACATATGTCCATTTCCATTTTGAGTACATTTTCGACTCTGTTGAGCTTTTTGAAATGCTTAGAACTAATTCTTTATTAAAATATGCCAAGACTATTACATACAATCCATCGCACACCCATCACAGATCGACCCACTTCACCGGAATACACGATACACTCGGCAAGGCGTCCAATTATCCTCCTACCCCTATGCAAGCGAGCATTAAGTCGCCATAAGTAGTTGGCACCCCTGCTCCATAGCGATAAGACACCGCCCAAATTGATGTTTAAACAGTCATTAGTTCCCCGACCGACAGATGTCGTTTAGTCCATTATTTTTGACACGTAGAATTGTCATTCGTTGATATGATTTGATTTTAATTGATCGCTACATATTGGTATAAGCTACAGGACTCGAATTAAAATGCTATAGAATTCATTAGAACAATACAAACAAGTATAACATAGGTACAAATTTAACTAACTAGACACGACTAATATAAAGTGCATGATTCAATAACACGCGCGCAAAGTCTGTCGCTATATCGCTTATAGAATGTACGTCTTGCTTTGATCGTGGTTCTCGCTAGACGCCACCCCCCCCCTCCCTTCGGGTATCGTTTTATACTAAACTGAATAATACGACAAAAGACCACGTGGACTGAGGTTTCTGAGAAACCGTAATCTGCACACCTGCGACGGTTAAATAAGTACAATAACAATAGGCTATTGTCTAATTGCGAATTTTAAACACGAAGTAAACGAAAGAATTCCAAATGCAAAATTCAAATTTTGTATTGTAAAAACCCTACATTACATGTGGCCTCTTTAATGCAATGATCTATGGTTTGGTCCACATAGGTCACTAAAGTGGCCTAGGGTGTAATACCCGGCCGGGTAATGTTAGTAAACGCATTATTTTATTTACTTCCATCTGAATTTCTTAGATGGCCGCTGTCCGATATGTATATGTATGTGATATAAAATGTGTTTTATTGCCGATTTATTTATTACTTTGTACTAGACATAGATAAATACATGATGATTTGTGGTTTGACAGAGGTCATACCACAAATCATCATATCATCCTTCATACAGTCCATCTATCTTGTATAACTTAACATTGGTACCCGTGTTTCTTCCAGTTTATTTATTTTATTTTTATAATGTTTTCATCTCTCCATTCCATACTTATAGGATATATATATATATATATATATATATATATATATATATATATATATATATATATATATATATATATATATATATATATATATATATATATATATATATATATATATATATATATATATATATATATAATTTTATCTAGCAACCAAACTGAATCGTATGAAAGTTAGACGTCATATAAATTATAATATATTTTATGTATACTATAACAAAGAAAATGTGTCTCAGTAAAATTACAGCCATTATACAGGTGTTTTATAGCCGTCCGATCGTTGAAACTGTATCAGTCTATAAAATATTGCTTACTCTCATGCATACGTATTTGGTAGATATGTACGTAACCCATAAACCTCTATCTCCTGACACCCGTAACACATAAAAAAGCCACATTTGCACTAAAAAACGACGAGAATATCAATAAAATACCACCAACCAAACTCATTCTGTAGTACTAAGCATTATTTTTATTACCATACATCATATTTATCTTACGACAGTTTATGTTTGTTCATTGGTATGCATTGCACGGTGGCAAGTTTCTTTTATCTCTAATAAGATTCCAATTCAGATGGCCGTATGTCGCAGGCTCCCAAAAGTAATAAACTAGTGCGGCTTGGGACGTGTTTCCGTTTGTACACGATAATTTTGACGGAGATTTAGATGTTGTTCTTTTGATATTTATTGCAAGTCAGTATATAATAAAACTTAATAACAATCTTTATAGTTATAAAGGAAAATACGCTTACATAATAACAGTTGGTAAAATTACAAAAGTACATAACTGTGCAACACTGACAACTCTTATTTCTCGACTATGGCGTAAGTATTACAATAAAATACATTACGATACATTATAGAATAAATCAAGCATAAAGATATAATATGTCTTTGATGTAGAAACTCAAGCGACAAAACATATATTTATTTATTTAGGTTTATGGCTTGGCAGCTAGTCCTTTAAGCCAGATCTTAGTTTACAATATAGTTTCTTCATTTTCTTAAGCCTATGTGTAGCACAGCTGATCTGTAGGTAATCAGCTAGTGTCATTCAACGGAGTTCCTGTGACAACTCAAAACGCCACATTTGACTATAAAGTTAACATTTCTCTCAAAACACATAATTACTATTCTAAAGCTACCAATATTCTACAACTATTGTTCATTTTAGAGTAATTTTACACATTTAAAAAAATAAAACTGCACAGCGTTGTGCTGTCTCTCCTTTCAGATCTCCTTCAAGTTCCCGCCAAAAACTCCACATAACATATAAAATATAAGTGGTTGCTTGGAAACTTATTCGTATGTATACGGGTATTAATGATCCTTGATACTGTTTAGTTACTGTCAAAAGTGGGTAGTAAATCAATATGTCGATGAAGTTTCTTTGTATCCAATTTCAATTTGAGTTAAGTATTAAAGATTATAAAGTATTCTAAAATCCTTTTATGTACATATCCTTAAATATAACTGAAACTTCCGCAAATGAAACGAATGGAGGTAAATAGACAAATAGTATAGTAATAAAAAATAATTAATTGTGAAAATACCTTATATTTATAACAAAAACTATTTTAATTTTATTGCTTCAATTAACGCATATTGTTTATCTAAAAAAATATGTCTTTATCGTTTATTTAAAATCAATATATGTTTAAACTTTGTCAATTTATCTCTTTGTTCAGAATGGCTGATCCTTTATCTATTATAATTTTAATTATTCCTTAAACTTTTATATTAATAGGCTGCATATAAAACTTTACATTCACATTAGAATGACATAATAATAATCAGCAGGTTTTTTCTGCTAAAAATAAATATCTTACCATCTTATTTTGTCGTGACATATGTCTATGGATATGCACCCAATTGCACACTAAGAAATAAGTCGAATTTGTAGAACAAATATAAATGGTTGAGGGTAGATCGGGGGTAGATAATTACATTTTTTGATCTCCAATGTCAGGGGATGACGTCACGACTCACGGCCAAACCTTTTGTATTAGACGTGTTTTGATAGTGTCAAAGATATCGTATATCGGTAAATATCTTCTATAAATAACAATATACGTCATCTTTATCGATTTATTAGAAGTCGTTCAGACTTTGAAATGTAACTATTTTTTTATTTATATGGTGATTTGTTACAGATTTTCAGGCGGGTTTGTACCCATAATTTTAGAATAGGTATTTTGACATAACTTCTTTTATTTTATTGCTGGAGTACAGCAGACAGGCTGAAGGCCCGATTGTAATGGAAAGTAGTTACCGTCGCCTATAAACATTTGCAATACTAGGTATTACCCATGCCCTGCTGTAGTCGTAGATGGGATTCTGGCTATCCTGGCCACTAATGCTGGAACACAACTCAAGGTTGTTATGGTGGCATATTCTATACCAGGGGTAGTACTGGTACTAGTACCATTCAGCCGAAAAATACCCTAACACCTGGCTGTGGGGTGTTTTGTAGCCTCTTACGTTAGGCCGCCTGGTTGCAGGAGTTAATATTCTTCCTGCTTGGATAAAATATATTAACGAATAACTACTACAGTTTCCGGAATAGAAACTTTCTATGGTCAAATTTGTTGGAGTCAAATTACGTAATAATAGACTTGTATTAATGTATAGAAGAAGTAAGAATATAAAAGCATCTTAGCGAAACAAGTATTCTTTATTCGTGCAGGAGCGGAGAAAGCGGACAATCATAAGAGGAGGCTAAACAACCCAGCACCAGGTAGGAGAGATCTAATACATGCTGGCCGATATGGCTACCACGCCTGGTCTTGAATATGCAGCTGTAACAACCTTGAATTATGTTTCCGCATTAGGCTAGGTTCTAGTCCCCTCTGCAAGGCCGGCAGCACATATGTAGTACTTTTATCCATAGGCTTCTTTAACCAACATTCACTAGGTGGGCTGTCAGCCTAGAGGTGTTACCAATATGAATCTATTATATTGTACAATTATGTAGTACACCAAGCGGCCAGTCACAAAAGCTTGACGGGCCACAAGTTAAGTATAGCGAGACTACAGTTGAGTGGTGACTGGTGATAGATAAATGGTATAAAACACCCGCATCACACACCAGTGACGTAAGTATTGTTTCTAGTAATGAGTATAGGCTTGCTGTTCAAATGTGCTACGGTTTTGATTATTTACCACTTATTGACGGTAAAGAAAGTCATTGTGCGGAAGCTTCTAGAATCTTTTCATAAAACAAAGAATACCTATACTTAGTTTGGGAATATATCAGTAATGAAATAGAAGTGTGTGTATGTGATTTTAAAATAGATCCCAAAATTGAATGAAAACTGCTAATAAAATACTTTAATTTAGAATTCCGTCTGTCTGAAAGAGTGCTTTGAATTGGCTCTGAACGTTTTTTCAATGAAAATATAAAGATTATATCAAGATTTTTTTTTAATAGATTGTGTGTGTTGTGCTTGTTTACATTTCAATGTCTTACAAGATACAAAAGTGGCAAGTGTATCTAGTATATACTAACTATATCTATCTGACGGTACTTATTCTTCTAAACACATTTTACGATTGAATATTCCAACTGCCATTTTCTATATCTTATCCACGACCTATTTAGGCACCGTACCATCGGTTGAATTTTGACATAACTATGTATAAAGTAATGTTCAAATTCAACCGATGGTACTGTAAGTGAATGAATAGTAACATAAAGAACCGGCCCTAAGTAGACTACAGAAGCAGTTTAATGATATAAAATTATTATGATTAAACGAACTTACCTAAGTTAAGTTATAGAACTTCACTTAGGTAAGTTAATATATATAATACGAATAAAATAAAAACATAATAATACGAAGTTTCTTGTATAAGAGCTCAATTGTATGTGTTTGTTTTTTTTTGCTTTGTATTAAACAGTGGCTTAGCACAGCGCGATACTCGTCTGCTGCTCGTAAAGACAAGAAATGAGTATTATAAAATAATACATTTGATTAAAAAGCACTTAATTTGCTAACGAAATTTATAAGCAGTAATCTATCTTGTATCTAAATACTAATATCTATTTCACACTAAACAACTTACACACTCCACTGACTAACTACAAACAAAATTAACCGCAAACTCAGACAAGCGAGAAGCGTCCGCAAACTAGATCGATAGTTCGAAATTCAATAACTGTTTCGCAGTTTCTAATCAAATCCTTACTTACCTAACAACTTCATTACTTCTGCTTGACTGATGAGTACGTTGAGATGGCCCGTTGCTATTGGCAACGCGAGCCAAGCCCACGCGATTAAAAGTATAATAGATGCCATTGGAACACTTCACTAAGTCATTTCAATTTCACTTTTAAGTACATCTTAACACTTTTTATAAGTTTTTAATATACATTACACAATAATAATCATTTTGTTACGACATGTTTATTAAGTCCTTTTTACGATTTGTTTAATTTAATAATATTGAAGATAAAAACTTTGAAAATTATTTTATTTACTATTAATTAAAATTATGTTCAGTTTTAAATGCGTCAAAATTTAAATTGTCTCAAATAAAAATATTTTTATCTTCAATCGAATTTTCAAACAATCGTTCCCGTTCGGAAACGTTTATGCTGTTCGGCCAAATCGTCGGCACGTGTCGGACCGCCACCGAACGACTCCGCACTGCCGTCCGAAAACACAGCCAGCCAACAAGTTACTCGCTGACATGCGCCCTAACCCTCTCAGTTTGAAAACGCACTTATCCCTTGATTCTTACGTTTTTAAATTCTTTTAAAATAAGAACACTGACTTCGAAAGTTAAAGCAAAATGTAAATATTTTGCACATCTTGAAGTTGGTGCGAAGTCTAATAGTATATTTTTTAAATTTGTTGTTGTTTTTGAAGTGAAACTTCTTTAGAATCGTTGTGATTTGAAACTCGATGAAAGGAAATAAAAACTAAACTAAAATTAGATATTTAATCATTTAAACACTATGCTTATAAGGAAAGCGTCGGAAATGTTTTGAAATTTTAAAGTTACATACATAGATACATACATACATAACTTCACGCCAGGTCCCTTGCGGGGTAGGCACGAACAACAGAGCGCCATTTAGGCTTATTCTTACACACCTCACTTGCTTCTTTGACATTCATAGTTCTTGTCATGCACGCTCGTCTGTTCTTAAGGCTCCTGACATCACTTTGAAGTTGAAGTTTTAAAGTTCATAAATGAAATTGAAACTAGAGCATTTGTTTCCTATTTTAGTTATCATAAGACTCTCGTGTCATTTGTTCCTAGTGAAAATATGGAATCTAAGTAATATGTAAAAAACATCTGAAATATGAAATATAATATTTTACATTAAAATATAAAATATCTTTTGATCTTGGCAGAAATATTATAAAAATAATAAACATTATAATTATCTTAATACTTCTGATAGTCTAGATTTATCTAATTCTTTCTTAGGCAACTTTTCTTAACTTTCACTTCTGCCGTGTGTGCACACATACATTTTTTTAAAGTTTACTTGACACGACTTCAATATCTTGTAGAAAAGATTTATTTTTACATTTTAGTCAGTTTTGTTATTTGCTATTTTTTTAATCTTGAGTTACGCAATTACTTGAATATCTTTAGACACAGATATATATGAAACACGTTGTGCGTCCTTTTAATGTGGAGGACTATTCTCTATTTTCCCCATTAACTTGGCGAAAATGGAAGCACCACCTACCGAGAACCTCTTTTTTGAAGCTGGTTAAAAATGCCTATCATTTCGGTCCCAACCAAAAATATATCGAAAAATTTCTCGCGAGAGCTTCAGTGTTTCAGTCAAAATGAGTTAAAAGTTTAAAGGCTTTTATTGAGAGGGAATCCTGTTTTAGAGGGTATTAATTGAATTTGTCTCAAGGGAGGGGCGTTTCCGTTTTGCATTAGGCCCGTTCGATGAGCACTAATGAAATTAAACTCTCTTTTATAAATAGAGTGCTCCGAGACTACAATGCGTGGGCAATGATTTTATATGAAAGGGCTCGGTCTTAAATGAATATTTAACACGACAATATTGAAAGGCTTTCGGTAACTGAATATTAAATCTTTCAATATACATATTTGTATATTTGGGTTTATGGTAGTCAAAGAACAGCAACTGGGCACAATGCTTTATAATCAGATAACCTTACGGTTTTAACACATTTTTACACTCGACAAGCATTTTTAGAATACCTCGCCATCCCTACAATTTTACAGTACAACAAACTTAGTAAATTGGCACAACCGATAGCGGATTGAAGTCAATGATAAAATATTTTTTATTAAAAGGTTATGAACAACTATGCTACCAAATAACTTTAACATATTATAAAACAAGCAGTTCCTGCAGACGCTGTCTTGCCCTGAAAAAATAATATTAATGTGTGCACACATACATTTTTTTCGTACTGCCATTGAAATTTGCTAACAAATGCCGCCATGACGACGCGCACGAAGTTTGAATGGTACAGCTATTACAGAATATATGTAAAATACATTAGATCTTAAACTTCATAACACAGTCAAAATTATTTCAGCCTAAAATCATGATGATATTTGCATTCTATTAAAAATAAACATTGCGTGTGCACGTGTGCAGTTCATACGCAGTAGAAGTTCAAAGAACATACTCACAGATAAATCTTCTCTAACTTTTATGAATATAAATATAATTCCTTTAGAATACATCCGTCAACATATTAGTAATATTTTTTTTCAGTATCACTTTCAATTTTTCATTGTTTTAGTCTAAAACATATTATAATCAGTTTTATTTCGGTCAAATTGGATTTATGTTTAATCATTGGTCTTATAGACTCCTCAATCTGTGCTGGACATTGTAAAATTCTCATCTCATTCTCTCGCAAGCCAAGCCTTGTAAATTGATGTGTTTATCTCTTTTTAATGTCGCTTTTTCGTTTCATCTAGTTTCAAATCGCAAAAGTCCTAAAGAAGTTTGAGTTCGAAAATCTAGAAGCCGAATCCAGCGTCATCTACCGGGTCTAAATGTGAATCTAAACCATCCTGGGACCCACGCAAACACTATTTTTTACACTTTGTGTTAGTAGAGATCCCTAATTTTTTCACCAATAAACACTTATTAATCTGGGATAACGTAGCATTATAATGGTGACAGATTTTTAAAATCGGTGCAGTAGTTTTTGAGTTTATCTTTGCAAACATATAAATATACAAATATTTCCTCTTTATAATATCAGTACAGGTTACGTGCATAATATCTATTACTAATCATTAAGGTTTCTCAAACTAACACACCATTCTTGTTAAAAAATTAATCATTAACTTGCAGGATTTCAGCATTTTTTGAAAAAAGAACTGGAAAAAATACAGATTACTAATTGTATGTTCTAAATTTCAAAATTCTTGTCATATTTATAGAGTTGACCTCAAATATGATAAAGAATGGAATTCAAAGTACATACACCAAAAAGTTTTTATACCAAAACTCTTTTGTGATACAGGACCCCCGGGAAATAAGTACTGATATGAGTACCAGATAACTTTCCAAGCTTAAAGCTTGCAAAAGTTTTCGGGTACCGTTTTTAAATAAATATATCACCTAAAAACAGTATGGTTATTTAAGAATAGAATATAATATAATATCCTTAACTGCACACAAGAAAGTAGTTAACATAACCATTGACAATATTTTAAATTGTACAATCAGCGCGGTCTTATCGCTAATAGCGATTTCTTCCAGAATCTATATCTTCTTCTAATATATAAAATTCTCGTGTCACAGTTTTCGTTGCCATATTCCTCCGAAACGGCTTGACCGATTCTCATGAAATTTTGTATGCATATTGGGTAGGTCTGAGAATCGGCCAACATCTATTTTTCATCCCCCTAAATGTTAGGGGTAGTCCACCCCTAATTTTTTTTAAATTATTTTTTAGACAAAATTTTTAATTTTTATTTTTTTATGATACAACATACAAAAATACATACAATCCTCAATTTTCACCCTTCTACGATAAACCCCTATTTTTTACCGGGCAGGACGACGTCTGCCGGGATAGCTAGTAATATATATAAATCTCCTGTCACGATGTTTGTCCACGACGGACTCCTAAACTACTCAACCGATTTTAATCAAATTTGCACACCGTGTGCAGTTTGATCCAACTTGAAAGATAGGATAGTTTTTATACCGTTGGAACCGGTAGGTGGCACTGAGATCGGGTTCTAGAATCCTCTTAACAACGGGGAGCGATTTTGTTTTTGTGTGTTTGAGTGGGTCCCCGGATGGTTTAAATCCACAATTGGAACCGGTAGGTGGCGCTGGGATCGGGTCATATTTTTTCAGAGCAGGACAACGTCTGCTGGGGCCGCTAGTATTATATAAAAATCAATTGCTGTTTGGTTATTATATAAATATCGACCATAAATAGCTTAAATTATAAGATTGAACATTATTAAGGTTCTGTTGTAATCTCAGATTTCGCCAAGGCTACACTGTTAATTTGACTTCAACAATAAACAAAAGAGTATATCTGCGTGTGTGTGTCAAATACATGGTAGCGTGTGTTATGTTTTGTTATTGATTTAATGTATTTATTGTGCATAATTTTAATAATAAAATAAATAAATATATTAGCATTCGGCACTCCTTCTCGATATAAACTATTAGTGTGCAAAATTTCATACTCCTCCGTTCGAGCAATTTTTTAAAAAGGGGTACAACGGTTTTGCTTCACGTATAATATGAATGATAAATGAATGGAAGAATATTGAAAAAAAAAATAAGTAGAACTGTTTACCTGCTTCGGAACAGAAAAAGCCGCTATAATTCACCTCTAGCATATAAAACTAGATATAAACTACAAACCATATTATAGATTAAATAAATAAAAACTAAAACTAAATAAAAAAGGGGAGGAAATGTCTAAAGATGAGTTAATGGTCCCAAACCACTGTCATTTACCGGGAACGTTCCCAAAAGGCTGGCGGCGTTACCACGTTGTATAGCAATACCAAGTCTTTGCGCAAAATAGGCGCCAGCCTTCTTTCTGGTCGCGTGTAACGTCTACCAGACGTTTGGCGACGTCTCGGTAGACCTTTAGGGCGCTAGGACCCCACGAACCCAATATTTCTACCCCAAATGCCGCAAATATGTAACCATTTCCAATGGTGGCATATTAAGTGATAATAAGCAATATATCACTTACACTTTTCTGGACATAATTCTAACCAACACCAATACGTCAATCTACTAAGTTTTCTCGCAAGCCAAGATTATCCGTCCGGTGAATGTATAAATAATTGTAGCTCTGTGTTTCCCGGTGGCACTGATCGATGGATCCGGTTAATAAACGGTTGGTCGGCAAACAGCTGGTGATTAAAGGTATCGTAGGTGTATTTCTTGGTAAGCACAGCAGAGATAATATAGTCTCTCGGAGAATCGTGTTGCGAATCTTCTTAAAGTGACACAGAAGCTTATGAAATATATTTGTTATATCAGTAGACACACGCTATTTACAATACGTATATCCAGACTCACACACCTCTACCCGCTACTTTTCGATGAACTTCAATGGTTTTCAAAACTTCGTTCCTTATCGCATGTCACTCGGCGAATGGGAGTAGATGGAAAAAAGGGTTAACCAAAATGAAAAATGCTGGACGCTGTATATTTTTATACAATTACGAACTTTAATGTGTTGAAATAAGATCTAAAATAATATCCATTAGTGTATTATACTAGACTTTAGACTACAATGTAGATGTATCTAACCACACGTTAGATTTATTGTACGATTCTGCAGGTGGCAGTTTTGAAGTCACAGACATTCTCTGTAATAGAGTTTTATTATAAGTTTATAATAATATTTTCTTAAATTTTCGCGACTTGTATGTATACATATTAAAACTACGTTTTAACGGTTTTAAGCGCGGTAATTTATTCGATCGATTAATTTAGTCGTCCGTGACCACGGCCACTGAAAGCCGGCCGAAACGTCGGATTAACCAAAAATCCAATAAATTGCCGCGTTTTATTTTTATATAAGTTTATAATATAAAACAAATATTTTTAAAAATGTTCTATTCTTTATTTTCAAAAAGAATAAAGGGGATAATTTGCACTCATGCACGCGAATAAATTTAAAATTGGATAGATTTGTTTGTTTCACGAAATATTTTTCGATTACTTACCACAAATATATATTTATATAATGGGTATATTAATTTTTAATAAATTATCAAATGATTTAAAAATGATTAAAAACATTAATTCATTTAAAAATAAACTGCGAGAACTCTTGATCCTAAAAGCATATTACACAGTAGACGAATACATTTTAGAGGTCTTCAGGTAGTAGTGAAACAATGTTGTGTGTTTTGAATTGCAGTTCAGGAATGCATGATGTAGGCTCGCTCCGCGCTTACTAAAGTACTACAAAAATGCAGACGCTTAGCAGCTAACGGAGCGAGCTATGTCCCCGCGGTAGGCGGGGCGTGGTCGCACGGGCTTTACGGGGGTGAGGTCAGCGGAGTGATTCTGTCCGCAACAATTTGTGAGCGGCCGCCGTGGTGATCGGACGTCTGCGGCTACAGGGCTCCCCCTCAAGCGAAGCGTACCGGTGGTTTGACTCGACGTCCGCTGCGGGTGTGAAAATTTTCTGTGCCAACTGCCTTTTTCAAGGCACCCGTATGGTCACTACACACTGCCTTTTTCAAGGCAACCATGTTTCCGCAACGATCTTTACTGCAAACTGCCTTTTTTAAGGCATCCTTCTGGTTTCCAACTGCAGGGTGAGTTGGCGTAGTGCACAGCTTCAGGACGTAGGCGGGCTTCAGACGGTCGATAGAGACGTTGGTTTCTCTTCCAGGCAGCTTAATTTTGAAGAATTTATCATTTCGTTCCAGGATTGGGTAGGGTCCTTCGTAGGGAGGCTGAAGTGGTTTCTTCACGGCGTCGACTCTGACGAATACGTTTTCACATGTTGCTAGGTCGTGATGTACAAATGTCTTCAGATTATTCTCGTGTGTAGTGTCTGTGGTTGGAGTTAGGCTTCTGATAGTTGCTTGAAGTTTATGAACGAAATCTTCGTGTAGTGGTATACTTTGTGGTTGGGTAGGCGTTATGAAGGTTCCGGGAACACGTAGGGCTGTGCCAAAAGTTAACTGCGCGGCGCTCGTTTTTGTGTCTTCACGCACAGCGTTTCGTAGGCCGAGTAGCACCGTTGCCAGTTCGTCCGTCCATTTTCCGCCGTTTTGCAAACGGGCGGTTAGTGCTGTTTTAAGCGTACGGTGCCATCGTTCAACTATCCCGTTGCTTTGTGGGTGATAGGCGGTCGTTCTGGTTTTCTCTATTCCGAGTAGTCTAGTTAATGATTGAAATAGCTGGCTCTCAAATTGTCGACCCTGGTCCGAGGTAATAGTTGTAGGGCAACCAAAACGAGCTATCCATTGGTCGTAAACAGTCTTGGCAACTTGTTCCGCTGTTATCTCACTGAGTGGTATTGCTTCGGGCCAACGAGTCGCGCGGTCGATCATCGTGAGTAGGTATCTGTGTCCTTGCGCTGTTGTAGTAAGCGGTCCAACTATATCTATGTGTAGATGTTGAAAGCGTTCGGTTGGCGGGAACGATGCGGGTTCGCTGTGTGTGTGTCGTTGTATTTTGGCGCGCTGGCACGGTACGCATGTTTTTGCCCATGTGCCGATATCGGTGTTCATAGATGGCCAAAAGTATTGCTGTTGTATCATCTTGCGTGTAGTTCGTATTCCAGGGTGACTAATATTATGCAGCGCGTTGAATGCTATGCGACGATAGTCATCAGGTAGATAAGGACGGATGTATGCTGTTGATGTTTCGCAGTATATTGGTTTTGTCGAGCCGGGAATTACGATCTTTTTGATTTTTACGTTGGACGATTGGCTGTTGCAGATCTGGGGTAGGCAGGTGTCCTTTTCTTGTGCGCTAGCGAGTTCTTCAAAATTAATTAATGTAGGTACGTCGATTGTTTCAATGCGTGATAGTGCGTCGGCTACGGGGTTGTTTTTGCCGCTTACGTGTCTTATGTCAGTTGTGAACTCGCTAATGAAAAGTAGCTGGCGGGCGCGTCGTTGGGTCTCGCTGTCGGATGGCGGTTTGTGAATGGCCGCCGTGGTGATCGGACGTCTGCGGCTACAACATGTATGACATATTGTAAATAATATATATTTTAAAAAAGTGTTGCGGTGCTTTATATCCTGTTAAGTGATCTTTTGTTATTATTTCTCTTGACATTAATTACTTGTATTTTATCGATAATTGACTTTTTTTAATTAGAATATTTATGTTGATTTAATGTTAAACTTGATTTCATTAATTTTGTACACCACTATGTGGTAGAATGTACTGTGCATCTACAATCATGTAACACCTGTATAAACTACATTCTTACAAATAAAGATTGATTGATTGAAAATATGTACTTATCATAAAGTACTGGACATATAATAAAACTACGTTTTAACGGTTTTAAGCGCGGTAATTTATTTTACTTAGGTTTACCCGACGTTTCGGCCGCTTTTGAGTTGCCGTGGTCACGGAAGACAAAGATGACATTTGTCAAACGTGTATTGTCAAAGTTTTTATTCAGCCTACCGCCAACTTGTTCATTTTAATTATTTAGTTTTAATTTTGTTTATGGATATTATTTACTCTATGGGAGCCTAATCTAATTTACCACCGCTTCACAACATGTTGTGGACATAGCCTACTTTTAATGAAATCACGTTATTTTTTTGTTTTCTGTATATTTTTTGTAATAATATCATGCATGTCAGACACACTAGACTTGTACTTCGAGTAGACACCGAGACGAATGCACCTCCGATCGCAACGAGACCAGCCTCGTGGAAAATTCTGAAAACTCAAACGAGTATGAAGTATTCAAGATGCACGCTCCAAGTAAACTTCGGGCGCGATCCCCTTTTTATATTTATTTTATTTATGAAAATATACACTTGTACGTAATATTTTCCTTTGTGTGAAATATACATTTTGCATTTCTTTAAGAAGTTTCTCCGCATACGTTTTATGAAGACGTACGCTTAATATGCTGTGTTGCGTTTATATTTTATTAAACTGTATTTATTGCTTGTTCACACTGCATATAGTCGCTTCTACAGCTTTTTGAAATCACTTTTTATTACATGAGTTCAGCAGACAGGCGGACAACCCACGATGGAAAGCGGTTACCATCGCCTACGGATATTTGCAACACAAAGGTGCTACAAATGTGCCGGTGCACTCTTAAGGGAAACTGGAACCTGGAACACAAACCAAGGTTGTTATGGCGACATACTCTAGACTCTACCACCTGGCTGTGGGTGGTTTCATCGCCTCTTACGACAGGCGGCCCTGGCCGCTGGAAATTGTATTCTTTCTCCGTTCCTACACGGATAAACTACTAGTTTAATGTTTTCAACATTTCTAGGAGTTTAACTCTTAGCTCCTGCGGACTAAACAGCGTGCCCTTTTCCACGAGCCCGCCAAATTGGGCAGATGACACATTCGACAATAGCTATAGGTACTCTAGAACAATGGTCATATAGAGGAGAAGGGTTCAACACCTTGTTGTGATCAGTTTTAAATTCTCATTGAAAAATCATTTTAATTGTTATTTGAAAAAATAACTCACATGTTATTTATTTAAATCTTTAAAAGATTACGTTATAACTTGCTACACTGATACAATAAAATTAGGTAGCTATAAACGTTTGACGAGATGAAAAAAAAATCCTATACGATCTGCTTATTAACTACCATATTGTTACGAGTTGCAGGACTCGAATTAAAATGCCGTTAGAATGGCTATAGAATTTATTAGAACTAAACAAACACGTATAACACAGGTACAAATATAACAACATGCGCAAAGTCCGTCACTAAATAGATTACCGAATATAGTTCACACGTCTTGCTTCGCTTGTACTTATCGTTCGACTGCCGATCTCTCCATTGGAGCATTGCTTTATATTGCACAAATACAATATGTCTCTTGATCGCGTACACTGAATTGCTTAGAATCACACCTGGCTAACGAGTAGCATAAACGATTACAATAGACAATTGGCTGTTTTTATAATTACAAATTTTAAACATAAAGTAAAAAAAAGAAGAAAAGATAATAAAGTGTCTACAGGTACGCAGGTGTGAATTTATCTTTTGTCGGCATTTAGGTCCTAACAATATTAATAATACACATTAGACCCGAACAATTGCTTAAGTGGTGCATGCACTGTCAGTGTTCAAATTACCGTCATTTGAATTTATGGTTCTAAAAGAAGCGTTTAAGCTACTCTAACTCTCTAAGAATAATACCGTTAATTATCACAACTTGTACTAATATAGTTAGGTAGTGCTTCAATATCCTCATGCCAGGCAGTCCACAAGCAAACATATCACAGAAGCTACTGTTATTAAAACCAATAACGTATATTATCAAAGTGATTCATATCCGCTTGTAGAATATTTCATTTCGTTTACTTAACTCAGTATATTGAATGAGTGTTGCCATTTGTTTTAATTGCGTGAGATGTGATTATTTACAATGGCGTGTAACATAAAAATACTCTAGACTTTAGGTGGAGACGATTTCAGTAATTATTGTAATACTTCTGCTAATTATTTTTGAAAACCTTTCATAATAGTATATTATATTTATAGTAATTCCGCCTCATTCATACAGTGTTGCATGACTTCCTTTATACCCATTGTTGCGGACAGAGAGCACCCCCCTGATCCGCCCGCCGGAGCACACCTACTCTCCGCGCCCCGCATACCGCCGATGCCCATAGATGGCACAACTAGCAATTAGGCGTCGGGCGGGATGCGGGATTTAGGAGCGGTCTTGGAGGCAAAAATATTCATTGCACTTCATTTCTCTGTCGCTCTAATATATTATAATTCTTCATTTACGATCTGTACTTATTCTATGTATATTCATGCAAAAAGTTCAATAATAATCATACAGTCCAGTAACATCGAGTTTAATTTCCAAAACCAGAAGCAACTGCCACCAATACCCATAATACTTCTATCACAAACTATTTTCTTAGATTTTCTCTTACTTTCTTCTTTCTCTCTGAAGTTAGATGAAAGTATAATCTAACTTCAGAGAGTAATAAGGTATACTGTATTACTTATTCACATTTATTGTTTACATAATGTCTCGATATCTGTCGCATAACGATCTGGTAACATTTGTTGGAAAAGGGCCGTTGCTATTATATCAAAACAAACATTTTAGCGATCTCTCATAATATTGGAAGGGATGTTTGTGGTGTTTTATGATAATCTCGGATGATACAAGATCGGTTATAACTCGATTCAGTGTTGTTTTAGGCCGAAGGAGCGTCGACGGCACTAGCAAATATGAATTTCAGGGAACTGAGTATTGGAATTTACTAAATCCATACACACACAGTAGTTAGGAATAAACTCCCGGGCGCATATTTTCTTAAGTTTTCTTATTGAAGTGTCTGGTTGAGTGATGAGCGTTAATAATAATAAATTTCAAATTAGTATTTTTGACAGTGGAAATTATGAAAAAGTATTATGTAATTATTATTTATATTCATAAAATAAATAATAATAATAATAAATATATATATATATATATATATTTAACTTTACAAAATACTCAAACATGTAATAAATTTATAGATATAACTAATAACAAAAATATCCATACTAACGGAGGTAGCTATAAATGTGGTAGTTAGTGTTTTTTGGTTATTTGTTTGTTACTTTTCAAGTCTAAGGTAGGTAGGTACTAAATTTAAATTGGTTATGTACATACATATTTCGGTCCTATTTAGTCTTTTGTATTGGTCAATGTTTGGTTTCACTGTATATTTCGAAATATGACTTTCTCTACGGGTCATTTAATTCGATTAACTTATTAATGAACTTAAATTGTTAAACTGGATAAGAAGTATCCTTTACTCGACTTAGGTTTATGCTTCGGTCGACACCGGAACTTATTTGAGATATTAAAATTTCTAATGCATCTTTTTCATACACGTAGACATATTTAACTAGTGTTAAATATAATAAAAATAAAAATAAAATCACTTTGAAAAGAATATAATTCAATATTTTTGTTTTATTGAGGTTTTGTTGACTGAAGCACTTTATGTAGTTATACATAACTATCAGTCTTAGTAAATCATGAACGGATTTCGTCCGAAACTCTTATTGTGGCCGAATCTGAATATATATATAGTCAGGTATTTATTATTATATATATATTATTTATGCATTTTTCTGGAAAATCAGACTCCGGAAAATTATTCCAACTCTTCGGCAGTACGCACCAGAAACGGTGAAGCGAAGCGCTTGGTTCTGACTGAAGGTGTTTCCACCATGTGACGATGGCGCGAACCGGGGCGTCTGGTTGTCTGATGTTAAAATGGGGATGAAGGAACCAGCTCGTGCAATGCTAAAGATCACTTCACGAAATGTATCCGATAGACGACAGATAGCCCTGCGACCTGGCGTTTATGCTCTAGACTCTGAAGTCAAACATTAAAAAGACGGTCATTGCCGATCAGCTTCCTGACTCTTTTCTCGATTGATTCCAACGCCTCCATTTGTGTTTGAGTGTGTAATTTTTTTTTCACGTGCTCCTCCGTCATGTGCCAATACAGAGTCTCTTACTTACTATTATAATATATGTTAAGTATATACTATTACATTTATTTATCTAATGTGTTCTAAATTTCTGCTACATATTTATCTATTACTCTATATTAATACAATAGTATTACCTATTTTTACATTTATAATTTTAGCAGGTGAGTTATTTAACGTTATTTTCGGGATTTTTACTGCGTATTTTATAAATTCTTCGATCTGCTTTTAGCTAAGTAATTCCCTGATATTTTCTTTCCTGATCTTGATTTTCAGGGTACATCCGAGGTTGTACCGGTCGTGTATTATTATGTTGTACACTGGATTACTTAAAATATATAGGGTTTTGGACATTCACGGCAACATGTGCACCGCAAAATGCAATCTGAATTAGGGACTGGCGTGTGTGCCGGTGACGGGCTCTCACCGCGATGCGACCGCTCTTATTTTGTACGTAACGGTACCACTTTGATACCGTAAATTGGATTTCAAATTACATGTTTAGAACTATTTCTGTTGGTTTAAAATTAAAAAATTAACAAGTTTTACTTTCATGTTAGTATCGGAGCGTATGTTGAAGATAAATACCTATTTATCATTCAAAAACAAGAAATTGTTTAAAAAATTACTATAAAAAAATATTTAAAGAAATTTATAGACGTTAGGTACTGAATAAATATTAAATTAAAACTACATACAAGCTAATGACAGATTACTTGTCACAAAGCTAAGGGTCATGCTAATTCACTGTGCAAAATATAAACCTACCTTCTGGTCATGAGTGGGATTAAAGTTTCTTACATTTTTTTTTTAAATACTGCGTGGGGTCCATCCTCACGGACGGTCTCAATTCCAAACGGCACAAATATGTAACCTCTTTCTAAGAATCCATATTTGCGTTCTTTGAGGTATTTAGCTGCAGAAGCATTGTTGCCAGCCTCTGACTCAGTCATTTAAAAATAATGTTTATTGAAATATCAAAAAAGACATTTCAGATCAAATATTTCGCATGTTACTACATGTTTTTTGTCTCTAAATATTATGGTACTGTCGGTGACACAAGGAAAGGGGGAATATGTTTTTAATGTTGATATAATATATATTGTGCTTAATTTCGTGTGTTATGTATACATATATATATAATAAGGGTGTTCACCGGGTGAAAGCTAGCCGTCCCGTGTCGGCTGTCGCCCGCGCACCTCAAGTAATGTTAGGTCCGCGCCGCGCTACATTACATGTGTGTTTTGCCTTCATGTTCGTCCTAGTGCCACGTCTTAGTTCGGTCAAAGTGTTCTTCTTGTTTTAGTTAGTGGTATACAGGTACTAAAGCGTTTTTCAATTGGCGTGGGGAGATATTGGCGGCCCCATACCTGACCCTGACATGGGTTTTTCGAATAAAAATTATTTTGTTAATACCTCACACACAGCTTGTTTCATTCGATTTCAACTTTTTGTCTGTGTAGTATATAATTATGGCGTAAGTATTTTGTTAAGGTACTGTGATATTCAATCACGAATCTATAAAATACCTTTGCACTTTAAACTTAAATTACTTTAAGTTCAGCGGGTGTATTGTTTTGCTTCATAGGGTCTCCAACGCAAACTGGAGTTGTTGTACCCAACTTTAACGAACTTCATCCAGCTTCATTGAACTTTGTTGGAGTTCATTTAATCTGCCGATGGCTTGATGAGCTTCAAGTTAAGATGGTGTCCTGACGACTTTAATGCTTATAGTTTACTAGAACTCTCCGTGTGGCTTCTCTTGCGCAACTTTCATGTCCTATCCCATAGAAACCGTTATATGTTTGGTGTTTTTTTAATTATTGGCAGACAAACATTCACATTGTATATTTCCAATTTAAGGAAGTCAAACTTGGGTAACATACCAAGAAGCACTCTAGGGCTGATTGTAGATCTCAGACTATAATATGCAACGGAAACCCGTATACGAAACGTATCAGGCCAAGAATCGGAACCCGCGACCTCTACATCCTAGTATATTTTTTTGAGGGGAAACCCGATTGACGGCTGTCAGCCGCGCAGTGAACTGGGTAAAATTATGCCGGTGCGTGGGATTCACCAAGTAGGGTAGCACTAGGATCTCTAAACAAAACTACAGATACTATTGCCATGCTATGGTTTGGGATAACTACTAAAACCCCTTGTATTTCATCCTTCGTCCTTAATGCCAGTGCCACGGATATATGGCCTAGCCCTTCCGTTAGCCCCGGCAGGCGGTGGCCCATCGGCATCATCCGCTGCCGGGGAACTACTCATCCTATTAAGCTTGCCCAGCACAGCTTACCCCCTTAACCCCTTAGCCGGTCTATATAATTGAATGTTCTTACATAAAGCAAGCTTCATATACACTTGTAAAAGGTTTTGCGGTTAATGTACCTACTGAACTAAGAACATTTTTTGTTACAATAAATATCATAGAACATACCGCCAAATAATTTTCCAGCCCTACTAATGCCAAGGTAAGCCTTCATAAAATTTAATAACCACAATATTTTTAGCGCTTAATTTTGTACAATAGTGTACTATTTTACAATATGCGTAGTACACCTTTACTACAAATACGGTTACAATTAAAATAATCATGAGGTAACTAAACACATAATTCACTGTTTAGCGCGTCGTTATAAAGTCGTAAACCTAGAAACCTCGTAATCCTTCTAGTTTTTCCGTTTGGTAGGGTATGGCTCAAGTGATAGGAAACAGCGTTAGAATATAATTGTTGAAGTTTTGGGAACGTTTTTTTGTAATTTTTATCTTTTGTAAATTAATATTTTTTGTAAGGTGGAAGCTACCACCCCTGGTCTAGAGTATGCTGCCATAATAATCTTGAGTTGTGTTCTGGCATTGGTGATCAGGTTCCAGTCTCCCTTAAGAGAGCTGCAGCGCATTTGTTGCACATTTGGTGTTGCAAATGACTATAGGCGATCTTGGACAAACGTGGCGGATATACTGTTCGTTCCCCCTATAAATGGTAGATCTGAGCCCAGTAGTGGGACCTTTATGGGCTGTTATTATATTATACACTATCTGTTCATCTCAAGATATTTTTTAAATTTATTTATTTAGTGCAACGAATAATTACACCACAAAGAATATTAAATACAAATATTAACTGTTGGTAAAGCAGGGATGTTGCCCACAACTATAAAAAATCAGAAATAAATCCGTCTGTCTGTCAGTCAGTTACTACCCACAGAATTACGAATTGATTCTATCAAGATTTGGTTTACAGGCGTCAATAGTTGTAAAATTCCGTTAAGCAGTTTTGAGCTTAATATTGTTGTTTTTCGTGAAAAGGATTTTTAACGAGGGGAAATCTGTTTGAGCACTATCCACTCCGGGGGAACGCAGTGGGGGTGTGGGACTCACCACGTAAGGGTGGTGCTAGCACCGCAAGTAAAAAGTGCGATTGCCACACCACTGTCAGGTATACCCACTAAAACCCCTCGGTATCGACAAGTATTTTGGCCTCGCCATTCTTTAACTTGAGCCAACTCTTCAGTTGGCTGAAATGGGTGACAGACATGCGAGAGGCCGCAGTCCAATGTGGCATGCTGTCAGGGCATAAATACCTTTACTAGCCGGATCACGGACACTTATTAGAATTTTTTTATTCCATAAGAAAAAAAAATATAAAACATATTTATGATAATTTGTTTAAAACTAATTATCACCCTAATTTTTAATTTTATTAAAAGCTTTAAAAGGTTTTAGAAACAAAATTCACGTATAATTTATTATAATTTAAGCGTTTCTTTTTTCTGACTTTAAATTTACAAAGCAAATATTTTTCTTACTAGTCATTACTGTTAAAATTATTTATGTCTTTTTTTATAAATTTTATAAAAACAACCATTTTTTATAAAAATATATTATAAGCATCATAATATCAATACGTATTCTACAAACTTTACGTTCGACAACTGTGTAAAAGTTACAATCCAAGAAGTTTTCCAGTTGAGCAAATGAAAACTAAAATAATTGCAAGAGTTGAAACGCATCGGTGCACTTTCAGCTGTATAAAGCCCTCTGTTACACCGAAGCCATTATTTAATTACCTTTAGTTATTCGCAAAAGAAAAAGTAATTACATACATTCAACCGGAATGATTATACATAGAAGAACACTTCTTCCCAGGTGATTGGAAGAAAGTTTGCATTAAATATTCTGGTATACCTATCCAGTCTACCATATATCGAATACAGATCCTCGTCCTTAATCCTAGAGAGTCGTTTAAACTATGTTTGCCTAAAAACAATATCAACTGCAGTATTCATCTATTCCACTGGAAATTGCTTAGGAACATACGTAATAGAGACGCTTCAATTTTAATTTAAATATTGTAGTAGCTATAGCTATTAAAATAATGTTCATAAAAATAGCAAAGCTAATTATTTAAAAATAAATTAATCCAATTTAAAGTGTCATTGACGTCCGTAGAGTCGAATTTATAAATGAACTATAAACAATAGACAAATACACACATTTTATATCCCCAGTCTAAGCAAGTTAAGCTTGCGTTATGGCTAATATAACAGACCATTTTAAGGCCAATCCTAGACCATATTTAAAAAAAAAATTAGAAATTTATCAGACCACGAATTGAACCCGGCGCCTTTTAATTCCAGTGAGCTCAGCCGGCAAAGGCTCAGCAGGATCAACAACAGACAGGAGTCTTCCTTCTTTTATTTTTAGCTTTTAAGTTACGAAGTTCAAATTAAGAAAACGAACACAACGTTACAGTGCAGTGTAATGGCAGTCGCCCGTTTGAATTTGAAAGCGCGGTACAAAGCGAGAGGGGCCTAAGTGGCTAGGATAGAGGGCAACTACCCTCTGTTATGTGCAAAACGGTGCAACTCCCCTTTTGTTCTTTAATTGTAAAGTGAGGCAATTGGTCCGTGAGTGGAGATACTGTCCTTTCCCATTTCAATTGAAATTTAATTTATTTTAATACTGTTATTGAAATTGGACTTACATATAATTTATTGTTTTGGTCACTATAAAAGTTTGCAATTAATTTTTGCTTACAACAGCAAATTTTTAATACGTTTTAGCTTTTTAATATTTTTCGAGTTTACGCCATGTTGATGAACCAATAATTCTATAAAGTATCCGCTTTTGATTTCCATTACTCGTTTTGGATATTGAGCTTGCATATCAATTACTGATTCGAATAAGTTTACTTTTGACAATGTAACGAAAGTAAAAATTTAATTGGAATTAAATTTCACAGATCCGATTTACGAGTATGACAAGTGTCAAATTAAAATCGTACTTTATGCTATGTTTTACACTTACCAGTATATCAAGACGTGTCAATTTGACTAACGATTCGGCGTTTTGAAATGCTTCTCACGTGTTTCTTGATCAATATACTTATCTGCTATTTTAGCATGCGAAGATACACATTTCAATTTGTTAAGCCAAACAAATTGGCCTTATGATTAGTCGCGAATCCTGTTTTATATTAAGACTGTACAGTTTGTACATTTGCTCTTGCAGCTCAGTGGTGGATGCCGGCAGTTGTTGGTGGAGTGCTGGTGCTTTCTTGTAGTAGGGTGAAGAAAATACACCTTGTTGCTTTCAAAGATTTATTCTAATATGCTGCGATGGATGTGTGGAGTGACGCGGAAAGACCGGGTCAACTCCCGCATCCGCGGCAGTCTTCATGTCCGTGACATAGCGGACAAACTGCAAGAGTGTCGCTTACGCTGGTACGGCCACGTTTTACGCAGACCGGCTAATTACGTGGGGAACAAATGTCTAGCCATGCCGCCTCCGCCAGGTCCCGGTCGAAGGGTGTAAAGTCCTCTGGGATGAATGCTTGATGTTACTAAGCTGTCTTCAATGATTAGTGGACTGTTTAATATATGCTTTATTACAATATAATTATAACACATATGATAATGTATGCGTCGCCGGACGGTGTATGGCGGACTGCTCGCACGCGGCGCTCCCACTCTCCCCGACGTAACCGGTTGGCGTTAACAAAGGGAAAGGCCCAAGAAATGCTAGCTTGACGTCGTGAAGGATGACATGCATGCCAATGGTCTCAAAACGGGGGATGCTGAAGACCGCGCGCAGTGGAATAGAAAAAGTAGGAAAACGGACCCTAGGCGTCGGAGTGAACGCTCCGAACGCAACCGGGATTTAACGCTCGGATGATGATGATGATGATGCTTTCAAGGAATTATTCTCGTAGTAGTTTGGCTTGGATACTGATCCCTGGTTGCAACTCAATAGCGACTCAATCACAATATATTTGTGAGAGTTATTTATAGTGATGTTATTATATTAAAGTAGCCTAAAGTAGGCCGCAGCGTCAGCAAAATGCTGTAAGTTGTACCGTACAAAGACTATTGGTCTCTCGATTAAAACTATTAATTTCAAAATACTTTCCAAAAATGTTCAGGCTACATATGTTTTTATAATTTTCAATTGCTGGAATTCAACAGACAGGCAGACGGCCCACTTAATGGGAAGCGGTTACCATCGCCTATGGACATTTGCAACACCAAAGGCGCTACAAATACGCTGCTGCTCTCTTAAGGGAGACTGGAATCTGGTCACTTATGCCGGAACACAACTCAAAGCTGTTATGGCGGCAAATGCCCTACCACCTGGCTGTGGGTTGTTTGTCGCCTCCTGCGACAGGCCGCCCGGCCGCAGGAAATTGTATTCTTTCTCCGTTCCTGCGCGGATAAAATATCCACATATCCAATAACAGTATATGGGTATTAGAACAAAAATGTCATATTTCAAACATAACGCTTAAAAGTTGCCTTTTTTTTAATAAATTTAGTCCCTGTTGTTTCATCCAACCTGCTGGTATTGATAAACGAATATTTATAAAAAGAAAACTGCTATCGTCTGGTGCAACGATTGGTTTCCACTTTTAAAGTTTTCCGTAAATTCATAGGGTGCAGTTCAACGGTGCAGAAAAGTGAAACTATTCTATTCCCGTTTCTTATTGAACGTACAAGTTAAGAACGAACAGCGATCTGTTAACATTCTTCAATATAGCTCAGGAGCCAGTGATCGGCTACCTGTATGTATTTGACCAGACCTGTGGTTTTGTACATTGAAGCACCTATACCTACCATGCATGGTACGGGAACTCACTAAGCTCTAAGTGGTGGACGCGACGAGCGCTGAGGTAAGACAGTGTCGGTTTTTGACGAATTTTAAATCCATTTGACCAGGGCTGCCGTTTTGATATTTGAAAATATAGGCTTATTATTATCGGAAAATAAGAATGGCAGACCATTTTGAAAATGATAAAAAAAATTGAAAGTAATTGACCAGATCTGCCATTGATATATTTTGTTTATTATAGTCTTAAAAACGTATATTGATCGCGGCAGACATCTACTTTGCGTATACACATCAATAAACAATAAAATGTTAGCTACTACCCAGTCAGATGTATATGTTTTCCGTTCGCTGTTTTACATCAATATAATTTACTTGCGATTTACTTTGTCACTGTATTTACAGAAGTTAATAATTATAATATTATATATATAAAAATTTTAGGGGACCAATTGGAAGCTATTTCGCGTCGAACAAAAAAAGGATCACGTAAATCGGATCATAAATCACGGGAGTAATCGGCGAACATACATAAAAAAAGCAACAAAAGAAAAGATCCCGACGAATTGAGAACCTCCACCTTTTTTCGAAGTCGGTTAAAAATGTTACCCCAATCACCCTGCTAACTTCGGCTCTGTGTATTAAGCTATTAAGTGTTAAGAACTTTGGTTAGTGATCTTCATCTCGTTTGGTGGTAAAAAGCAAATTAGACAAAATAGTAGTCTATAGTTGCTTTATACTTTTTTGAAGTTTTTCTATTATGTTGGCGTTAAATAAATGTATATATACCGTTTAGTAAAAATACTTGTAATTATCAGGTAGCCATTCAGGCGGGAATTTCCCTACCCCTGGGTGTGGATTGTTTTATTGCCTCTTACGACAAGCGTACCAAGTGTAGGAATTCGTATATTTCTTCGTTACTGAAATGATAATCTTAAAAGTTTTGGAGATAATTTTCATTTGTAGTTGGTCGTATAAGTATCTAACTTGCCCCACAACCCAAAGTACAAAATCTTCAAGGCGCGAGCAAATATTCCATCGGATATGTTGTTTGATCGGCGAGACATGTTTACCGATAAATATGGGGTCGACATTTGCGACACACTTAGGACGAATCCAGGATGTAGGCAGGGTTTGTTGATTCAATATATAACCGGTCTCATGAAATAAACATTATAGGTCTTACTTATAATTGTTTCTTAAATTTAAAGAAACTGCTCAGCAACTGATTAATGAAAATCTCACCCATAAATTCCTCTTTGGTCGAATATTTTCGGTACGACCTACGTTAATCATTCAAATTCCGTTTATCTGTGCTCCTACCTATGAGGAGCACAACAGGTAATACACGTTTATAAGTGAAAAAAAAGAGATTTTCGTTGATTAGGGACTGATTCTGATTCTCTTACTTAAGAGATGCCTAATCGTTTCTTAACGAGATTATTATAAGTATGGCTGTATATGTTTTATTCAAGTTTTTACATCTGTTTTAAAGCGTTAACCGCCATATAAGGATTATTACCAGTTGAAAGTATTTAAGTCGATTAATAGTATAGCCAAGAAGTTAATTGGCGATGATAGTCTTTTTGATGCTCGGCTTCACAACTTTGTGCATCTCAGCAAGGTACTAATTCTCTCGGTTTTCTATCTGATACACTTTGGAGGGTGTGCTATGGAATATCACGATGTAGTTCCTCCATCCCCTTTCGATCATTGGCAACCAGACGCACCGGTTTGCTAATCATTTTGCTTCCAACTTTCTTTTGCGGACCTTGTCGTGTGGAACAATTTGCAGGAGTCTAATTTCCCCGATTCATACAGGTAAACTAGAGTAGTCTTCAAGTCACTAGTAAATAGGTATCTACTAGATAAGCATGCTCATTCTCAGATCGCAATATCAAGTGAGATAGCTATCAAACGCGAGCCTATACCATGAAAACAAGAAAATCTTTTTATTATTATATAAAGGAGATTTTTTTAAATTAAAGCGATTGGGCGACCTATCATAAGAGGAGTAAAAATAACCCTCAGCTTGGCGGTAGAGGGCTTTTGCCCGGCTGGATTGCTTGTACCTTGGTCTAGAGTAGTTCCGGCGTTAAGTGACATAATTCCAGTCAGCCCATTGAGGCCGGCACAACATTAATAGCAACTTTGGCGTTACAATTGCAAATGTTTTTTGTAGAGTATTTATGATAATTGCCCGGTTTCAATATAGCAAAAACGATTCGTTTTTGATACCGACGGTTAGAATTTTAACGCCTGGTAACTCTACTGACGTTTCTATAATGAACTGTCCGTAGCTAGTTACACATGAAAGTACCAATTACCGAAGGGAGGGATTTTCTAACCGATCGGTAGATTTTTTGTATGGAAACGACAGATGAAGTGTTTCTATATTATACCACTAGTTATCAGTACCAGTATTCGTAGGAATTTTGTTACCACCCGATTTCGGCCGGTTGCCGGTTTATTTGTTGTTAACCATTCGTGAATATTAAAATAAGTACGTATAAATATTATTAAAATGTTTGTAGATAGTGATAGTGCACTCAAATACATAACTAGATTTTTATGCAATAGCAAGATTGCCTCGAATCCTTGGAACAATTGATGGCACTCGTATTAGAATTCAATCACCATGTAAGTCCCATAACTTTACTAGCCATATTATAAACATACTTAACCTTGTTCCTACAATATAAAATTGTGTTACTTTTATTTCAGGTTCTCAGATAGGAGAAGAATTCAGAAATAGGAAAGGATATTTTTCCTTAAATATCCAGACAGTGTGTAATGCAAATGTGCAGATAGATAAACAACACTATATTGTAAGTACATCAAAGCATAGATAAATGGAAATAGAAAAATTCAGAGATAGTGCAATGGTAGGGATTGACATATTTATAATAATGTATTGATTTTTTTTAGTGCAATGTGAAAGTGGTATATTTGGAAACAAATGGCTGCTGTGAGATAGTGCCTACCCTTTAAAGCCATACCTTTTAACACCATTATTAAATCCTAGGACTCGAGAACATCTATACAATGAAGCTCACATTAGAACCAGAAATGCCATAGAAAGGTATACATTAACACATAACTTGTTATAAATACCATAATATATTTAATTTCAGTAGATTTTATTCTAACTCAGTTCCACTGGAGAATATATTTTGGAGGGTCATACATAAGCTAAAAGTTTAGTTCCTACTCTATTGTACACCACTTTTTAGCACTATAGGTGTTTTGAGAAAAGAAACTCACTATCACCATAGTCTAGCAAAAAATTTGTTTATCCTTTATGTCTGTTTTAGGTCTTTCAACATATAAGTATGTAATAATATTTATTTTCCACAATGCATTGCAGTTTAGCCTATCAGTGCATATCACAGTAAAGACAAATCATACTGAAAATTCACAATGCAACATATCATATCAACATATAAATCCTAATGTTATTCATTGACAAAATGTTTCACAAAAAATAGGGTCAAAAGCTGAAGCTACCATGTGATTGCAGTTCTGTTATAGAAATATTCTTCAGTAGTATATATGTAGTATCCCTAAATATTTTCAAATTTGTTAAACAGTTGATGTAACATTTCATTTGAAATCTTATTAAAGAAATGTATACGGGTAGTATAGAAAAGGACTACAATTTCTGTATTCTAAAGTTGGCAGTACTATATACCTAGTATTGAGATTGTAAACATCCTTGTTGACATATTTTTGTGGCATATTAAAGGGTTTTAAGGACAATAACCATCATTTAAAATTTACAATTTATTTGTTAGAGATGTTTTGGAGTTTGGAAGCGGAGATTTCCAGTTGTGGCATTAACATTGCGCCTCAGTCTGTTAAGAGCACATACAGTGGTTATTGCTACCGATATATTGCATAACAGACGTAGGTTAAATAATTTGGATGACATTGCCTTAGAGGTAGAGGTGGCACAATCAGACGAGAATGCAATGCCTGCATCTAATAATAATGAGATAGGCGTTAATATGGAACGGAACATGTTAATGGCGGAATATTTTAGTCAGTAAGTGTTGAAAGATATTGCAAAAGCAGAATGTTAATAATGGTTTACATAAACTTATATTCATTATTTGCAGGTTGGAGTAATAATATAAAAAACTGCTTTATTTCTCAAATATTAATTAAGAACTAAATCCAAGTATCTGCTTCTCACAATTTTATCAGATGGAGCCCAAATATGATACAAGCCTGGAAGAGATTGCTTTTAGTGATAAGGCCACCTTTTGTTTTTCTGTAAAATTATTGTAATTATTTATTTGGTGAACAATAGTGTTTACTATTCTATTCTAAGATTGTACATATTAAATATAATTAAAACGCATATTAAACAATTTCTTTTATTTATCCCAATAACAATATAAAAGTTTAGAATACATTTTACATAAAGAGATCTAACTAACAAACTAACACAAAATTGAACTGCTTTGCAGATAATTCAAAGGTAGATCATTTGCAATGTGATTTCTGTTTAAAATCGAAGCTATATTAAATTAAAAACAAATTCATTCATAGACAAAATATGAACAGTTAGAAATACAATATACAGATACATACACACAATATAAAACTATGGAATAAATTATACACAAATGGTTTTATTAATATAAAGTTAGAAAACCTGAAAGAGATTTACAAACTAATTCAAATTGACACTTCTTTGCAGACAAAAAGCCAACAATTGCAAATATAACCATCTTCAAAGTAGTTGTTTGTTTGCTACTATAAATCTTCATTTCATAAAACCTCATTACATCAAAACATTATAGTATTTAAAATCACTCGTGTCACTCGCCTTATATACGTCTAAACAATAAACAATAATTGCTATATAAAATCTAAAAATACATATAAAGCCTGTAAAAACATAAAATAATATCTAAAATCTCAAAAGAGTTTAAATAAAATATATCAACAAAACATTGTTGTTAAAAATCGAAACAATAATTATTTAAAAAGTTCGTATGATATGTCATGAATGCGTTCTGTTCATGCAATATTCACACATAAGATGGTTCTGTATTTGTAAGCATTTTAAAGCAGATTAATTGAAAGATTAATTTTTAATGACAATCGTATATCAGAAAAGATTCGTCTATTGAAAATGTATTTATTTTGTAGTTATACCTCAACTCATTGAATTACGTTGCATGTACTACTATTGCAACGACGTTGCGTTAACAAAACGCTTGGGAGGGAATTAGTTACTGATAACCGACAGTATTACTAATTGTCAATGAGCTTGTGAAACGCTCGTATAGCCCTCTCAACCATCGGTTATTGGTAGCATCAAAGTCAATCAGTTACTATTACAGACAACTGTCGGTAAAATATAGAAACCGGGCAAATATCATCCTAGTCTTGTCGAAGCCCTTTACTCGTTAAGTCGTCCTTCACACAATCCATCCATCTCACTATTGACTTTAATTAATTTTAAATTGTTAAGGCTGAGTTCCATTATTCCAGTTTCCAAGTAACATGTCCCTGCCACACGTTGAATCCGAGCCAAGACCCGCAATCAGAACCGTATATAGGCCAAGAGGCTGCGGCTGCGGTCTTTCAACACTTTTTGTCATTCGTAAACAAACGAAAGTACACAGAACTACTCCAAGCTTATTTTTGGACAATGTTCTATCTGTTCATTGGATCTGCCAGTAAAATTTGATAATCCTTTTTTCTATTGTTTGCATTTCTCAAAATATTTTATTCCTAATAATGGTGCGGTACCAGAATCCGTAGAATAAAAAATTATTAACAATATTATAATTTAACAGAATTTTGTTATAGTGACAGGTTTGGTTTTCGAGTTGGTCGTGTACATTACTCTTAAATTAAATGTGCATTTTTGATATAATGTATTATAGTTTAAATGGTACAAAAACAACGTGTGAAGGGTTTCGGTTACGTACATTCCCTAAATTTAAAACCTTCCTAACTCGGTTAATTTCGACCGGAGGAAAATATGTCAAAGAACCTTTTTTATGTAAAATTTTAAGTTTTACAAATTTGTCGCAGAACTATTTTTCTACCTTTTACCGTTTTCGAGTAATTGCAAAAATAAACTTTAAAAAAATTCAACCGTTGCAGACACGAAATCCTTTATAAATTATTTTTTAATTAAATCTATATAAGATGAAAAATGCACACTTGAGTGATACATTTTGATTTCAGACCTAATTTGTCTGGAGTACATGAGGTCTGTATAACCTATTTTGTTCATAAATTTACGATCACATTTCGGACAGGTAAAGCCACTGAAATAATTATATATTTTACAACAACAGGTGAGCGGTTCGATAAGCAATATATAAATAAACCTATGTGAATTCCCAACAAACTCTGACATAACAATCAACAATGCATAATTACGAAAGGACCCAAACCAAACAACTCCTATATAGTAAATAGCATTCAAAACATTCACACACAATTTAACAAGGCCCTTCTCTTATATTCACACCGTACTTAATTCTAAAAGTTCCTACGAAAGTACATCTTTAGCATTTGGAATACTAGTTACTTACCCCGAAAATTCACGTCATTCAGTTTTAGGGTTGTCCTTCTTTGATTTATCAATCGCTATCAAATGAACTTATATCTAGAACATATTTCAAGTGATGTTTTATGAAATAATGCACTGCATAAGGTAGGTTTCCTAAAATATATTGCTTTAAGCAATAAGGCTTGTTTTTACCAACACAATATTGCAATCGTACATTTTATGTTTTTTGTTATTGTTTATTTGGTGAGCAATACAGTGTTGTCTATCTATCTATCTATATTTTTATATTTTTTTAACAAGCCGTGGTATATTAGCGGCTAGCGTCCGAAACTCAAAGGACACGGGTTCAAATCCTGGCCGGAAGTATGCATCACTTAGGCAGTTTTCTGACCTAATATGCATATTGTTACAATCACCAAGTTTTAACGGCGAAGAAAAACATCGTGATGAAACCTACACATTGGGATAATCAATGAGTGAAACCCGTCAATCCGCCTTGGACAAGCGTGGCACTCCTATACTGTCCGTTTCCTATAAATGGGAGGCCCGAGCCCAAAGAGACGCTTATAAGCGATTATTATATTTATATATTTTTTTTTACAATTTATTTGACACGGCTTACATTTTACAACTAATGCTGATATTAAACGATTCAACCAAATTGAATCCGTTTGGTTGAAAGACACAGAATGAGAGGACAAGACAGTAGCCAGTGAATTGAATAATTAAAATGTATATTTATATGGATCACTTCAGTTGATTCATCAAATTGTAAGACATAAATAAAACAACTGATGTCAGAATAAAATAACGTTTTAACGGTTTTAAGCGCGGTAATTTATTTGATTTTTATTATTCTGATGTTTCGGCCACTTTGCAGTAGCCGTGATCACGGAAGGCAAAGATGTCAACTGTCACTTTTTAACTAACTAATTGACACTTGACATCTTTGTCTTCCGTGATCATGGCTAAAAGTGGCCGAAACATCGAAATAATAATAATCAAATAAAATACCGCGCTCAAAACGGTTAAAACGTAGTTTTATTATGTATACTAGTCGCGAAAACTTATGAAAGTATGTCTAATATCACCTATAACATATTTATACTTTTCTGTCACCATATAGTTATAATGGGTATTTGCAACCCTACGCCAAACGTCGCAATTTGTCGGTCCACGAAACGCTTGTTAGCCCAGAACTTGACCTAACTTGATGAAAACTTGGCAAGTCCGTGGAAAGTTAAGTGAAGATAAAATTGCCTATCTACATGTAATTTTGCTCTCGCGTTAAAGTAAAGGGACAAGTGCATTATCTTCTCTCGAAAAACTTGGGAAAACGCCAAAAAGGTTATTATTTAGTTAGAAGTTTCGAGATTATATTTCGCTATCAAAATTTTGCTGTTACAAGATATGGAAGTATATTTTACTGTTTATACCTCTTACATTTTGAAGTGAATCTCATTTATATAGTTGTGTTTTGAAACTGGATGAAACGAGTCGCGACATTGAAAAGAGATACAAACATATTGTGACGCTTGTTTCCCATTGGGACAGGGGTAGGCAGAGACGATGTACTTCCACCTGCCACCACATCCAGAGTAACATTATTTGCTTCATCAACTTTCATTAATCTTTTTATACATACATGTTTATTTAAAATGCTTTTCACAAGACCTCTCTTCAAAATATCTTCAATTTTATCATGGTGAGAACATCACGGTCGACCGGCACCGACTCTACCACTCACATTACTGTCATATACTCCTTTTGTGATTCTGTTCATTCATGCTCTCTACACGCCCAAACCACCTTAACATTATTTTTAAACTTGTGTCGCTACGTCCTCTTTCATTCCACACAGTTCTCTAAAATAAAAAAAACATATAGATATACTTAAAAGAGATAAACACATAAATCTATAGGACTGAGCCTGCGAGAGAACGAAATATTTTAAGAGAGTACATATCTCATCAAGATTTCAGGCTAAAAAAAATTCAAATGCGCTATGAAGTCTCAGATCGAATGAATTTTACATAACATATTCTATAATAGCTGTACCATTGAAACTTCGTTCGCGTTGTCATGGTGGCGCTTGTTAGCAAAGTTCAACGGCACCACCAAAAGAATGCAGCCGTACAGTCGCGCGTAGCGCTAACTTTTTGGCTATATTCGTCTATCCTATAAAAATGACGTAATTTATCAGAATAAACAGTATCATAAGTGCTGAAAGTTTTCGTGGATACTAATACAGACAGATAAAATATTTAGAGTTGCAATTTCTAAAAATTCTGGTCCAAATTGGCCCCCTTGACGTTTCTCATTTATGAGAAATATATCATGAGTTTAAACTCATTGTAGAAATTTAGTACTCCCAATAGATAATTATGTTATAGGTGGCACTACAAAACAAAAAGTATTAATTATAATATTTATTATAATGTAAAACGTAATTTATAATATTTAATATAATATCAAACGTAATGTATAATATTGGTTATAATATAGAACATATGTTATAATTTCGATGAAGCATATAATCCCCTCACTATCCTCCTGACAGCGGTAGGGTTCAATCCCTAAAGACCGCATGCAATTTGAAATCCATCGATTACGCTATAATGGACGAAGTCACTTGCATTGCAATTACTATAATGTGATTATAGAGTTTTCTTTTTAAAGACTACATATGGTTACATCCTTCAGAGATCATTGGAGAAAATACAGGTGAATTTGCCAGTGAGCCTCTATGGTCAAATTAGAAATTATAAGAAGACTCCAGTGGCTCAACCCAGTTACTGGTGGATAGTTGTCCACTGAGTTACAGCCGAGATAAAAAGGTAAAATCTAGAGGTCTCAACCTCCTCATTCCGATAAAGAGGAAGAAGACCCTGGAGATACATATTATTTAGGTAATATTTATATAGTGCTTGACGAAGAGAACGTCTGTATGGCGCAAAAGATTCCCACAGCCCTTCTGTGGTTAGAGAGGTTACGATGCACAAGACTACTCCACCAAATGGAAAAGTTAGTTTATAGTTTAGAAATAACACGGAAGGGGTGCTTGTTTTGAATTTTGTCGTATATAATTGAGATTGATTACATTTAAATTGTGTTTAACATGTGAATAACATTATCGTCGGTAGTAAAATTTTCAAGTGAATTTTATCAATTTAATGAGTATTTCATTGAAACCTCTAGGTTGTCTAGTCTGTGAACCACTCCCGCTATTGAAGTATGATAATGTTAGTGTCTGAGGCGATTCCAATCACAGCGAGCGCTTTGTACCATCAAACTTTAATATCTAGACTGATAATTTTATTATATGGTCTATCTACGAGTGATGATGATGATGAAGATTGTTCCGACCGTTTTCGGCCATGACGACCATTTTGACCCCTAGTCAGATAATTGGAGCTGGTGCGCGCGAAGATGGCTTATGTAGCCTATCTTGGCGGCGAAACTCAGTGCACATTGAGGGCACGTGAGTACGCCGTTGTCATAATTGTATATAATGGCAGCAGGTGGGCGAGCCTTTAACTGGTCGCGTTTAGTATCAAGGTCAGCTTACCGCTGAACCTCGAACTCGCGTACTTGGCTGTTCGCCATCCTGCGCCATTCTGGCTGCTGTGTTGCCAAACTTTCCTGTCGAGAGGGCTCTATATTGCATGTTTTCAAGTGTCGCTTTTGGACTTTCTTGTACCGGAGGATGGGACCGCCATGTTTCCGCTTTCCTTCCTCCAATTCAGAAAAGAAGATGCACTTGGCTACTCTTTACTCTGCCATACGAGATACGTGACGGCACCACCGAAGCTGTCGACGTATTAAGTAGGCTTCAATGCCACCAACATTGGCTCGCCGAAGAACTTCGGTATTTCGCACTCTATCGGACCATCGATCTTCATGATGGTACGAAGGCATTTAAGGTGGAAGCGGTATCTACGAGTATAAAATCCATGTTGACAAAAAAATTTCGTATAGGTCAAAATAACTATATAATAGCTGTAGGTTATAATATAGTATTCTCATAAACCTCTCATTGATAGGCTCGTGCCTCTCATGGAGGTGAAACGGTTATCTCGAGGCTTTCCTTCACTGTTAGTGTTAACATGTGGTAATTGCAACAATATGCAACTAGGATTCGAATCCGTGTTCTTTGAGTTTGGTACACGTCCGCAGAACATTAAGCTATCACAGATTTATGTGGCAGAATTACGGAAAATATTATGGGTCGTTATACATGTACATGAAGGTTAGAAGAATTCATTTCTATGAGCGGATAAGATGCGATGTTCGGGAGAAGACAGATGTGGAGGCAGGAACAAGAGAAAGAGAACTTACTTCACCATTAGTCCATAGTTACACTTTACTTTTCCTTCGGGGAATTCACACACAACTAGCATTCACCGTTGTGCGATATATTATAGTAATTAGAGTTATATGCGTGTTTTCTTCTTAATTTGTACCTTCCAACAATATTAGGGTGACACTGACACGAGTCGTAAGCGTTTTCTATTTAGCGTATTTTTCGTTTGAATTATGTTATTTTTCTTGCTGGCAAGGCGGGGACGATGAATTCAACAAGGAGGTGCTCTTTTGGCAACCATTCTGTGTAGCGAGTCGTTGACATACCTTATATGGTTACAAAAGTCATAAAAATATAAATTCATCGTTATGGAAAGCCAGTGTTGTATTTTCTAAAATGCAATATCCATCACAAAGCTTTAGACAAAGCAATCGAGCCGTCGAATAATTGCTTACACGATACGAAATATCTTTACACAAATCGCTGATGAATAAAAGCAAACAATTTTCACACGTCAATAATTTTAATACAAAACCGAGCCATATAAACGTAACCCGAACTTTACTATTGGTGCGATTCGACGATTATACGCCTATCTCATAGATCGTAAACCTTTTTAAACAAAACAATTTTTATAAATGTATACTTGCATTATTTCGCAAATTTCTTCTAAAAGTAAATTCACTTCGAACTAATGTTAATGGTAGATTAATTAAAATCATGTTTTATGTTGCATGAGTTCTGTAGACAGGCGGACGTCCCACCAAATGGAAAGCGGTTACCATCTGCAATGAACATTAGTAATACTTAAAGTGCAACCAATATGCTACCACTCTCTAAAGGGAGAGTGGAACCTGCCCACTAATTCCGGAACACAATTCAAGGTTGTTATGGTGGCATACTCTAAACCAGGGGTGGTAGCCACCCAGGCGGGCAAATATCCTACCACCTAGCAGTGGGTTTTTGTCGCCTCTTACGACAGGCCGCCCAGCCGCAAGAGTTATATTATTTCTCCATTCCTACACGGAAAGAATATAAAAATTGAAGTCAAAAGAGTATAAAGTATCTTAATATTAAATATTTCAGTAAAATAAATATATAATAAATGAATAGTCCAAAAACCTCGGAAAACTACTATATTGTGCTCTAAAACCGTTCCTTGAAATGCCGACTGTGTCTCGGACATATGTTGTAGTGTTTGAGCAAAATCAAGACGCGTGAATCTGTGAGAAATCCTACACCATTCCTTACACGGTTCCAGTAACGGTAAGCGTTCATTTTTTTATACTTGGTTCACTGGGATTTGCAAGGCGGCATCAGATCTGCCAAAAAAACAGGGTCTGTTCCACCTTAGCGGCCATTCATATTTTTACGTGCGAGCGGGACTTATGGATTGGAAAAAACACCAGTTTTTTGACTAAGAGCTTATATTGACTTACACAGCCGCACGTAGTACCTCTCGGCAGGATTGCCCTTATACGCACGACCAACGATGCACAGTCCTGACGATAAGTTGTCACACCCTCAATACAGTCGCTGATATTGCTCCTCCGGTTCCTCTCTCAACCTACGCTACACACCTCCTTCACGTATCTGTCCACCAAACTTGTCACTGATTTCACCACTTAATTCGTCTCTGTCTTCTATTAACCTTCTCTTCCCACTCTTTAGTATCGCACTTGTCGCTTCGCCGTCTTGGACTGAACTCAACTCTAAATTGCCCGGTAGGCGCGCCTTACGCTGTTTATATACCCGGAAGAATTTTCTAGAACCCATCTATCTACTTCTGTCTCTTCCTTCTCGAACCTTCTGTTCGGAAACTTTCGTTAATACATCTACCCCTTTCTAACATCTTTCTATTTCTTTCTTTCGTTCATCGTCTATCCTTTTCTGATATCTATCTATCACTGTCTTTCGTTCATCTTCTATTCCTTTCTAAATATATCCGTCCTTGTCTTTTCCTTCTGGGATGTTCTAGTTTTTCCAAAAGTTCTAAAACTGATTTACGCTGCTGGACAGTTCTACCTTCGGTCGCCACAATATCTTATCAGATGATATTATAATATTCTATGAACAATTCTGAGGTCGATCTAAAAGACATATGATTACGAAATTTTTGTTATCCGAAATTCATTCCAAGCTTTACGAATGCAATGTACGAAATAGCCAATACGCCCACTTTCCTAAAAATTCTGTATTCAAAAAATGTGTGCGTCTCGGGACGCCCGACAGAAGTGATAACTTTAACTAATCTAAGTAGAACTATTTTATATTGTTTAATTTGAGGAGCATGCCTACCGCTGCCGTATGGGCAAAACAAAGGGAAGCCAGTCAGAGTGTCACCGTAACGCGTTACGTAACGAAGCGGTTTACCCTCCCATAAGAAGTTATCACTTCAAAAATAAACCAAATTTTAAAGTACCTGTTCGAATGTTCAGGATCCCTGTTTTATTTGAATAGAGTTAACCCTCTTCCGCCAGACCGGCTACGGAACGATGATTGATTTCTGTTTACTCTCGAGCCGGGTTGCAATTTAATATCTTATTGTTAATCGCCAACTCTGTTGACTCAGACGGTGCGTTTGCTCAAGAACCTTCTGTTAATTATTATAAACGTTATTGTTTTGTTACGTAATTAAAATTTGTGTAGACTTCTTGAGTTATTCAAGAATTACATTTTCTTGGATTCTATAAAGGATAGTACAAAATTTTACTCAAGGATTTATATCACTTCTGTGGTAGTCGAAGAAGTAACATCCGAGAGTAAAATACAAATAAATACTTCAAACTGAGAAACATTGGAATCACTCCGTGTATATCTTACAAATTTTATAGGTATAGAATTTTATAATATGTAACAAATAGTTAAGTTTTACAAATAGTTATAGCAGTTCTTATACAACTTGGATACATATTAAATTATTATAATATTAAAAATACCTACACAACAGATTATATAATTTAAAAAAAAACGAAAATATTAATCATGTTTCTTCGATTTTTATCGCGATGTAGTCTTTGCGAACTTGTTAGATTGTAAAAAAAACTATACTTTTAATGATATAAGACACTCCAAATAGAGATTGTTCAAATTAGTTTTTCGAAAAACCACTTCGAGAAATAGTGTTGCTAATCATTTCTGTCTATATAAAATTCTAAAAAATGTACGATCGCCTTGAATCTTGTAAGAAATGGGTTTGACATTTATTTGACCGTACTAAACCTATGACGTCATTAGCATCTATTTTGTTACGAATCTATATTATCATGCGAGTAAAACTTTTGCAAATCCTCTAACCGCATATGAATGAGATCTGTTTCAAACATCTAAAACCACATTTGAATTGCTAGCAACAGACAGATGTACATTCCAGATAGCAGAGTGCGGTTAACAATTAACAAATTTATTCCTAACATACGAGAATATTCCCATCTCATATACACTGCTATATTGTGTAGTCTTTCGTCTTTCGTATTGCGTATATGTTTTATTAATGTATTTTTTTTTTCAGCCAATCTAAGTTCACTGTTGGACGTAGGTTTCACCAAGGTTGCGATACATCTCCCCTGTCTGGGCCCGCTAGCATCTAGAGAGCGGAGGAGTCTTCACCCCTGTTGACGAAGCGAGTTTGCACTGCTTCCCGGGGCTATCTCAAGCACGGCTGTGTTAGGATTAGCGTGGGCGTAACTACGTTCTAAGTCTCACGCTTTTCCTTTTCGTACCACGACCCGGGGGCACATGGGAGGAGGGTGGTTTTAGTGGAGTATTGAGTAGTCAAGTCTCCACACAGGCCAGCGATTGACTCTGGTAGTTTACGTGGTGTCTCCTCTCGTCGCTTTGGTCCAATCCCTAATATACGATTCGGTAGTATTCAAAATGCATTTCCAACACCTTAAAAAAATATAAGCCCAATCTCCCATCTGCTTCATCTAGTTCCTGTCGACGACCGTGTGCAGGTAATCGGTCCATATAATATCATCATGTTAACCCACATAAAAATAAGCCGTCGCTACTTCTTCATATGAATATGTATGTAATCTGTGTGCGTCACTTCAAGAGGGATACAAACATTATCTTTAACGTATAAACATATTAATAGATAATGGTCGCATAGGGGTCGAAATTCGACCATAATTAATTTAAATCATAAGTTTGAACATTATTGAGGTTCTGTTGTCAAATACTTCTATAATCACAGATTTCGCCAAGGGTACACTGTTAATTTGACTTTGACATTAAACAAAAGAGTATATATGCGTGTGTGTGTAAAATACATGGTAGTGTGTGTAATGTTTTTTTTATTGATTTCATGTATTTTTATGCATAATTTAAAAAAAAGAGCATTCTGCACTCTTTCTCTATATAAACTATATGTGTGCGAAATTTCATACTCCTCCGTCCGCGCAATTTTCGTAAAATGGGGTACAAAGTTTTTGCTTCACGTATTATTAATCTAATATACAGTGGTGGTCATCTAATTAGAAACACTTCTTATGAATAAAGAAAGTATAACTTCAACGTACAAATGTTCGTAAAAATATACACATTCAATAATTAATAATCATGCAATAATATAGCCACTCAAATAAAAAACTCATTAAATGCATAAAATATATAACATATCTTACTTTTAATTACAAAATGAGTTTTACACACGTAAGAGTTTATTTTCTGTTAGTGGCCGCTTGGACGCGTAATTAGAAACATTTTAAAAAAGCATCCATAGTTCGTTCTTTTTTTTGAAATTGGAGAATAACATTTCTTTCTTGGCTTTTTCTATTATTTTGGCGGCAATAAAAAATTTAATCTGAATTTTATTTTGTTCAAATGGGCAAAAATAAAAGTTGTGACGCGTCAACTAGGCAAATAATTGTTAATTTACATATGGATCATAAGTGGGCGTACAGAAGAATAGCTGAGCATTTAAATAGTTCTGTTAAGAAAATTTTTAATGCAATTGATCATTATAAAACACATGGAACTGTTGAAAATGTTCTTAGAAAGGCTCGGCCAAGAAAAAGTTCTCCCAGAGAAGATACGGTAATCGTTCGTGTTGCTAAAAAAGACCCAAGTAAAGGCTCCAACCAGATTAAAAATGAAGTTTTTTCGTCTGATGACCCGAGAAACATCTCGTCAAGACTGATACGCCGAAGATTAGTGGAAGCTAAATTGTTTGGAAGAATCTCTCGAAAGGTACAGCTTCTTACCAAGCAACACCGGAAGAAGCGATTATTATTCGCTAAAAAATATGTTAATTGGACGGTACAAGAATGGAAAAAAGTGTTATTTTCAGATGAAACAAAAATAAATATGGTAAATCCCAATGGAAAGCGCTATGTTAGACGTCCTGTAAACAGTGCTTTTAATTATAAATACAGTAGGAGTATAGTCAAGCACGGTGGCGGTAACATTAAACTTTGGGGGTGTTTTTCTGAATGTGGAGTTGGACCCGTTCGGAAGATTGAAGGTACAATGGATCAATGGCAATACAAAAATATCTTAGAGCACACAATGATTCCCTACTCGGACGATCATTTGCCTGTAACCTGGATCTTTCAGCATGACAATGATCCTAAACACATGGCCAATAGCGTCAAATATTTCCTTAGCGAACAGTGTGTATCCGTTTTAGACTGACCAGCAAATAGTCCGGATTTAAACCCGATAGAAAATCTCTGGTGTATTGTTAAAAAGAAAGTCTCAAAAAAACGTAACACCAGTCATAACGAACTATATGAATCATTTGTTGAAGCATGGGATTCAATCCCCCTAGAAAAATGTATGAAATTGATTGAATCAATGCCACGTCGTTGCAGTGCTGTTATTCAAAATAAGGGATACGCCACTAAATATTAATTACAACTATTGGTAGGCAGTGGATAGTAGCTATTTCGTAAATAACAATACTAATCACTAATACTTAAAAAATATTGCTTTTTATACTTTTTTGTTGTTGTTTCTAATTAGTTGACCATTATTGTTCATACCTTAAAACTGATTTAAATGTTTTTCCGTAATGTAATATTAAAACTGCACATGTGTAACGGGATTCATAATGTTTTTCTAATAAATGATAAACCGTTGAACATATTGTTGTCCTATTTATTGTTTAATTTGAAAATAAAAACGATTGCGGTGAAGTATCTTACATAATGTCAAGGACCGTTGGTAGTGTTTCTAATTAGATGACCACCACTGTATAAAATTCTCGTGTCACAGTTTTCGTTGCCATACTCCTCCGAAACGACTGGACCGATTCTCATGAAATTTTGTGTGCACATTGGGTAGGTCTGAGAATCGGCCAACATCTATTTTTCATCCCCCTAAATGTTAGGGGTAGTCCACCCCTAAATATTTATTTTTTATTTTTACCGGGCAGGACGTCGTCTGCCGGGACAGCTAGTATATATATAGAAAAGTTACAGGCAACCAGCTACAGACAGGGCCATCAGTTTGATCAGCACAGCATTTAAAGTGTATGCGAAGATTATTGAAAGGAGAATGAGAGTGGTATCCGATGGATTACTGTGGAATGCACAAGGGGGCTTCAGAAATGGAAGGGGATGTATGGATCAAGTTTTCTCGCTCCGCAATATCGTGGAGAAGCAGTTGGCTTTGGGCCGGAAGGTCTTCTGCGGTTTTGTGGATCTAGAGAAAGCATTTGACAGGGTTGTGCGGAAGGACCTCTGGGACATATTGCCCGGATATGGGATTAATGGCCAACTGCTGCGTGCTGTCCAGTCCACTTACGAGGACTGTATGGCATGCGTGCAGGTGGACGGCAGCCTGTCGCCCTGGTTTGACATCAATATTGGCGTCCGGCAGGGCTGCGTGCTGTCGGCTTTGCTGTTCATCCTATATCTGGGCAATTGTCAGAGATTAAGATTGATGGATGTTGGGGTGAGGATGGGTGATCTAGTTGTTAGCACTTTGCTGTATGCGGATGATGCCGTGCTTTTAGCCGAATCGCCATCAGAACTGCAAACACTAGTCACAGTGATGAAAGATGACTGTCAGGCGAGAGGCTTTTGAATGCGAAGAAAACAAAGGTTATGGTGTTTGAAAGAGAAGAAACCAGAACGAATGCAAGGATGTCGATGATGTTATGCTGAAACAAGTGAATGAGTTTGTATATCTTGGATGTGCTTTTAGCAGAGATAGAAGGTACACCGCTGACATAGAAAGAAGAGTAACTTTTGGGTAATAGTGTGAATGGAGCGTTAGGTAAACTTCTAGGCGCTAAGAACCTCAGCTAGAAGGCCTAGCTTGCCATACACAACGCGGTGCTAGTACCTACGCTCACGTATGGAAGCGAGAGTTGGGTATGGAATAGAGAGCATGAAAGTAGAGTAAACGGGGGCACTGCGCAAAATCTACGGAGTGACGCTCGCGGACCGCGTTTGTTATTACAAAGTAAGAAAGAGAGTTGGTCTGAAAGAGAGTGTCGGGGTGAAGGTAAGGAAAGGAATGCTCTAGTGGTTCGGGCATGTGGAAAGAATGTATGATGAAAGAATTACTAAACAGATATACAATGCAAAAGTGGATGGATGCAGAAGTCGCGGGAGGCCACGATACACCTTCCATGCTCAAATTGATCATGTATTAGCAGAAGGTGATGTCAGGAGCCTTAAGAACAGACGAGCGTGCATGACAAGAGCTATGAATGTAAAAGAAGCAAGTGAGGTGTGTAAGAATGGGCCTGTGTGGCGCTCTGTTGTTCGTGCCTACCCCGCAAGGGACCTGGCGTGAAGTTATGTACGAATGAATGTATGTATATAGAAAAGTGTAATGAGATATTATTTTTGTTTTCAATTATTACAGAAACCTGATTAACGATTGGGTTCATAAAAGTAATGAGTGAGATAAAAGGTTGAGTTACAGCAATTTTGCAGTACCGTCGGCTTGTTAACGGTTTCTTCTAATTAGACATTATCAAAGTATAAAATACCAGCTACCACCCGTAATTTCTGCTTTTGAATTGAAATTGTATGTATTGTGTAATATTTGTATATTCTATTTATGTATATGTATGTATTTACGCTCTAATTCATACAGACTTATAGTAAGTTTGAATGCTTCTTATAAGTTCTTAAAAAAACATTCGAATTTAGTCTAACTCACTATTAATAAAACCTTTAATACAGACACCACTATCATACACTTGTGATTTCAAAATTTAGAACTCGATTGCAGTGCCACCTAACGAAACTAATTATGAATCTAAACTATTCCGGGACCTAGTGAAACACACATTCACAAAATTTCATCAAAATCGGTGTAACAGCTTAGAAAGTGTTCAGTGATATATACATGAACAGAAAAAAAATATGTATAAAGATAAGAAGACTTACAGGTATTATGATCAATATATTAGTATAAACAAACAACCACAAAAAGCAAAAAAGAAATATAAAAAGCAGAAAAAAATTTAAAATACCCTAAACAGTTAAAATACATTGGCCAACTTGTTCGTCAGGAAAGGGAATGGGTTGTATATAGAAAAATATTGATTAGCGTTGTTATGCAATGAAATGACGACGAAGTCAGCCTTTAGGACAGTTTCCTTCCTGACTGTGAGGGATCTGTCTATGTATGATTACTATGTGTGTAGTTTTGCCACGTTATAAGATATCCCCAATAAGGCTAATGCATCGGGTGACATGGGATGGAGTGGAAGGTCAGACGACGGTTGCATCAGTTTTGGTGGTCGACACATGATCAATCACTGACCGATAATAAATGGTGCATCATGGCTTGTTTAGTTACTGGTCATGTTACAGTAGCTAAAAAATATATATTATATATACACGAATTATGTATATAAATTCCAATAATTACAATTAATTTTTTACTTCACTTTATACTTCAGTTACATGGTGGATATTCCACTTATATGAACGAAGCGCTTTGCATCTACTTTCATCATGCTTTCCGCAAAATTATGGAAACCATCGCCGGTGTCTGTCTTTTCCGATACTTAAAACCTGGGTGTTTTCGAGTCTCACGTAAATGGGTACCTTCTAGGTAAGCGTGCTCCATCTTAGACTATAACTGCACTCCATATCAGGCGAGACCATGGTCAAACTTATATTGTCATAAAAAAGGCCGGTAAGAAAGGTATATAAAAACTCCCAAACGCTAGATCTATTACTGCTGGAATACATCGCTTAAATCTGCCCACCTAATGAAAAGCGTTTATCGTCGCCTACGGATATTTGCGACGCAGAAGGTATCAACCACGTGCTGCTGAACTCGAAAATAAATTGGCACCTTTCCTAAACAATTCATATCGTAGCACTGTAAAAAAAATTCTTACGGAACTAGATGATGCCATTAGTATTCCACTTTATAACATTTTTAAACCAAATTAATACAAAATTTTAATTAAACTAACACTTCAAGGTTTTGACTACCAGAAAAAATAGCACAAATACAATAAATAAATGCGAACTAAAACTTAAAAGGTACAAAGCAGCTTTTTTTTAACCTTTTTTAAGTTACTCTACAGGCATTCTATTACATTTTTTTAATGTTTCCAAGAACACCACAATTAATTTTGTCTTGAAACTAAAAGCTCTTGAAATAAAAAACAATATAGTTACAATATAAATTCAGAATTTTTCAGCGAAAGTGATTTCGTTTGAATAAAGACTCGGGGGACGTTAGCAAGGTACACCCCTGGCTGTCTGCTGGGGATGTTATTAAGCAAAAAGTAAGCACGGGTTAGTGAGAAGCGACATCATAGTATGGATACGACAAAATTATTATTAATATAAATATTGTTTTTACTAAAACCATGAATGTAATATTCAATATGGGTAATATCTTGCTGAATTTTAAAATATCCCAATCTTACACAATATGAAATATAAACATATTTAACATATGATTGAAACACTAACAGAAAAGCCGTGCAACATAGGATTAAAAAAAGATTACTTTCCTCTAAGGAACTATGACCATCAACTTAATGTCTAGTCTATGGGTGATCGTAATACTATACCCACTGAATATTTTTTTAAACATTTTACAAAATGATAAATAGGACGTGATAAATAACGTTCAAGAACATTATAGTAATAATAATAATCTGTTTAAACAATATTAACCATAGATAGATAAATAGAACTTGATCACTAACCAAAATGTCTATTTAATATATCACAATTCCAAAAAGCGTTCCTTCTAGGCACTATTATTGTAAATGTAGCGATAAGTAGAAAAGAAAATTAAATATGATTTACACTATTAACTATGGCTTTCCACGCGACATAACCTCGGGGAAAACGCTAGTCATGACATAAATCCGAAGCCGTGGTAGTTTAGTGATTAACGTATTCCCAAACTTAAAGGGTGCGTGTACGGATACTGACCGGAAAGCATTCACCACGTGGGCAGTTTTCTAACCTAATGTGTATATAATAATACTTCGTAATGAAAGCTGTACATCCAAGTAGAACAAGCGTGATCTCTCTTCTGCACTATAAATGAGAAACCTGAGCCCAGCAATAAGGCGTCTATGGGCTGTTTTTTACTTATTTATAAATCCGAAATAAGTACAGTTTTAAGTTTACAATAGATCTCTTCCACACTAGTCCAACGGCGACGCCTAAATAATACGAGCAGAATGACAGTTTGATTCACTTAGCTCGCGTTACACAGTGTAGACGGCGTGAGCCGTGGGGTCGACAACACCTCATTTCGTTCATGAAGGGGAAGGATTTTTTCCTTCCCTGTCACCAGATGATTTTAAACACATTTTTTACGAGAACAAAACGGTTTTTTCATTGCGGTGCCGGCTTAGGCAGTGATAGTGCCTATTTGTATTACGTTGAAATAACTGCTACGGTGTATAAACTCGTATTATGCTGTTAAAATTGTGTTGCTGTTGTGTTTAGTACAGAGGTTCGTCTGAACAAAAAGTCTTTTATAATTTTAATGATTCTTTTACTCATAAATTTTAATGCCTTCAATTTTTTTTCTTTATGGAGTACAGCATACCAGGTGAGAGTCCCACGTGATAGAAAGTGGTTAACGTTACTAATGTGCTTCCTGTCTTAAAAGATGGACTGGAATCTGGGCACTAAAGTATAAATACAACTTAAGGTAGTTATGGCGGCATACTCTAACTAGACCAGCAGGTGGTATCTGTCCAGATGGCCAAATGTCCTACTACCTAGCAAAAATGATATGGCACACTTGGCGACAGTCGAATAGACTAAACTACACTACAGTTTCTTATACTACCCTAAACTTGGATCGCAAGACAGCAGCTTTACTAGCGTTGACACTTTGATTCTAGCCTGCCAATATCTTCCTACAGCAGGAAAGCTCCTGGGAAACTGGCGTAGCGAATTTACACTAATAAATTGAGAACGTTGCGCGTGGAACATTTCCTGCTCTCTTTCTTGGCAGCCTTGATATGACGGTCCTTGAAAGGACGGCTGATATTGTGCCCAAACTCATCTCTCATCGCTGTGCTCTTATTAGAAGGCGGCCAAATATTGTTGGATGTCCTCCAGCGCCAAATTAGATAATCATTAGAACCTTCGCATAATACATTTTTATATTTCTATACAGAGCATGACGCATGGAGTACATAAGTTGGTAAGAAAATAAGACCAGTGAAGAAATTCTAGATATGATAAAGGAGAAACGCACAATTTTAAAAACTCTGGAGGAAAGAAGGAGGAAGATGTTTAGCCATTTGTTACGACACGACACCTTCTTATGAACGTTAATCGTAGAAAAAGTAGAAGCAAGGAGAGGGAAGGGAAGATGAAGGCGAGCGTTCATGGATCAAATAAGACAAAGTAGATGTCGTGTCTTATATATGTATGGAACAGAGAGCATGAAAGTAGAGTAAACGCAGTCGAGATGCGAGCACTGCGCAAAATCTGCGGAGTGACGCTCGCGGACCGCGTTCGTAATACCGAAGTAAGAAAGAGAGTTGGTCTGAAAGAGAGTGTCGGGGTGAAGGTAAGGAAAGGAATGCTCTGGTGGTTCGGGCATGTGGAAAGAATGTATGATGAAAGAATGACTAAACAGATATACAATGCAAAAGTGGATGGATGCAGAAGTCGCGGAAGGCCACGACACACCTTCCATGATCAAATTGATCGTGTATTAGCAGAAGGTGATGTCAGGAGCCTTAAGAATACACGAGCATGCATGACAAGAGCTATGAATGTCAAAGAAGCAAGTGAGGTGTATAAGAATAAGCCTGTATGGCACTCTGTTGTTCGTGCCTACCCCGCAAGGGACCTGGCGTGAAGTTATGTATGTATGTATGTGTCTTATATATAAGTAAAAAACTGGCCCATAATAGAGATTGGAAGACTCCACCGACAAGAGCATAGGTCTCAAATAATAGATACATAGATACGAGCATTTTTTATATGAATGAAATGAAAGAGTCACTATTATCTTACATCCTGAAAGCATGTTAGTTTATTGTTTGATCTAACAACTATGTCAGGCTCTGTGAAAAAAAATACCTATGTATCTAGAAACACTTACTATTTCCAATAATAAAGCCTTTATATACGTGAGCAGGTATTAAGATTGCATCAATAGAGGGTGATTATAAAACGAAAAGGCGAAATTTTAATAAGCAGCGATTGAGCAGCACAAAGAAGCAGACTGGTAACAAATAACATCAAAGGAATTGGCTTTCAGAGGATCGAAAAGCCCTTATAGAAAACGTCTTTTTTAATTTTTTCTGTTAAATAAATACACAAATTTAAAAATACTAGAAGCGATATGAACTCTAATCCAATAATTATTATTAGTAGACTATGTATCTTGAAATATAATAGTCGAGAGCAAGGCATATCGTTTGCGCTGGCTTGGCCACCTTCATAGGATGGGGGAGGATAGCGCGGTGAAAAGAGCCTATTTGGGCAGACCAACGCAACGGCAACCAGTTTGTGAATCCAGATATCGCTGGAGGTACGTAGTGGAGGCTGATCTGCGCGAGCTTCATGCCGATGACTAGCAGGTAACAGCGCTGAACAGGAAGGAGAGGAGTATTCTCATTTCGGAGGCTAGGTCTCATTTTGGATCGGTGAGCCACAGCAGTTGTTTAGTTATATATCTTGCAATAAGTTATTAATATGTTATGTATAAGTTAAGGATATGAATATTTACTATTTACAAATCCCTAACAAATATATGCACTAAAATAAAAGAAAAGAAAACACTATAAGCTGTATTTAGTCCAGCCCGACCAGACCGCTGTCGTTGGGCAGTGTACCTAAGAGGCTGGTAGCATTACTTCGATGAATACATACACTAATCCTTTGAGCATGGTAAGCTTCCAGCCTTCCGGTTGCCTGTTACCACGACCAACCGTTTTTTTTTAAATGTCTCACGAACCCAATATTATTACTAACAAATAATGTAGAGAAATCAGAAATATAAATCTCACAATTAGTGTAACTCACATCTTTTATATCTCTACTAAAATATAAGTGAAATAAGTGATCATTCTATTTAAAAACTTTTAAAAAACTTTGAAGTAACGGGAAAATCATACTTTAATACATATAGATGAAAATAACACTTTATATTATTAATATAGACATGACATGTGACGATAAGATCAAACATCTCAAATTACATGCTTTGTGTGATCAAAGCCTTAAAAAATAGCACGATTTAAAACTAAATATGACATAAACACTGACATTTTAGTTCGTACTAAAATGTTATCGTTAATTTTGTATCATATAGGTGAGCGATTTTATGCATTATTTGTAACAGATTGCGGAACATTACATCCAAATATAACACGATAACTTGGTATGAAATGTTCAGGATTGTTGTAGATAATAAATATCAGACGATTTAATAACAAATTTGCTATCGGTAGATAGGTTGATTGCAAACACTTTGTTATGTATTTGAAACATACATAGATATTTTTTTAAATTGATCTAATTGTTTATTAATAAATTATGTATCGTATATTCGTTTTTTTATGAGCATATATTACTATTTTTTATAAACTGTTCAGTGGTTCTTATTAAATCTAATTTCTATTGAAATTGTTCTTAGTTTATACCATCATGATTATTTCAAATTTTTCCGTTAAATAATTATATTTTTTTATACAACTATGTATGTTTTTTTTCATAAATGTTGTATTTAAAAATACCACATTAATATTACAATCTAATCCAAAAATACTAATAAGTAATTTAAATATATTCTAAATTAACTAAAAGTATTCAAAGCATGTATGTGAATGGAGAATATCCATTCCTGCCTACTTTCATTCAGAGAAATCCTCATAGATTTCTCTGAATGAATGACAACTAGTTTCACTCAATCAACTCAATCCCAGAAAAGTCATTACAAAATTCAAATCACGATATTAAATAAACAACGCATTTCCAGTGTATGTTTGTACATCACTAATTCCGATATTGGCACCATGGGCGAGCAGCGTACGCGTCGGATGCTCACCACACGCGGTTTCGCAATTTCGGGCGAACAGTCCGCGCTGTCCGCAGGCGACGAGAGAGCACTTATTACGTACAGTTTATTGTTTCCTTGTAATAGAAATTAAATAGCAATTCTTCATTTGAGTTTTAGGATATATTCAATAAGAACTTTTACGTAATAACTTTCATGTACACAACCTTGCCTCTTATCTTCCCACTCTCGCTAGACCCATAGGTTTGCTGGAAGAAAACTCTTTTTGGGGTTAAGCTTGCCTTTGTACATCAGCATTATTTTATAGTTTTATTTGTAACTATTTTATGTAAAGTTAAGAAATATATATCTATTATTACTGACTGAAGATTCTTATTTTACTAACCGGATTACTAATTTGATTCCTAGCAGCTCAAACAACAGAAGTTCAGTGCAACATGAATCAACCTTCAACTATTTTGCATTCTGTGAGTGAGAAAGTTGTATAAGAATCAGTCAGCTGACTACGATACCCCTACAATGTAATTTTTTTAGATAATAAATGACAACTCTTTTGATTGTGAGAAGAAAATATTGTTTAAATCAGTTTTTGATCATAAAATCTTGTAATAAAATAAATATATTTGCTGTTTAAATGTAACTCTTAAACCTGCTCGACATCTGCAATGAATGTATCTTTGTGACTTCAAAATGAAACGCGAAGTCAAGCAAATACCACTATTTGTACGTTGCCTAATCAGAATCAACCGTCTTTACAATTTCTGTCTATTAATCGCATAAGTATTAATCGAGCATAATCGGTTAAGAATAAATTTCAAATCGTGTCTAATAGCAATTGTAAACGACGTGTGCGATACTTAATCGGAACTTTAGTCAGACTGTCCGCAGGCGTGGATAGTTGAAATCCGTCGGCCGTAAAATCCTTTGGCTCAAGTCGCTTAAATCGCAAATTTAGCTTATACTTATCGAAGCGCTTTAAACACTCAATCATATGTATAAGCGACATCAATGTTACGCAAATGTTTGCAGTTTCTGATAGTCTTTGTTTTTTCATGTAGTACAGACAGTACATTGAAGATATTAAAAAAAGAATTGTGCGTGTTTATCACACAGATACAGCACACAGGCAGACGCCTGTCTGCTGTATTTGTGTAATAAATTAAAAAATGTATATGTTTGCAGTTCACACGCAGTAAAAGTAAGTAGAAGTGAAACTTCAGAGAATGTACAAGCGAACATAATAATATTTACAACGCTCAGTAGACAAGAGTAGATAGAGGCTGCCAAAACAACCAAAATGACGAAAATGGCCAATCACAAAAAATACCTAGGAGTTTTGTGTCACTTTTTAATTTCGCTTTTTCGTTTCCTCGAGTTTCAATTCAGAACGATTCTAAAGAAATTTCACTTAAAAAATTTGTTCATTTTTGGGTTTCGTAAACCTATAATATATCTTCTTATAAATAAAAATCTCCTGTCAAAATGTTACATTACAGTTACCTCTGAAACGGTGAAATGGTTTGACCGATTCTCATGAAATTTTGTGTGAATATTAGGTCTGAGAATCGGACAACATCTATTTTTCATCCCCCTAAATGTTAAGGGTAGTCCACCCAATTTTTTTTAATTTTTAGATTTTTTTATGATACAGCTAAAAAATACATACAACACTAAATTTTCAGCCCTCTACGATCAATCCCTATTGTTTACCAGGCAGGACGACGTCTGCCGTGACAGCTAGTATAACTAAAGATTTGATCAAGACCATATAAAATCAAAGAAGCTGTATTATTTTGTAGGATGATATAAAAGATCTTAGTTGATTTCACTGTCGTCTACTATATTATTTAAAATGATAATTTCCCTAATATTTACTACATCTGTAGACAAAGCTTTTCCAAATAACCTTCCACACCCATTAAAGTTCTCCAAACTCATAAGATGCTGGAACACGAACTCGCAACTTCTTCTGCATTAACTAATTACACTTTGGTTAATAATTTTATAACTACATATCGACAGACGTTAAGTAAAATTTATTATAGTGTAAGATGATAAGATGTAGGGAAAATGAGCTCTAAAAGAAGAAAAAAACTATAAAGTTTTATATATTACTAGCTTCTATCCGCGACTTTGTCCGCGTGAAATAGTTTAAAAAAACCCCGATTTTGAAACATTCTTCATTGGGCTCCGTTCCTATTGGTCTTAGTGTGATGATATATAGCCTATAGCCTTCCTCGATACCTGATAATGGGCTATCTAACACTGAAAGAATTTTTCAAATCAGACCGGTAGTTCCTGAGATTAGCTCGTTCAAGCAAATAAACAAAGTCTTCAGTTTTATATATTAGTAAACATTATTTTAATTAAATTCAAACTAAAGGCTACATTACCACTTATCGCAAGCGTAATTAATCATTAATGTTTTAACATTTTCCACAATATCGAAATACGAGTTTTATATCTCAAGATTTTTTAAATTTCTTTATCTGTTTTTGGGTTTATATATATATATATCCGGGATATGTACCGTGATTCCGATTCCATAGTTCGGACCGCTGTTGGCGACAGCACACCCTTCCCCATTACCGTAGGCGTGCACCAGGGATCGGTCCTTAGTCCGTTTCTGTTCAGCGTGATATTAGACGAAGTGTCGAATAGCGTCAGAGATGCGCATGAGCAACCTCCATGGTTGCTCATGTATGCTGACGATATCGCGCTGGCAGATTCGGACAGGGGGCGCCTGGTGGGACGTGTAAATGCGTGGAAGAGGTCGCTAGAGAACGGCGGTTTGAAACTAAATGTGGCGAAGACTGAGTACTTGGCCTGCAACACTACACACACACATCCGTGCGCATAGGCGAAGATACGGTCGAGCGCACGGATCAGTTTAAGTACTTGGGATCTGTCCTTAGTGCGTCCGGGGATATCGACCTCGACGTCAAGGCCCGTATCACAGCAGCTTGGGCCAAGTGGCGTGAGGTGACAGGTGTCATTTGTGACCCCAAAATGCCGGTCAAATTAAAAGGACAGGTCTATAAATCCATCATCAGACCTGTCCTTTTGTATGGCAGTGAAGCGTGGCCTGTACTTGAGCGACACAAGCAAGAGCTGCGTGTCACGGAGATGAATATGCTGCGATGGATGTGTGGAGTGACGCGGAAAGACCGGGTCAGGAACTCCCGCATCCGTGGCAGTCTTCATGTCCGTGACATAGCAGACAAACTGCAAGAGTGTCGCTTACGCTGGTACGGCCACGTTTTACGCAGACCGGCTAATTACGTGGGGAACAAATGTCTAGCAATGCCGCCTCCGCCAGGTCCCGGTCGAAGGGGAAGGCCCAAGAAATGCTGGGTTGACGTCGTGAAGGATGACATGCGTGCCAATGGTCTCAAAACGGGGGATGCTGAAGACCGCGCGAAGTGGAGTAGAAAAAGCAGGAAAGCGGACCCTGGGCGTCGGAGTGAACGCTCCGAACGCAACCGGGATTTAACGCTCGGATGATGATGATGATGATGATGATATATATATATAACATCGGTCAAGATCGAAACAAAAAGCCTTTTCACATATAAAACGAGTACTAAATAGTTTAACATAAAAAATCGCAGATACTACCAGTGCATTTACGACCTTAGAGTAAAGAGTTAATCAAGGACATTAACTCTTAAAGAGTTAATGTCCTTGTATATGACCGGACCGTTTACTGCTTAAAAATTAAATGTTGATATGACGTACATACATTGTTGAACGTGTAGCGTAGCGGGTTTCGATTCAATTTCTTCAAATCAAATAGGTATTCTATAATATGGCTTATTTGAAGCAACGTTTTCACAACGTTAACTCATAAAATATAATGAAACTACAAAATATTGATCTTATTCCTCTTTCAAACAAAGATTTGCTGATTTTGATTTAGAACAATATTTTGTAGAAGACTAAAAAACTGAAGCAAACCATAATACCCCAAAACAATAATCCTGCTATATATACTAACTATTGTCTTAATTTGTATTGTATTTTTTATGTCTAACAGATTTAGAGATCCATAATAAAATCGAATCGTAATCGAATTGAATACTTTAAAAAGAGTGATCGTTGATGTTTCAGGAGTAATCTAAAATGCATAAATCTCACTGGCTCAGTCGGTCCGCTAACTCGATTCCCCAGAGATTTAACTTTCCGTTTTATGAATAGGTAATCGTTTGCGATATCTATCTACTACACTGATCAGATTTAATAATATAATACTAAATACGAATAAAAAGTAAACACAAATGGCATTTCTTTAAAGTATTTATGTTATAAAATTTCAAACTTCACTACAGTTCATACATAGTTAAACATTTGAAATTTATGAAATTTAATATTGTGTATCTGTTATGATGGTTGTAATGTATGCCTATTTCATTTAACCTTACTACATTCGTCCTTACATAGCTAAAATATAAAAACGGTATAAAAAATAAATAGACAGACACCCGTCTGCGCAATTCGTCAGGCTATGTCAACAATCGTGTGAAACGTTCCCTATTTTACATTTAATTGCATTTCTTTGTCGATCTCCCTGTTAATCTGAATGCACCCTTATCCTGCGAAATGTCCATCTTTATTTGACCTTCCGACCGAGGCCTTATTTACGTTTAGGATCTAGGCATACGGAACACTTCAAACATTTTCCGGAATAAAATGTATATCACCTCATTATTTTATAATTCAATTTTATGACAACTATTTTAATCTCAAGCCTATGGCAAAAGAAGAAAGCATTGTGCTAATATTAAACTGTCTAATAATGTTTTTGTTATACTCTTTATTATGTAGAAGACACAACAATAACAATAATATTTATTGTACACCAACATAAAAACAGTAGCACATTTTCATATCTTAATATTCGAGGGTAGTAGTACGACGGGCGGCCTTTATGCTTAAAGCAATCTCATTCAGGTACCCTAGACTCTTTTTTATTGTGTGTAAAAATATAGCAAAAATTTGAAGACTAAAAAGATTTTGTACCTAGTCTATTATTTAATTTTGAACATGGAATTAGTGCTTTCTATTATTATTTTATGGCGGTGAAGCCTTATCCTTATGCCTCTGTAATAATAAACAACAAAACGTTGCCTCTTCATTTTTAATATTTGAGTGTTCCAGACGATTTTAGCTTTTTAGAAGCTTTCTAACAAACAGTTTAGAAATATTTTCTTTTGCTGCAAGAAATGTTGACGTAAAACAGAGATCTTCATAAAATGGTTGGAATTTGGATTTATTTGATAGGAATAGTACGTGTTCGGCAATGTTTGCGGACGTACTTAAGTCGTTCTCGATGGTGTGTGCTTAAAAGGCTTTTTTCGTAAATTGGTCCGTGATTGAATCTTGTTGGATTACGGTTGATTTGAGTCGAGTGATCTCGATTGGTGCTGAAGAAATGCGTAACTAAATAAATATGTTTTATTTGGTCTCTGAACATGTTAGGCATGTTATAGTAGATTAAGCCCTGATTTGGGTTTTATCTTAACTTCTCTGGTTAACCAAACGCGATTGTTTCCCATAATCGTGGGCAGAAACGATGGATTTCCACTTGCTACGATCTTCACATATATCTTTTGCTTCATCTACCTTCATTAGTCCCTCCATATCGAGGGTTTCATAACAAAATGGTATAGACAAAAGTGCAGTTTTACACAAGGGACAAAATTGTGAATAAAACAAAACGACTTGATTGTATAAAGCTGAAATTTGGAATAGCCTTGTTTTAGGTACACTTGCATACTGGTAAGACTTTCTAAATTGTAACATGCAGGAGTTTTTGGCGGGAACTGAAAGGAGACGTTGTGCTGTGCAGTTTTATTTTCTAAAAATGTGTATAATTACTCTAAAATGAATAATAGTTGCAGGATATTGATAGTTTTTGAGTAGAAATTATGTGTTTTTGTGAGAAATGTGAACTGTATAGTCAGATGTGATCTTTCGAGTTTTCACAAGAACTCCATTGAATGGCGTCGGTTGTAGACTGCAATACAACTGCGCTACTATACGAAGACCTATTAATTAACATGTTTCCGACTGAAAGACTTTGATTCTATGGTCATGAATAAATTATTAAAAAAAAAATGTAACATGCAGGAGTTTTTGGCGGGAACTGAAAGGAGACGTTGTGCTGTGCAGTTTTATTTTCTAAAAATGTGTATAATTACTCTAAAATGAACAATAGTTGCAGGATATTGATAGTTTTTGAGTAGAAATTATGTATTTTTGTGAGGAATGTGAACTGTATAGTCAGATGTGATCTTTCGAGTTTTCAAAAGAACTCCATTGTATGGCGTGGGTTGTAGCCTGCAATACAACTGCGCTACTATACGAAGACCTATTAATTAACATGTTTCCGACTGAAAGACTTTGATTCTATGGTCATGAATAAATGAATAAAAAAATGTAACATGCATATTTTCATGTTAACAACAAAAAAATGAAATTTTTACGTATACGCCAATATGTTATGAAGCCCTCGATATATACACTTTTATTATAGGGCTTTTTACCTGATCATTCTTTAAGATATCTGCTGTGGATGCAGGGACGATGCTTATATCGAATTTAGATATATAAAGAAGAAAACTCCAAATAAAATAATTATATGACCCGAATATATTTTCTTCAATTGACATTACATTTCACAATGTTTTTCTACATAAAGTCAAACGACCATAAAACCTACAAAGAGTTTGTACATCTGCTATTTGATCGTCGTAAGTATGTCGCGGTCTTCCAGCACCAACTTTACCACCCACACTGTTATCATATATTTGTTTCGTCAGTCTCCTTTCATACATCCTCTTCACGCGTGCAAACAACCTTATCGTCCCTTTCTCAACTGTTATTACATCTTCTTTCAATTCGCAATGTTCTCTTATTTGGTATAATTAAGTATATGATAAATGTCTATAAATGTAAGGCGTATATATCAGCACTAAATAAACACAATATAATTTATTATCACTGAATATTTACTGTTAGTATTGATTGAAAATATCATGCATTTTTTAATACACATTTCGGGCGTATTAATGCCGAAAGTTACAGGATTTCAGTACCTTCCTAACTTACAGCGTAACCTATTGTATGATTTAGTTCTTTGCATCGCTCGAAGGGACGCTTCAAGAGGGTACCTTTGCGAAATGCAATTTCCTCGACAAAAGCCTCAGGCCCTCTGCTAGTCAAATAGCTATTTGACCGGTACGAGTGTTTACGTATTGTAGATTTGGAAAATTATTCACATGCATACCTAATTCGTTTTTATGAGACTTCCCAAAAATATATTTTCTGGTACTTAGTAATATAATTAAAGAGTCTATGAGTTAAAGGAAAATGCAAACTTTTATGACAAAACAGCTATTTATACCCTGGTATACCTTTATTCTTATACAAAACTTAATTAGGTTTGTCATATAGATAGATAGATAGATAACGCTTTATTGCTCACCAAAAAAACAAATACAAAAACAAAATACATAATTACAACACTTCTTGGCAAAACAACAGGCGGCCTTATCGCTAAAAGCGAACTCTTCCAAGCAACCCAGCTTAAAAGAAATTCTTAACTAATCTGGCGATATAGGTGGAGCAGAAAAAGATAGCACTATACAATTTAAATATACATATTTACACTATTTTATAAATTTAATACATTTTTTTATGATACAACATACAAAAATACACACAACCCTAAATTATTAACCCTCTGCGACAAACCCCTATTTTTACCGGGCAGGACGACGTCTGCCGGGACAGCTAGTATATATATATATATATATATATATATATATATACGTATACATAAACCTTCACTGAAAAATTATCTATGTGATGGTGTAAACCGCTTATAAATCCGTTATGTGGTTTAGGAGGAGTTAGCGGATTTACAGCCAGACGGACGCGGAAAGCGACTTTGTTTTATATTATGTATACAAAAGATCTAATCATAAATGGCCGTTTCGTAAGAACGAAACCTAACTTTCTCTACGTATGCGTCCGTCTATCTCGAACTTAACTAGTTTTAATTATTCTAAAATGTATCCCAACGATAGTTTTATCTACCTGTTGTGTTGTTTAATAATTTATTTTTAAATTTTATAAGTTTTGATTTTTTTAAATTTCTTTTCCGAAAAAAAATTAGAAACATAAATGAACAACTAAATTTATTGAACCTATAGGATTCTACAATAAAGAAGATGTCTAAAAAGGCCTTTAAGTAATATGACAAATTCGTTTGGTCTTATAGTTTTATGACGAGCTCATTAGCAAAAAAGTGCCACAGAATATTTACTGTTCGGCACTTTTCGCGGTACGCGGACTGCCACTTCTCTAATTTCTTTCCATTTATTGTCTTCATTCACTCTGATTTATATGTCACTACGATATCATTTTAAGGTCTGTCATCTCTTGTATTAAAATGACTTACATATCTATATATAATATACTTTAAAGAGAACTTGACAAATCGTAATGGAAAGCCGAAATATTGATCAGCGGTGTCAGCAGTCCCCTTCCGGGGTCAATAGCCGCTGATTGCCTTCATTGACTGATGGACTGCGGGTGTCAATGCTATCGAACGTTTTTAGAATTATTGCGCAAATTATTGGATCAAAATTTGTTTGTCTTAGCAAAAGGTGCCAAAGGAGAAAAAATGTGACGAAGTTAGCTATAACCAGCTATTTTGGTTATATCTCTTATAATAGAAATCAGGGTATCGATAATGAAACCCAACTGACGTATATAGTTTGCGTAGTTGGAAGTGTGGCAATTATATCTATCACAGAAGTAATATCCAGTGAAATAGATAAGTCCTACAGTAGAGATCGCGTTTCGGTACATACAAATTACGTCGTCTTTTGTCCGGAAGGCTGATAAGTCGATTGGGGCTAGATGTAGATGAGGGATGTAAAACAGATTTGAAATGATCTCTGCAATACTAGTCTCCGTGTAGGACCGGACAAAGTATACTAGCTCCTGCAGCCGAGCGACCTATAAGCTGCAAAAAAACCCAAAGCCAGATAGTAAAGCATTGTCTCGTCTGAGTGGTAACTACTCCTGGGGCACAATTCTGCGATCAATATATCTTCAAAATCACTGGATACTATCGCCTCAATCGTAGGTTTGCCTGATTTCGGTATTCTGCTAATCTCAATGGTGTGCCCATGGCACACCACTCTATAAATATATAATTGTTCTTTTAATTGCTATTCTATAATAATTTCGGTTAACGTCATTTCTGCTTATGGTAATACCAATCTTCTTCTACTATTTTTCTGCCGCGACACAAAGATATGGTGGATTTAGTAGAATACAAAATGTTGACACTATAACAATAGGATCGTACTTTGCATATCTTCGCTACGCCAAGATATAGAAATAGCAGAATTGGGCCCTTGGTCTAGAACATACCACCTTAAGAACTTTGAGTTGTGTTCAGGCCTTCGTGGCCAGGTTCCAGCCCTTCAAGGCCGGCAGTATATTGGTAATGATATAACAACAGCAACATATCTGATGTTGTATATGTTCAAGGGCTACGGTAGCTCATTTCCAACAATAAAAAATGATGGCGTCAATATGTTTGTGTATATGTTACGGCTAATACCCGAAGTGCGGCCATACCTAGTTCTAGCCGGCTAAAACTAGGTGTAGCCGCACTTGGGTATTAGCCGTAACATATATACTTATTCGCAAGTTAGCTAACGACTTAATATAAATTTAAATCAGGCTTTATACACTGTAAGATTTTTATATCCAACTTTATCACGATTAGCTATACCGGCAGACGAACTAATAACTAACTAAAACTAACTAACTAAATCAACGAACTAAACTATCGACTACTTGCCCTGAAAAACTAAAAATCTAGAATCCGATTCCAGCGCCACCTACTGGGTGTAATTGTGAATGTAAACCATCCCCGGACCCAATCAAACTAATTTTATTACACCCTGGGTTACATTATTCAAGTTTTAGTAGGGATCCCTAAATTTTTCTAATAATATATATAGCCGATATTAATATGATAATGTAGCATTCTACAGGTAAAAGATTTTATGAAATAGGTCAAGTAGTTTTGAGTACAGAATACAAATCTTTCCTCTCTATATTAGTATAGATGAAATTGTGGACTAAAAAAATCTGCATTCAAAACAAATTTCCATTGATACATAACACAGGACCATTCTTCCGTAAAACTGGGCACGATTCACGCAGCATAAATATGCAAAAAGGACCGGAATATGCGAAGCGTCGCTCAAATGGATTTTCACATCCTACACAACGCACCCAAGAGCGATGAAGCGGTTTACATTGGCTTACATTACAGAAGCAGATACTTACACTTCCTATTGAGACCGGATTGATGCATTCATAGGTACAAAGAAAATAAAAATGGGTTAATATTTCTGGTATAATAATTACAAAATCGATCATTAATTGAATTGAATCGATTTTATAAAGCACTATTTTACATGTTGTCATCTTGTTCCAAACAAAAATGAAAATTCAAAGTTTAAATATTATTTAATCTCCCAGTCATATCAAGATCAAATATTATTATTTCACTTGTTTGGAATGGAAGCAAAATATTTCCCTCAAATTTGGTTAAATAAATAAAAATGATATTAAAGAACATGGTAGTTTTTTTACATGTGATTAAGAATTGCATTTTTGTTGCGATTGCTACTGGTCCCTAAAAATGATTAAACTTTGATTAAAAAATTTCGAAATTAATCAACATAAATACACCTTATCACACAAAATGTCAACATTTTGTTCACGGCAATTTCCTTTCATCCACCCAACACTTTCAGGGCTGAAAATTGCCTATTCAGACAATTACAAAAATTGTGTTTTTAACTTATTAAGCTGCCTATTAAGTAATTAAATCATTACTAGCGATTGCCATACATAATCCACGAGTCATGGTAAACGCTCGATTGACCTACATTCTTACATACCATTAAATTTTGGTGTATATTACATGTAACAATGGATAGGAAAATCTTTTATGAAACGACGTGGAAATGTAAATTTGATATAACATTCGTGGTATTGAAGGTATCAGTGGTATTATTACAGAGCATTATTTTTTTGTACAATAACAAAATGTTTTGTAAATGACACAAAATTTGTGCCACCATGTCATCTACGTTAAATTAACTGTTTTCTCCTTCGTATCGTAGTGTGATTAGGTATATATGATATTAATAGGCATACAGACATTAAAGTGTGTTGGAATCTCCAACAAAAAGTTTTTATTAATTTGGTGTGGCATAGTACTGGCCACCAGTCATACCAAATGTTTGAATTCAGAACATAGATGTTATGTTGTTTTTTTATCTGTATACTTTTTCCCTTCGTCACTATTAAAATCATCGTTATTACGCAGGTGTAGTTGTCTTTAATAATTAAAATATTTACAGTCCACAACGAAGTAATATTTAAAGAAGTGTTTAACACGCCTATTTCTGTACATATATCATTATGGAACGGACCCCATGGATTTAAGGTAAGATAAGGTAAGTCTTTGTTGTTGATTGTGCATCAAATCATAGACTAACAGAAGTAGAAAAATACGAAATATAGTACAACGGGCGGCCTAATAGCTAAGAAGCGATCTTTCCTCGACTGGATAGGTTTTTAATACTAAAGGTGGTACAGTCTATAAATAATGATGACAAGTATACAGTGCATATAAGTACAATACATATATATACACACTCATATATATATATATATATATATATATATATATATATATATATATATATATATATATATATGTCGCAGAACGGCCTCGTTCTCACGACATCTTCTTTAGTTATTGCAGGCTTAGTGGGCGTCATCAGGATAAAATGCGAGCATAAAACACAATAGCCACGGCTTATACACTTTTAATTTAGATTTGATCAACATTTTGACATAGTTTAGACCGAGCAGCGGGTTCAGGGCACCCGCTCATACTTCTAACTACAATACTTTCTTTCAAATACTCCATGGTCCAACTCGACCTATTGCCAACAACCAAATGTGCCACAAAAACTCCTCAGTCTACCCAAGTAGATATTACTCAAAGTATAGAGGGCGCGTCTGACCCCGCTCCGCCATATGCTCTGCTCTCATTGGTCGTTTATTAAATTACAATATTCATAACTTTTATTAGGTTAAAACGGATCTTTAAGTTATAGAAACATTTAACAAATCTAATTAAATTACATTAAGAATTCTAGAAGTAATTAAAATGTAAACAAATGATATTGTGCGTTATACATCCAGTCAACAATACATCCAATAATTATAGCTTCCCTCCGACATATATATATATATTTACAGATGTGTATAAACATATGGTAATATACACACAAATATCACGATATAGCGGATTATTCAGTTACCTTTTTTCACCTTAATTTTCCAAAAGTGCGATATTTGTATAGCTTAAATACCACAATATTATATTTTCGTCAAAAAAAGATGGCTTCCTAAAGTGCCAATATCACAAACAGAAATAATAATAACAGCACAAAACAGTAATGCGAGACAACGTCCTAGGTGTTTTGTTGGCTTAATTTTAGAGCATTGTCAATATTGTTTGAATGAAATCACATACAAGCCATGAACTTAACGCGTGTTACATTTTATATACAGCGTGTTTCAGACCTTACGACAATAAATCAGACCACGTTATCTTCATGACTTACTCTGCCCAAAAACAAAAATGAATCAAGGTAACTTCTTTGGTTTAGCCACAGGATCTTTTTTTTCATTTCAGAATATTATAACAACATATATCAGTTATTGTGTCAAAATGGGTAGGTTAGTGACCAATGTATCATGTTTCCAGCTCGTCTCTTCATCATTAAACGCGGAAGTTGTTCATTCTTACCAATATTTACAAGATGTACTGTTTTTTATTCCCATTTTATCGTAATAAATTTGTTCGGAAATTTCAAAATTTTAATTTTGACATTACGGTTGATTTAATAGTACCAAAAAATTTGTATGGAGTACGACCGTTAAAGTTATGATTTATTGTCATTTGAAATGAAACACGCTGTATAGATAGTGTAAGTGTTATTAGTATGTTTTTCATCGTTCAGAACATAAAGAGATCATGACCAAAATGGTATATTTTATAGAAAATTAAGTTTAATTTCTAGTAACAAATTATAAATATACATACATATATAACTTCACGCCAAGTCCCTTGCGGGGTAGGCACGAACAACAGAGCGCCATTCAGGCTTAATCTTACACACCTCACTTGCTTCTTCGACATTCATAGCTCTTGTCATACATATTATAACATATTTTTAAATATATTCATATATTTTGAGAGCATATTATACAAAAATCAATAATATAGTGAAGGAAGTAAGCTCTATGTGGTAAGTAGGTACTGCGTGAGCATGTAAGAGCAACGGGCGATAGTTGTAATCAGGGTATTATACAAAAAATTGCCAGTTTTCATTACAGAGAAAGGCTGCATAGTTGTGACTCACATAGAGCCATTTGGTTATCAATAAGCCTACGTAAAACAGCTTTCAGTCAAAAGTATCTAAATTAAACCACTTCTGACACAAACACAACACTGCGTTTAAATACGTACAGCACTGCAAATATTTTACGACACAACTGTCCGTAAAGTGTGTGCATTTGAGCACCAACGCACAGGCAATACAGTACAGGCTGGTCAACGATGTTTGGGCTTTAGAATACGGGCTTTTACAGGCCGTTCTGGCTAAATTGTGTGAGTGAGCTATAGTTCTAAACACATTAGGAATTTGGGAACTGATTTGAACAATGGTTAGTTTGCTTTGGAAATAATTTCAGTTACCTTAGGAGTATTCTGGGACATCAAATCAATATTTAGGGCCGCTTGCATAATGATCGCCTTTAAATAAAATTAGTTAATCATATCAAACTACCTAAATAGGTTTTACACAAAACGTATTGACAGTACTTAAAACATATTTAACGGCAAATTTTTCGTTGTGCAAGACGCTAATTGTATTTAAGGGTGTTAAATACGTTTTGTGTTTCTTTAATAAATTTAAACAACCTTATTCAAGCGACCCTTAGATTCAAAGCAGAAGTCATAATATAAGTTAAATTTAAAAACTATTAATAAATTAAGTTATAAATATTACAAGCTAATATAGACTGTGTAACAAATCGCTGACAGATAAGAGCGTGCCCAGAAGGCTGGCTGCATGGCAGCGCTGTATGGCGATACTTATTGGTTGGGCGAAATATGAGCCAGCTTTCTGATTACGGGTGGCATCAGAGTTTCTTGCAAATCTCTTTGAAGAAACTCTTTGCCGATGTACCCCATGGACCTAATGTCTCAACTCCAAATGGTAAAAATATGTATATATATATATATATGTATATAACGGTAAAAAAAATATCCTGGAGTAGTTAGTAAATTAATGTTTGATATTCTTATCTTTTTGGCGTTTACTTCTTAATCTATCAATCCCTATCAAGGGATGTCTGGAAGAGATCGCTTTTTTTAGCAATAAGGCCGCCCGATTTACTATCCCATGCATTTTTCTATTTCTGCAAGAGTGTCGCTTACGCTGGTACGGCCATGTTTTACGCAGACCGGCTAATTACGTGGGGAACAAATGTCTAGCCATGCCACCTCCGCCAGGTCCCGGTCGAAGGGGAAGGCCCAAGAAATGCTGGCTTGACGTCGTGAAGGATGACATGCGTGCCAATGGTCTCAAAACGGGGGATGCTGAAGACCGCGCGAAGTGGAGTAGAAAAAGTAGGAAAGCGGACCCTGGGCGTCGGAGTGAACGCTCCGAACGCAACCGGGATTTAACGCTCGGATGATGATGATGATGATGCATTTTTCTATTTCTGTTTGTCTATGTTTCAGTATACAATTAAGACCTTGCTGGTATTATATTAATAATCAACTAATTTTCTTATAGTCGTATGAGCCGATCTAATATGAATTATTTTAGTGAAAACTTAACTGATATTATATACAAATTAAACAAATAATCTTTCCTTCCCCCATCCCTTTCTAATCTATAAGCAAACAATACAATATACTGCATTACTCAAAACTATTTAATATATTCATAGAAATGAATTTCAAGTAGAAGTTGGGTCATATTAACGCTACAAAATACGAAGAACTTTGTAACTCAGGTGATGGTGTTCCCACACTACTTTGTTTGGACTTTGAACATAGATTTATAAAATTGCACTTAATTAGTTAAGTGACTTAATTACTGATGGTTAATTTAACGTGTATTAGTTGTCACCTGTAGCAGCAATGATGGTGTCACAACATGGTTTCAACATACAATACAAGTCCTCACAAAAACGAAATACTCGTACATTATAAATAAGAAGCAATAAGTTAATATGAACAAATTCTATTAAATTAAAATATAATTAACACTCATCTGAATAAAGAAAAATAATTGAAAATTGGTCGACAATTGGCGGTGAAATCGCGTGGCAAACATATAAATAAACACACAGTTGAATTGAAAACCTGCTCCTTTTGGAAGTCGGTTAAAAATCAAATAAAAAGACGTATTTAAATCTATTACAAAATTGATATAGGTACGTAAGGTTGTAACTTAACCTATCTACTATTTAATGAACTTATATCTATTGCATTTATAAATACTATAAAAAATACAATAATTTATAAAAATTACATTATTATTTTATTATATTTACCTAATTATTGTGATGAAATAACAACTAATTTAAATTTCAATTATTACATAGTTATGGGATTTTGTAAATATATTTTATAGATCATTTCGGCCAAATATGATTGCGTAACTTTTTAATTTTTGCAAAATTATTATATCTACTCCTGTTTCACTTTTTTCTTTGTCCTTAATACTAATTCGTGTAGTCAGAGAAAATATTCTCAAAAATGTAAATATCGTCCAAAAATAAACTAAAAAAAGTATCAAACCACCAGAGACAGATATGCTTGTTTGAAGAAAAAGTTCGGTATCACTTAGTAATATATGACCACTATACCTAGACCCGAGACGCTGGTTAGAACCCCTTTATATCGCAAGGAATAAAATGCGGATGAGAGGTCAAACATTTTTGGTAGTGATCACGCGTTGCGATGTGGGAAAATATGAAGATGAAACTTTGGAAAGTTCGCGGGCTTATTCTAAATAGCAAAATACAGAGATGTTACGGATATGTAATGTGGAGAAATTGTTAATGTTACATCATTGTATGATGATATATACATACATCTTCCTTAGCAAAATAATAGGCATAAAAACAAACGCGTTGTATAGTTATATTCCCAAGTATACCGTTACACTCGTGTTATGAGTAATAAACATCTAACTATGGCTAATCTAGTTTATCTTTGCAGTAACGGAGTCATAACGAACAATACAAAAAAGCCAAGTGGTAGGGTATTTGGCCGTCTGGATGGCTACCACCCCTGATCTAGCCTATGCCACCCTAACAATCTTGAATTGCGTTCGGGCATTAGGGGCCAGTTTGCAATCTTATTTTAGAGAGTGGAAGAACATTATTAGCACCTTGGAGTTACGAATGTTCACAGGCGATGGTAATCGCTTTCGTAGGTCGGCCATCTGCCTGTCTGTTGAACTCACGTAATTTAAAAAAACAACGGATCAATCTGGAGCCGATCCCAGACACCTAGACCTTAGTAAATAACGGAAAAGAAAGAGAGGGTTATTAGTTTTCAGAAAGATGGTTACGATAGATAGATACGAACTTGTGGAGATTCGCGTTAGCACCATCTTAGGGCGCGTTCCCACTTTGTTGTGACGACAGATAATCGTGTAGTTTTAAGTGTCGTGGCTTATATGTTTAAATGGAGGTGTTCACATATAGAACGGCACGATCTACTGTTGTCTACGAAATTTTTTGCAGTGATGACAGATTGTCATGAGAGTGGGAACGGCTAGCACGACAGTCGTAAAACGATAAAAGATCGTTGCTACTAAATCGTGACGGCAAATCTATCGTAGCCACGATAGAAAAATCGTCTCGTCGTTTCCATGTGTTTCCCTTCCTCGCAACTGTAGCTTGCTATTGATGTGTAAACGACAAAGCGACTGACGTGAAACGATAAAATGTTATCGTGATCCAATGGGAACAGCTAGATATGATAGTCGCTAAACGATAAAAAATGTGACGATAAACAATCGTTATAATGGGAACAGCTAGAGACGATAGTCATCCAACGATAAATTAATCGTTACGTCATAGTGGGAACAAGCCCTTAGTGATATAATCTAGTTGCTTATAGAATGTTGGTTCGGAAACCTAGGTCCACTTTCATGCTTTTTCTTTTCTACTAAACACTGTTTTCGTCGTGCCTTATAAAAGTTAAATCCTAATAGTTATAATTCTTTTGCTCAGAATACCCCACTTTCTTAGTTTTTGTTGGGGCTTGTTAGAGGAAAATTGTGGAAGACAGCGATGTTTTGGCCTCGCGTTGAAGGGAGTAATATTTTTTGTAGCGATGATGGACATGATTTATCACATAATATGTCCAAAAGCGCCGCTTTTGCGGGTTAATTCGTTGCAGGGGTTTTTTGGAGGAAATGTTGGGTGACAAACGCTGTTAAGCCAACCTAATTAGGGACGCGTCATACTTGATTATCAGGACAGAATGATAATCCACGAAGGTTACATTAGATACATGGAAGGAGAATACTAGGTGTTAGTTTTAATCAAAAAAATAGCTTACACGTGCACAATGCATAATTTACTCTTTAATTGTTTTACTTACAATGCACAACTTTCAACAGGCGATGATTTTTTTTTTCATGGCCATACAGATACAAAGTCTTTCAGTCGTATACATATATAGAGTTCATACAGTACGACGACGATAAATAACGAATTTTGAATTTTAATAAACTGAAGAGTTTCTATTTGGTAAAGGCGGCAAGTTAAACAAATCAACACTAAGGGCCGCTTGCATAACGATCGTCTTTAAATAAATTAGAAAATCATATTAAACTGCCCAAATACGTTTTACGCAAAACGTATTGACAGTTCTTTAACCATATATAGCAGCAAATTTTGCGTTGTGCAAGACACTGATTGTATTTAAGGGTATTAAATACGTTTTGTGTTTCTTAAAAAAATTTAAGTAACCTTATGCATGCGGCCGTAAGAAAGATAATTGTGAAGTAAACCATAGCTCTGAAAACCTCCTAAATTCTACACAAATAGATGGCGCCACGTGTAATTTTTTCTCGCTTTTTGGCGTTTTACTGCTTGATATATATTTTCTATATCAAGTAAATCAAACAATAAGACTGTATAAGCTTGTTAATGATAATGTAATATATAAGACGAGCGCGGAATGTTTGCCGATGACTACTTACTAAGTATTATTGTTTATATTTATGTAAATTAAATACAATAAAAAATTAAAATAATAAATTTATTTCAACAACTTTTTTTTTATTACAGGAGGTCAGCAGACAGGCAGACGGCCCACTTGATGGAGAGCGGTTACCATCGCCTATGGACATTTGCAACACCAAAGATGCTACAAATGCGCTGCTGCCCTCTTAAAGGAGACTGGAACCTGGTCCACTAATGCCCGAAAACAACTCAAGGTTGTTATGGCGACATACTTTAGACCAGGGGTGGTAGCCATCCAGTCGGGCAAATGCCCTACCACCTGGCTGTGGGTTATTTTGTCTCCTCTTACGACAGGCCGCCCGGCCGCAGGAAATTGTATTCTTTCTCCGTTCCTGCACGGAGCAATTATTTAAATAACATTTTTTGTCAACCTTACTGACTATTGGCGCGTGATATCATTAGGCTATCAGCAAATATTCTGCGTACGGGTAGCAAAAAATGTATTTCCATGTAAAAAAATAATGTTAACAGCTCTTGCCGTATTTTCTAAGAATCCTATAAACGAATATAATTTATGAAGAATTTAATAGACACTCTTTTATTTATACTAAAACCACTTACAACCCCTGTGTGCAGATGTATAGAGCGGTTGGCAACCCCAGATCAACATCAGCGCGTTCGAGTGGACTGGAGAGTTGTTAAAACCCCCCCGCTGCAGTTTTTCTGAAGGAGTTTAGCAGATTTTTGGGGTGGACCGAACTGTTTATCTTGATTTGTGCCAGACATTAGATTTTTTATTTGAAGATAAATGAATTAATGTTTCAGTCCTTGATTGATATTGCTATAATGCATTTTGACACGCTTTTATTAGCTTGACCTGTATGTATATGTATATATACGGTAATCGTGATCACGGAAAACAAAGATGTCAAGTGTCGATGAGTATTGTAAAAAAATTATTTAGCCTACAAAAAGTACACTAGTATTTAAAAAAGAATGGAAGCTATCATTAAAAAAAACTGTGTCGGAATAAACTAGTTTTTATGCACCCGAACAACTACAAACTGCTTTCGGCAAAATTCCCTTGGGATTACCGGTATAAAAATATCACACATTTGATTAAGTAAAATTTGCTATCGAAAAATGAAATAGTCGAATTGTAATTCGATTTTTTTAAATCTATTTTAAATTATACCCAGAAATATTCCTGGGGGATTCCCGTGATTAAAAATAATGCAAATTTTAAATCTGAGAATTTACTTTTGATCACAGAAAACCGTATCAAATCGGCCCAGTACTTTTTACGTGAATCCCGAACAAACACACAAGTCGTATAAAAAAAAATGCATCGTGTTCTCCATCGTTTATATAGTCTATTCAAGTTGTTTATTAAATAGCTTCAATACACAGCGACAGCATGTTTAGAATTTTATAATATTATATATTAAAATGGGCGAGAGAAAAATTTAAAAGAAATTGTCAATCAAGTTGGTTTTGTGTTATGGTGCACGCAGAGAGCTCAGCTTACAGTGGTAAGTTGGCAGTCGGTTTTTACTGGGTTTGGTTCTTAATAGTTTTGATGATCGGATCCCAAACAGGTGGCTCTTTTCAACCATCTTTTCTGTTAAAATTTCGTTGTTTTTTTTATTTTAATAGCCTCATGCATCATTCTAGGTATGCAACGATTATCTTTTGCGAGGACTTGTGATTTATCGAATCCGATGTAGTGGTTTAACCAGCATGTGTTAACTGACTAGGATGGTGGTGAGACGAACCATCTGCTTGGGTAGGTTTTCTATACACCGTATCGCTAATAGTATTGTCAGGGTTCCTTAGGATGCGCACATCTAGCAAAGCTAATTTATGGCTAACCTCTCGTTCCATAGTAAATTTAATATAACTGTTAATGGAATGGAAATTATTTAAAAAGAGACTATATTGTTCAGCAAAAGTATCGTCTACGTACCTTTTAAATATCTTCGCCATAGCCGGAGGGCTGTCCAGTGTCTTCTGTTCGAAGTCTTCCATAAATACTTTTTGTAATATATTTGTTTTATCCTTCTTTAAGACTTGGAATACCGATAGTTTTTCATGAAGTTTGCTATAAAATCTCTACTCTATATTAGACCTTATTATATCCATTACGGTAACGTGTTGTTAATGGGGTGATATATATTATGTCATTAGTTTTCTACTAAAAATACAATAAGCCAACAATCATAAACCTTTACAAACAGACGGGCACGTTAATGTTCAATTATTGTAATGACTTTCATAATGTCATGGGGTTATAAAAATAAACGAGTTTTGTACATATTTAACCGACTACATGAAAAGAAGTTGTTTCTTATTTTTATTTTTTTTACTGCAGGAGGTCAGCAAATAGGCAGACAGTCCACTTGATGGAAAGTAGTTATTATCGCCTATGGACATTTGCACCACCAATAGTGTTAAAAATGCGCTGCTGCTCTCTTAAGGAAGACTGGAACCTGGTCACTAATGCCGGAACACAACTCAAGGTTGTTATGGCGACATACTTTAGACCAGGGGTGGTAGCCATCCAGTCGGGCAAATGCCCTACCACCTGGCTGTGGGTCGCCTCTTACGACAGGCCGCCCGGCCGCAAGAAATTGTATTCTTTCTCCGTTCCTGCACAGATCTTATTTATTATTCATGAATCGCATTTTCTATCTATGGCTCGCATAGTTTTTAATTTTTTTACCAGTAGAGAAAATAATTTCCCAAGGATCAATCAAGCAACTCCAAGCGTAGATTCAAAATACAGAAATGAAAAATACTTTACGTGGAATTGCAACGCATGCCGGGTGCAGGTAGTCAAATATGAAATATACCTACCATATCTGATCACTGACAATATTTACACAAATTGTATAATAAAACCATGGAATATTTCGCAGTGCGATGCAGTTTTCAGTTCGTTAAACAAGGCCGTAAAACCTTAATTTAACGTCATGATGTTATAGGGCAATGAATAGTGAAAACAATAATATTTTTACGAGTTTCTTCCCCTAATGTATTGAAATATGCTTTGGAGGGTACGAATATTAATTACAATTTTCATAAATTGACACTCGTCGTAACCTGCAGTCCTGGCCGCTGTTTGGTTTATAGTGTACTGTAATTGAGCGGAACCACTCTAATAAGTACATGGAGTTAATAAAGTTAGGTCAAGGCGAGAAAGTCCGTCAATGGGGTAACTTCGTACACCTTTCGTTTTTTTACCCCTTTAAACGGAATTTATCGCCATGTACAATTTGAAGATAGAGTGTAAATGTTGTCGCAGCTATTCAAACACCAGCGTGGGCGTAACTACGTCCTAAGTCTCACGCTCTTCCTACCATAAGCGCGGGGCACATGGGAGGAAGGTGGATTTAGTGGAGTATTGAGTAGTCGAGTCTCCACGCAAGCCGACGATTTAACTCTGGTGCCCATGCGTGGTGTCACCTCTCGTCGCTTTGGTCTAATCCAAATCCATTTCTCACCCGGTAGTGTGAGAAATGCATTTCCCCCACCTCAAAAAAAAAGCTATTCAAACCCCGACATAACGAGAGGTGTACAAAAGGTATACACATTATCTCGAAGTTTAAATACATAATCACAACGAAATTTTTACTCGTTATATGGCAAATTACAAAAATGTTAACTTTCAAAGATTGTAGTATACAATCGGCCAGTACTAAATATTAATGACATATAAGGTTGTTATGTACAATGTGTGACATACATATTTGTTTGTGGATGGTAAACAAATACGTTAAATGCTAAATATAACCATTAGTTCACAATATAACGGTGGTTTATAATCTAATTATTTACATTATAAGCTTCAGATACCTATAGTGTTAAAATATATGTACAATAAAGACAAAAAATTAGACAACATTTTTCGCAATGCGAAAATAGACGCAAAGAAATAAAATAATTTTAATTATAACGTAATAAACGGGGCTCACGTCATTAAAAATAATAGTTTTTCCAACACCTCGTTAGACTAGTGACTAGACGATTCTGAACAATTTTTATCATGCTGTAACAATACATAAAATTTTCAAAGCTCATAGATGCACTCACGCTATAAATCTAACAAACTATTCATACACCCAACAAGTGGTTTGTCTCAACTTTCCTAATAATATTTTCAGTATATCTTTTAGGCACAATTTATTACTTTGGTACCCTCATACATCATTTTCTGGCGTCGCAACGTTAGTTGGGTAGTCTATTTATAACATTATCTCTGAGAATATATGTAGGATAATACACTCTGGATACTTCCTGAAATGTTTATCGTTTGATAGAGAACATTTCGGGATTTATTTTAATGTATATTAACTTTTTGCTGTGATAGTGTCACGCTTATTAAATACTTTCACTTTCTTCTTAGTGACTATGCCGTATATTGCCGTATCAGCGGTCCACGCCGACACGCGTTTTAGCGTACAATATCATATACCATCAGTACTCGTTTAGCACCGTACTCGGTCGTATGAAATAAAAATTGTTGCATTAAATGTATCTATTGTTCGAATATATATCTGTCATTTAAAATATCATAGTATATCTAATTACATATGTATATCTGTATATATAAATATATAATTATTATAATTTCAGCCCATAAATGTCCCACTGCTGGGCTCGGGCCTCCCATTATAGGTGAAACAGACAGTATATTGGCCACTTTTGTCCAAGGCGGCTTGGCAGGTTTGACACATCGGTTATCTCGATGTGCAGGTTGCATCACGATGTTTTCCTTCACCGGTTTTAGCACGTGGTTATTGTAACAATATGCACATTAGATTAGAAAACTGACTAAGAGGTGCATGCGTTCCGGTCAGGATCGAATCCGCGCCCTTCGATTTAGGGGCGCGTGCGCTAACCATTACCGCTACCATGACTTATATATAAATATATAGTAGTTTAATTATATTTTATTTTGAATAGTATTTGATTGCGATTTTATTTTAGTTTACTAGACCAACAAAAATCGTACATTGAAATTTCCTTTAGTCTCCTTAGACACTGGGCTGCCTGGAAGAGATGACTATAAGCATTAAGGCCACCCATTGTTCTAATGCAAATGTATCCGTATCAATTGTCTAAATTTAAGTTTATGGTAAACAATAAAGAGTTTTCATTCAATCGGCAAAACAGCCACTGATTTTAGCACAATCGAGAGCACCAACATTTCATTAGCATAACTTCAGCAATAAACAATTTACATCTACAAACCTCTATCATTAACCTCGTATGAAAACCCCCTACAGACTACCTATATCAATCGAGAGCAGTGGCAGTTCACAAAGTTCCAGTTGGTTTTTGTTTAAACTTGTTTTTCTTTTCTAATTTATTTCTAGTACTGTGGATTTATCGGGGTTAGTTTTAAAGATTTAGACTGTGGCGTCATATATAAGAGAAAAAATAAAGCCGTAAACGCATGGCCACATTAGTGTATTGTTATAGTTAAAGGTCGATATGCAGTCTCTTCCCGGAATGGCTGGTTTATTAACGTTTGTACTTTAAGATCCGTTGCATTTTTATAATGAGTCCTTTGAAAGTGTCACGTCATGTCATTCGGTTATTAAAAGTTGTAATTATCCATACGTATTTTATTCCGAATATATTACAAGGTTTGACCAAGACCTTTTGACAAAACCCGAAATCAATTCCAATTTCGTCCTTTGACTAAAGTATTTTCAGTCAAACCTAGAAGAACCTAATTTTTTAGTCAAAGGTCGAACGTAAACTTGTTACATGTTGTACTTTTATAAATTAGTCTCTCCTAGGTTAGATAAAAAATCGTTAGTCTTAGGCAGGAAAAATGACATTTATCCAATGTCCAAGTTCACTTTGACTGTATGTCAGACCTGAGGTTGACTGGTGACACCTAAAAGCGCCAGAGCTTCGATATTTGACTATAACATATATAAATTGTACACACGTTATCTGAAAATCTTTAACGTATTTAACAATTTTGCATTTGCATTAAGGCATTAAACCCTTATCTGCGTGAAACGGCCTATATCTGTAACACTATTGCACATGAAGCCGCATCGTAATGATTTAAAAAAAAAAGGATTTTAAATACAAGCTTTTGAGATCCTGGATATCATGTAGCAGAGTGCTGGCTAAGACAAGTAAAACGAGCCCAAACACGATGGGTCTATCTTGTTTAGTAAAAAAATAAAAAAATAAAAGAAATTCCTATGGCCACCTTCCGACTCCATCATCAAATCAGCTTCATGGTATATAATTGCATTGTCACGCAAAATTTAAGCTCAATCAGAAACCGGGAAGTTGGTCAAATTAAACTTGCAAGATTCCACCCGAACTTACATACATACATAGGTACATCCAGTGCAAGCTAAATAAAAGCTTGTAAAAAATTCAATTTATTCATTATAGTCAGTGTAATAATTCCTGAGAAAATTAAAAATAATTATTTCTTTTCCTTCAATACTTAAAAAGAAAACTTAAAAACTTGAAAAGTGTCAACAGTTTTAAACAATCTTGTTTTATTAACAGAATATTATTAGAGGTTATATCTAGGCTGAAAAGCTATTTGTTTCTAGCGACATTTTTTGGAAAAATTTCATGACTGGTTTTCATCCTAAAGTCTCAACCTGGTTTCTAATTAAAAATTATATGTGTTATTCTTTTTCAAAAATAGTACTTACTTTTTACCTTTTATTTATTCTACAATGTAAAGACAACATGTACTAAACATTAAATTAGCAAACCACAACTTTTATTCACAGTACAATTGTTCCATATAAATTCGTTGCACTAGTTTGAAACAGACTAAAGCATTATGTGGTTATACAAAAGAGACTTTCCACGCTGTTGGTGTTGAAACTTTCCGGCTTTTGTATCAGTTACCTACATTGAAGATGAAAATAATGTAATAAATGAAACGTTTCCAATATAATTAATTATAATTTTGAAACTAGTCACTGCAAAAAAATTTTTATGAAAGGCCGATTATTTATATACAATTTATTCACTTGCTGTTGTCGTTGTTAACGAGAAATATAATTATCTGTATAGGATCAAAAGTTCACACAGTATGTCCAGTTCACGAATACATTATATTTAATCATTTAAACACTATGCTCGTACAGATAGTTACAACCCGCAAGCGTTAACTTGAGCCTTCACTCGGATGACGTAAGCGCGAGGTACTGACGCGTAGATGGCGAGAGCGGTAAAAAGGGAGTCAGGAGAGGAGCGCGCATTACGCTCAGGTCTCAAGTTAACTCTTGCGGATAATAAAGATCTATATGAGAAAAGTTATTAAATTATTAAATTTATTCTATATCATTCTCTGACAGGCTTAGTCCTATGGATTTTTGTCTATATCTTTTTATTGTCGCTTTTTCGTTTCACCGAGTTTCAAATCACAACGATTGTAAAGAAGTTTCACTTCAATAAAAATCATATTTAATTAACAATCTATACGAAAATAGGTTTCAAACTAATGAGTCTGCAACATTTGCCTTAACATCGGTTGAACTTTGACATTACTAGTATGGAGCTTATGTCAGATTTTCACCGACAGTGAGGCAAATGAACGGCTGGCACTATCAGATTACCTCAAAATAGTTTGAAGTCTGCACACATGGAATTAAACAACTTTATAGAATTCCTTATTGATACTAACATAACTATTCCAACATGAGGAGATCGTAAACAATCTTTGAACATATACAACGATTAATTCGCATGTTATACAAATAAACCGAAACTACGCAGACGGAAAGCGGTTGGCAAATAATGAAAGTTTGCCGTCGACGTCACCGCGTTCGACACCCCTGTCAATGTTAAGGCGATGACACAATTTTAAAATATGTAGTACTTCTATTCCTATACATGAATAACTAGCGTTAGTAAGTTACTAAATAAAAATACTCTCTTACTCATCGCGAATGTAAATAAATTATTCAACTGGCTGATAGAACTCCCTTGTGACGACACCGAGAATTTAGTAAACTGATTACACAAGTCTAATACGTCTGTAACCACACACTTACTCGTTCGATTATACACACATACACATACACACCTATTCATACATCTATGCATTTCCACATACATTACAAATATTAACACGAAAATTTACAAATATATAAACTTTAAAAATTGTATAATAAACAAGTTGCCTGAAAGTGGGCGGTAAGTTGTAAATTGATAGTTGTTTGCGATAAGAAATTGTTTCTGTACGGTATGGGTTTGGAATAAATTATTTAATTCCAATTCTTTTGCGCACGGCTTCGACTGCGTTTAATAGGGAATGTATGTGATGAAGTGAGCATATTAAGTTTGTTAAAAAATCGACTTTAATTTTTATAATAACAGCCCATAAAAGTCCCACTACTGGGCTCGTGGCTGGGGCCATATAGGGGGTCGGACAGTTTATCCCCCCGCTTGTCCAAGGCGGCTTGGCAGGATTGACACATCGTTTATCTCGATGTGCAGATTGCATCACGATGTTTTCCTTTACCGTTGTTAGAACGTGGTAATTGCAACGATATGCACATTAAGTCAGAAAACTGCCTAAGTTATGCATGCGTTCCGGCCAAGATCGAACCCGCGCCCTTGTAGGTAGGCTAGGTATTTAAGCATAAATACCCGTAACCCCAGATCCGAACTATACGACCAGATGTAGCTCGCATTGCACTCCAGACTACAAAGCCACACACGTAAAATCATAAATTTTACTATCACACAAAAGTGTTAAATATTTATATTAAAATTGTTTATTATAGACACTTAATTTAATAATGCACTTCCTTAGGTCGGTACACTATTTTATTTACAAAACTGTACACATACATACTTTACTATATAAAAAATCAATACATGCATAAGAATACATGCAACCGCAAAGCAAAATCACAGAATAATATAAATTACGACATTGGACATAAATGGCCGTTTATCTTACTAATCGTGCATTTGCCCTACTATCGGTAATTTTAACCGAGGGTGAGGCAGGTGAATCAATAGGAAGATAGCAGAGATATATAGATAGAAGAGATATATATCTCTCTTCCTATATATAACCAGCCAATGGAGTACCTAGACCCCTAATGATATCTTAGGTAATACAAAACAATCTTTCTCCTACAATAAACAAATTAAAACTATTTCAGAACAAACACAAGGCTTCTAATACAGTGTTTTGAAGAATGACAATGTTGTGACATACAAGAAATGAAGAGCGTGAAAGTAATATTAAAAGGAAAAGTAATAGCAGGTAATAATATGAATGGAGCGTTTCATTATTTTATGACCAGCCGAAAGATATATATAAGGGCACGGCTGGCTGTCCATCAAGGAGTGTTAGCACTAACGCTAATGTATGACAGTGAAAGTTGGATATGGCAGAAGAAGCATAGAAGTAGAATAAACGCAGTTGAAATGAGAGCTTTGAGCTATGTAAGGTTAATGTAAGTAATACGATAAGAAACAGTGTGATAAGGTATGTTGTGGATTTAGAGGATATAGTGACACGAGTTAAAAAAGTAATTTTAAGGTAGTTTGAGTATTTAGAGAGAATGTATGAAAGCAGAATCACAAAACAAGTATATTGCAGTAATGTGAATAGTAGAGTCGGTGCCAGTCGATAGCAACCATAATCACCATGATCAAATTGAAGATATTATGAAGAAAGGTTATGTGAAAAGCACTTTAAATAAGCGTATATCTATGAAGCGATTAATAAAAGTTGATGACGCGAAAAGTATTTGTCAGGATTGTGGCAGGTGGAAATTCATAGTCTCTACCTACCCTTACCCAAATGGGAAACAGGCTTGCTAAGGATGCGAAGTTTGCACGACTATAGTCTCCTAGAAGTTATAGCAATATTTGTATTTCATTTAAACACTATGCACCTTAACCGCCAGCCAAGGACTGTTTTCGACTGGCTAATTAAAGTTCGCAACACACGGTAGAAGCCGCCCATGAGGTTTTCAGACTACCGCACAATGTTCTAAAGCTATTGTGTGACCTTATACAAAAGATACACGACAAAACAACCTGAAATAGCATATTGTTTATGACGCGGCTTTGTGGTACGTAATCATGTTTGTTTGATGTCAAATTTTGAGATGATACTTGATGTTTATCATAACTTGAATTTAGTACAGTAGAAGACAATATTTATTATCAGCTTCATAGCAACATTAAATAAATAAATACCTCTGTGATATTGAGATAAGACCTCTGAGATTAAGCGGGCTAAGTCTTAGCTGGTCTTTACCTTAGAGATGGAAATTGCATTATTTGCTATGGTCTGGATGTCTGGGATCGGCCGCAGAACGGTTCGTTGTATATCACCCATAACATAAACGTAATTTGCTTGGGTATATACAATGTGTGTGGTAGTCTGCCAATTATTTATTTTATTTTAAGTGTTTTTTTTAATAAAAAATATTTTTATTGTTTACCACATTTTATGAAAAACAGTTCAGGAATTCGGGACATTCTTAAAATAAATGATGACTAACATCAAAATCCACCTTGTTTTAAACTCCGTAAGAACCAACTATAATAAAAGACATTATCCTGAATGCATTAGTTGTCTCTTACGTTGGAACTTATCGCATTACCGACGATATAGATGGGATCGAAATTTGATTTTCGATATAATATTAGCAATTTAATACCATTACGATTGTATCTCCTAAGATAATGGGTCCTGTATAACATGTTTGGAAGGTATATGATTTATTTAAAGTTTAGAGTATTGAGAGCTTTTCAGGGTTCAGCTATCATTTGGACAAAAATGGAATCTTTATCTTTCGGTCATATATGTAGTGTTCTTGTATAAAGTAAGTAGTTTCAATAAATAGTTTTATCGCTGACTCGGTCATGTTTCCTTATTCGCCTATAACAAAACTAAGAAGGTATTTAACCTTCTGTCTTCCTTTGTATGGCAGTATTTTTTTCTTAAAAACTACTAATGGTCGTATTCACATTGTGTAAAACTAACTTTGAAAGCTTCTTTAAGAACTTGAAAGAAGCGTTCAAACTTATTTTATCTCAATAACAAGAAGACTGTAAGTCTAAATGGATGAAAGTTGACAGGTGCAGGCATAATAAAACCGCAAAACGAGTAAAGAAAATGGAGGTGGCCGCGATATATGTTATATTGCTTGAAAAAAAATCTCTACGTAGTCGTATGAACATCATTAAACAGATTTTGAAAAAAAGTATGTTCTTTAATGTCTTTATAATTAAGTCAATAATAACATATTAGCTCCAAAAGTCGTGAGTATTGTGTACCCCTCTCCTCTAAACTTTCAAATATCGGTTACAAAATTCCAAAAAACTTAAACTGTACAAGTATCAAAAATACTTACAAGTATAAACAATTTCCATTGAGCAGATTTTGGGATGAGGTATTTTCGATTTTTTTATAATACCCCAGCTTAATAACGACAACAAGAGACGCATGTCATCTCTACGGAACCTGTCATACATAATTCGAGGACTGCCACGCACTTGTCCGTTTTTGTGTGTTATTTTCTTCAAATATAAAAATTGATTTTACTTAGCAAAATAGCTTTGGTTTACCTCAATAGATCTTGATACATATTTATAGACTCAAATAATAGTTTCCAATTTGTTTACTGGCTTACATCTCCAACCTAACATATCTCGTTTAATGTCTGGGCAAGACACCTTCATTCTAACGCATGTATAACCAACACCATGCCAGAATCTGTGTACACCGAAAATACAATTATAGACATAGGAGCACCAAACATCACGGCCTCAATAATGGGATTATTCCTAAAATTTGCGTACCCCTATCCGTCACCCTTCATATTTGAGAAATTTAAGAGGATTTGTCAAGTTCCGATGCGTCCGTCCGACTACTGAAATTATACTCACCCTCGTTACGTAGAGCCTGCGAGTGACAACGTACCCATGTACGGTGTTTTGTTAAGCTTTGAAAAATTTTACTCCTCCAAAAGCTTTAAGGTGTATGTACAAGGGTAGTCTAATTTGGAGCAAAATTTGGATGGATTTACGAGTCTTTGGAAGAAACTGCTTTTCATAAACATTATACAAATAATCCTATTTATTTACGGTCTATTATTTGAAATGGTAATTAGAATTGAAGAAATCTTGAGCATAAAATATTATATTTATTTAAAAAAAGATTGAGTTAATTAATTTTAGCTAGACGTGTTGCTGGGGAGTTTCTTGTCGCTTCTTCTCCTTACTGCAATAACACGTTGCGAAGCGGTGTACACATAGACTAGCAGGTAAAATTAAATTTTAACTTATAAATATGACCTTCAAAAAGTGTTCTCCAGTGGAACTTATTTTGAATAAAAACATTTGAATTTGATTAAATTAGTTAAAAATGTACCTACTTACCGTAGCTCAAATAATCAAAACAAGTCATGGTCTTTGAAAATAAATCTTCTCGCTACTTTTTTGTCTTTCTTCTATGAATTACAGGTCAAAAGCTTACCTAAGTCAGCCCTCTACCTCAGTCTAGCGATATTTAAGGCGAAAAACAACATCCAGTCAGTCGGTTCAGGTATTGTATTTTTAATTGCTATAGTTCAGCGGACAAGTTAACGGCCTACCTAATGGAAAGTTGTTACCATCGCCTAAGAACATTTGTGCTATCAATGTTCTGTCGCAGAAATGGTATTGCCATGCCACGGTTTGGTATATCCACTTAAACCCCTGGCTGATCCTCGAACGCCCCTTGTCCAGGTTGTGGGCTGACATATGCATCTGCCTCCAGCCCGGACGAATGGCGGCATACCCTAGACCTGGGATGGTAATTAGCTAAGGATAGTTTCATCGCCTCTTAAATACCGCTCGAAGGCAAGAATTTGTATAGACCGTTCACAAATAAACAAACTCACTTAGATGGTGTAGGTACTTTGAAGACGTCTATGATATCAGGCCATTCATCAACTTGCATTTCTTTCCATAAGAACAATTTGTTTTTACTGTATATTTTCTCTAGCTTAATCATCGATTAAGAGTTCTGCGAAATATTATTATGATCCTTAGTAACATCTTGAAAGGAGTTTTTTAAATTTGTATTTCAGGAACGAGGGACTTTCACAATTATTCTAAGAATAAGTCATTAAGTTAAGAAGCGGATTACGAGTAATCAAAAAAACAAATTACCGCAAATTTTCTAAGAAACACTTGTTTTAGAAATAAAATGTAGAAAATTTTGTTAATAATATTGCTTCCATTAGGTAGGTGACATAATATGACTATGTCACATTTAGTTTATAGATATTATCTGAATACATACTAAACATTCATTATATTAATAAGACAACAATTCGGAAAAATCATAAAAACTAATTTGAAAAGAAATTGAGCAATAATAAATTCAATTACACACAAATGTAATAAATCCTTATATGTACGGCACGTCTAATCTGATGTTTTAAGACATAAGCGACAAGAGAATGCTGATGAAGATGGATCCATAATTTAAAAAAAACAAATGCAAGAGAAAATGATAAATCGGATAGATAAAGGAATTATTTTACATGCCTTCTATATTTGAGTGGCTTCAGCCTTTACCCGGCCTAGTTCACTGTAATGCAAAGGTCTCGGATTCGATTCCTGGTATGGTAAGTAAAAGTAAATTTTGTAAAACAATTGTCCGTTATTCACTATAGTCGGGGGTGTCCATCCCTCCTGCCCCATTCCTTCTGTCCCAACCATGCTACCCTCCTTCTCCATGCCTCCTGGTCTCAACCCTCCTGCCCCATCCCTTCTGTCCCAACCATCCTACCCTCCTTCCTCATGCCTCCTGGTCCCATCCCTACTGCCCCATCCCTTCTGTCCCAACCATCCTACCCTCCTTCCCCATGCCTCCTGGTCTCATCCCTCCTGCCCCATCCCTTTTGTCCCAACCATCCTACCCTCCTTCCCCATGCATCCTGGTCCCATCCCTTCTGTCCCAACCATCCTACCCTCCTTCCCCATGCCTCCTGGTCCCATCCCTCCTGCCCCATCCCTTCTGTCCCAACCATCCTACCCTCCTTCCCTATGCCTCCTGGTCCCATCCCTCCTGCCCCATCCCTTCTGTCCCAACCATCCTACCCTCCTTCCCCATAACTCCTGTTCCCATCCCTACTGCCCCATCTTTCCTGTCCCATCCTGATAATGCGTTAGCTTCGTCCATGATATTGCAAACGTCTATGGCGTAGGTAAACTTTTTCCATTACCATACCGCCTGTTTGCGTTTGGCGATTATTTATTTATTTCTTTCCTAATTTTAGTAGAGATTCCTCATTTTTATATAGCATATATTAATCTGGGATAATGTAACATTCTAATGCTGAAAGAATTTTTGAAATTGGTCCAGTCGTTTTTGAGTTTATTCGTTACAAATTACAAAAATATAAATCCTTCCTCTTTATTATTATTAGTAAACAAGTAGGTATAGATAATCTATAATATTGTGAAATTCTAAATATGCTTTCTGTACCTTGAAGCTATTTAAAAAAACAAGTGGAATACACTATATAAAGTATGGAGAACACTATGACATTTTTTTCATTTATTTCTTGACTGTTTGTCGGTTTTCGGGATTCACGTAAAAATTACTGAGCTAATTTCGATGTGTTTTTCACTGATTGACAACAATTTCTTAGGCTTAAAATCTGAGCTGTTTCTATCCTCCGAAACCCGCAAATTATTTTCTGGGAACGATTTAAGTTGACGAGATAAAAAAAAAATAATCCCAATTTGAATTTTTCACTGATCGGTAGCAAATTTTATGATCTTAATGAAATATGTGACATTTTTAATTCCGGGATTCCGGTGGGAATTTTCTCAGGAGCGGTTCGTAATTGTTTTCACTGAAACGATAGCTTACATTATATTTTAAACGGTGCGGTACTTTGTGTCCGTGAATCCCGTGAGAAGTTCAAGTCAATTCACCTACAAATAAAAGAAAAAAATCGTACTATAATAGGTGCTTTTAACTTACACCCCACTGGCACTCTCAGTCTCCCTTTTTGCTCGGGATCAACCGCGAATCGAGAACGTAACTCGATCATATTGTAACATGATTACTAGGGTTTTGAGTACTCTCCAATGGATGCTTTTATCCGTAATAGCATGTTGTACTGTGTACTTTGTGTTATGTACGGCACACGTCGATGGCACGAAGTACCATATTTTAGAAGTTAAAGTTGAAAGTTGTAAGAATCAATACTCACTTATCATATCATTATAATTAAATTCAAGAGCATTGTTTTCTGATCCTTTAAACTACGATATTAATAAGATTCTAGATGTATTACTCTGATAAATATATATAAAAATAAAGCTTTACCTGCGTAATATGCTATTTCTTCGAGCACTTCTTGTGTTTGTTCGTTAATAAATTATTTATTCATTATCGATATCTGTTGTTTTATATATTGGCATTTTTATGGCAATACAAAGCACATACAGCTATCCGCTGTCACTGTCAAGTGTCATACGCCAGACAAAGCTGTATGGATGTATGGACTCAGTTTCTTTTCCTGCCATTGTGACGAATTAAAAACAAAACCAATTTATTCATGAAAAACAATAAAAAAATACAATACAACCATTGTTCACATACACATACACTTATAGGTAGAAAAATATGTGTGCAATCTTATCTGAATCATTTTTTTATGAAACATTTTTAATATTATTATTGACTTTTTGTAAAAAACAGATTTGTCGTAAGTGAATTCTGCGATTCATTTTTTTTTATTCCACGAGTTCAGCAGTTATATAGATGCGGCCCACATGATGGAAAGCAGTTACCATTGCCTATGGACATTTGTAACTTCATAGGCGCTATAAATGTGCTACAGCTGTCTGAAGGAATGACTGGAACCTGTCCACTAATGCGGAACAAAATTCAAGGTTCGTGAGATAGCATAATCTTAATCAGGGGTGCTAGCAATCCAGATGAGCAAATCTCCTACCCCTGGCTGTAGTTGTTTTGTTTCACCTCTTCCTTTCTTTCTCTTCTTCTCTCTTTCTTTCTCCATTCCTGGAAGGAAAGAATAGAAAATTTGAAGGCAAAATAGTATTAAGTATTTAAATATCGATTATTTCACTAAAATGATAAATACAAATAATTTTATAAACATTTTATAAACCCTGGAATATTTTGAATAACGCTTCACACCTCATTTTTGGAAATAGGTCTACCTTTTTATTATAGCAGATTCTTTCGATATGAAAAAATTAATAAAATAAAAACGCGAAGAAATTTTATTCATTTTCCATTCCTAGACGGATATATAAGTATAATCTTTTATAACATATAGAAAAAATAACATTTTCACAACCCTAATTGTAGTGTTGTTATAATAGTAATTATAAATATCGATTTAAAAATACAACTGTCCAATCAATTTAATTGAGCAAGCATACATTTTGCATTATTGACGCTACTTAAATTACAGGATGCGTTGTTAATATGTAAATTCGCAAATTAAAATCAACAGTGCTTGTTTACCAACCGCAGTAATTCGTATTTTGCCTTCAACTGGTCTGTTTATTTGTTTAATTTATTGAGGAACATAAATATGGAATTAATGAATGAAATTACGCGCATTTAAATTTTACAGCATTTGATCAAGGAGACAGGGACTTTTGTACCACAGAAATGTAATGAGTTGAGATATGGCTAAATGCTAATGCTAATGGCTAAAAAAGTGCTATATTTTTCTATTACAAAATGAATAACATCAGCTCTAAATTCTGTATGGAAGACGAGAAATCATAAAAATGAAAAAAAAGTTGACATCTAGTCAAAAAAAAATACCATTCTTTTCTACACCTTAGGAATAAAATAACCAAAAACGCCGATATACGTATATACGTGTGTATTTTACACATTTTTAACCAGCATCAGATTTTTTTTGCTTCTTACTCTGAAAAGGATATTTCATACAAACGAATACAATACGAGTATTTTTTTGTGCGAAATATATATATATATATATATGTATATATATATATATATGTATATATATATATATATATATATATGTCGCAGAACGGCCTCGTTCTCACGACATCTTTAGTTATTGCAGGTTTAGTGAGCGTCATCAGGATTAAATGCGAGCATAAAACACAATAGCCACGGTTTATACACTTTTAATTTAGATTTGATCAACATTATGACATAGTTTAGACCGAGCAGCGGGTTCAGGGCACCCGCTCATACTTCCAACTACAATACTTTCTTTAAAATACTCCATGGTCCAACTCGACCTATTGCCATCAACCAAATGTGTCAAAAAAAACTCCTCAGTCTACCCAAGTAGATATTACTCAAAGTATAGAGGGCGCGTCTGACCCCGCTCCGCCATATGCTCTGCTCTCATTGGTCGTTTATTAAATTACAATATTCATAACTTTTATTAGGTTAGAACGATCTTGAAGTTATAGAAACATTTAACAAATCTAACTAAATTACATTTTAGAAGTAATTATAATGTAAACAAATGATATTGTGCGTTATACATCCAGTCAACAATACATCGTCATATCGTCATAGTCATAGCTTCCCTCCGACATATATATATATGTATATATATAATAAAACTGGAGAGGTCGAATTTCGGTACAATGAAAAAAAATGCTGAAAACCGAGTCAGGGGAATGTAAGAAGTGAAATAGAACTAATTTAGATTTTTAATTTTTTTGAAGTGAAACTTCTTTATCGGCGTTGGAAATTTTTTTACCGTCACTTTTTTCGGTTACGCGCCATCTTTTTCTTATTTATTTAAGCAGTTTCTGTAAAGTTGCATATAGTAGATCATTTTTCGAAAAATAAGGTCATAAAGAAAATTTTGATTTCTGTTTGTACGGGCTAATCTTCGAAACGACTGGACCGATTTAAATTAAATTTTGTATGGTGGTAGCTTATATCCCTGGTGAACATATAGGATACTTTGATCCCGAAAAATTAAAGAGTTTCCGTGGGATAATTAAAAAACCGCACCACGCCGACAAAGTTGCGGGCATCAGCTAGTATCAAATATAATAGGAGTATACGGTGAAAAAGGGGATAAAAATTATGCATACGTTTTGTTATGTGCAAGTTTCATCAAGAGAATGCCCTTTATCGTCAACACGTGGTAATTGTAATAATAAGCTCATTAGTAGATAAAATATTATAACTTGAATTTATATAGCTTGGATTATTATGAGCTGTCAAGGTTAAAACACATGTTATAAGTTACAGTCCCAAAAGCATAATAAATAAAAACCAGTTATCTAAGTCCCTGAACAAATTATTTAAAACAAAGTTATGTTTAAGTTTATAATAAACGCTGGACATTTTGTTCGCTGATTAAACTCGGTAATAACATGGAAAACATTAGGAATGACAATCGCCCGACAAAAAACTAAATTTAAAAAATTCCTAATAAATATATGGCGCTAGGGGCCACTCTTCTCTCGATTTTTTACTTAAAATATATTTTGCTTGGACCAACTCAGACCAAAATTTAAAATGTTCCGTTGGTCAATATTTCACAAATTTCTTCTAAAAATATGTCGGTATATCCTATTGTGTTTGTATGTCATGACCACGTAGATGTCTTAAACACACTTTTCGTTATTTATTACTCTGAACTGAGTGTCTAGGTTGGCCTCAGTTTTATGTTGAATATTAATTACCACAGCACAAGCATGACTTGCTTAGCTTGGGAATATACAAAGTGTATCTCCGCCAACTTACGAGCTTTAATCAAAGTCTAGCAAATTAACTAATTTTAATCATTTTTTTTTAGAGTAATGGAGAATGGAGATGAATATAGGTTTTTTTTTTTGTTTCGAGTAATGTAATTAATTATTCGAACTCAATATAAGGGAACAGTTGGAAAAGTTCTAATAGGTTTCGATACTTTTTAGTAATCCAATCCGTCATTACATAATCCGTCTTTTAAGGTGGTTGTAAAAAATTTAGTTGACCCCTTAACCTGCGCGACACTGTTATGACAGCAGATATTTTCACGTCCAATATAGCTTCGAAACACGCAAAATAGTAACACGTTTATTAGGACGTGACAGGGAATATTAGATACACTTTTATGAGTCATATCAGTACTTTCAATGAGGTGCGTGAAATTTGTATAATATTTTGTTTAGTGAGCTGATGGCTACTGTAAGCGTGTTATTCTCGCCAAGGAGCAAGCGGAACAGGAGCCTAACAACCAGCGAGAACTCGTCGACGCTGTAGGGTGCCTCCTAGACCTTGGGCCGCCGTGAGTGGGTGGTGCGAGTGAGTCGCTGGGGAAGGGTTCTCTCGCCCGCAGAAATCGTGGTGCGCCGGTGTTCAACTCGCGCTCACCTATCCTCACGTGGAGCGCATTATAGACCGCCTCACGCCAGAGAGAGATATGAAGGCGCTGGAGGCTTGTTTGCCCCCGGCTGTGGAAGAAATCTTATGGCTCGCCACCTGCCAGAACCTACGAGATAGCTAGGCCAAATAATTGTGGCCCCGGCCATAAAAACGATGGACAGAACACTGAGGGGTTTGAGTGGGTATCTCTAACGTGGTGTGCCTATAGCACTTCTTGTTTGCAATGCTAGTGCCACCCAAACGTGGCGAATCCCACTGTCCCCACCGCGTTTCCCCCGCGGTGAATAGTCCTCAAACGGTTTTCCCTTCGTTCATAAAAAAGTTGGTGGATACTGTAGCCATGGTCAATTAATAGAACGAAGATTCTACACTTAGCCTGGACTAGAAAAAGTACTGAGCCACTTGAGTCAGTATAGTGTTACTTTCATATACTACAGTAGTAGGGTCTAGTGAAAAAAATAATAATACTAAAAAAAATCTTCTCATTCATGTTGCCTAGAAGACATCGCTTTGAGTGATAAGGCCACCTATTGTATTGCCTAAAAATTATTGTAAATATGGTCTGTTTCTGTTATTATATATTTTGGTATGCAATAAAATGTTATCTATCTTTAATACATAAGTTACGTTTACTACACGAGAACATTTGATTTTTATTTATTTTATGGCTTGGCTTCAAAACCCTTTAAGCCAAATCGGTTTTGGATATTCAGCACTACACAGATTATCATAATTTATTGAAAGTGTTTTTAATATATTTACATAAAGGGTAGAAACACTTTTTGTATTATAATGAACATGTCGTGTATACGCCCTAGCAGACAATGACGAATTACATGCCATGCACACATTTTTAGATAACACTTATTTTGTAGACTAGGTTAAAATTAAATTACTTATTAGTCTCTATAGGCTAGATCGTTATATTTAATAAAGTAATTGTTAACGAATTATTTTTATACATTACTAGCTGTCCCGACAGACGCCGTCCTGCCTGGAAAGGCTTCAATCGATATGCCGACAGCAGCTCCACCTACCGGGTCCAATTGTGAACCAACTCAGAAACCTTATTTTGCTCTCATGCACAAAAACTTATCTAAAGATCATCACTTGATCAAATGTATAGTTTACGATTCTATAAAGGACAGCCATACAGACATTCATTTTCATATATAAGAAAGATAAAAAATTAATATGGTGGTCTATTTTACCTCGTTGTAAGCTGTTATTCAAATTCATTTATCAGCTTAAAATATGGTTACATAAACTTAAGCATACAAGCCCGCACATATGTTGCTTATGAAACGTGCAAATTTTCTTTAAGATTATTAAAAAAAGGCATTAGAAGAATAACAAAAGAAAATACATTTATACGATTACATGACATTTAGTCAAAACGTATTAAAAAAAATATCCGTTTACGGAGTAAAATATTTATTCAACAGCCATTTAGTTAGCAGTCATGTGACGAGATAAAACCATGCTGGAATTATTATTTTGATTATAGCTCTTAGAACCGCTAAGATTGGTGTGATATCACACTCTCACAGGAAATTGGCATTTAAAGGTTAATGGTTAGTTAATTGTGCTTTGTACGGTGAGTGAGATTTCCGATGACCCACTACCCCTCACTCTATTCCATTCACTTTATGCCGAAGCAGGAAGACGGCCCACCAAATGGAAAGCGGTTACCGCCGTAAGATTTAACCCAAATTAGCGATGGATTATCAACTGAAAATTTCAAAAACTTTGTTATCTGACTATTGCTGGTTCAGTACCTAGATAAAAAAACCATGTGATGCTATTTGGCTGATGGGTGAATGACTCGTTAAGTGACCACCTGACGGCTGACGGTGAAACTGTGACTTGTCAGTTTTCGGTTTTATTCAACAACTATTAGCCAGCTGGCGTGTTGATGGACTACTTAGTCGTAGCTATTTTATGACCAATCGCTATATGAGTGTTTTTTTAAATAACTGCCCATCTCTAAGTCATAATCATTTCTAATTGAAATGCTGACTCTATATGGTTAGTTTACTCGTTAAATCAAAACTTATTTACAAATACAAATATTTTATTACTAATAAGTTCTATCTGCGTAGGAACGGCGGAGGATGGGTGGCTACCGCCCTAATCTATTTAGTATGCTCCGTAACAACCATGAGCTGTGTTCCAGCATTAGTGGCCTGGTTCCAGTCTCTCTTTAAAGAGCGGAAGTATTGGCAGCACGATAACTGCTTCCCATCAAGTGCGCCGTCTGCGCGTCTGCTGAACTCGTGCAATAAAGAATTTTCTTTAGTATCTATTTTTTTTTCATAAATGTTGTATTTAAAAATATCACATTAATATTACAATCTAGTCTAAAAAGACTAATGACTAATTTAAATATAACCTAAATTAACAAAAAAAAAATCCAACTGAAAAAGTGTCCATTAGCACTTTTCTTATTGTCTCTATTAAGGGGAAGACACTTTGTTCATGTGTTCTTTAATAAGTTAGCACAGCACACTGCACTTATTTTTTTTATAGCACTAGTTTAGTACAAACTGTTTTGTAGTATATAAAATTGAAGCAAATCTCCATGCCGTGTCAAGTGTGTGCGAACGACCTTGCGTGACAAAAACACATTGCGTTGTGTGCGGCCACCCAGAAATAACTTAATTAAAAAGGGTAAGATATCCAGTTACCTACTTCCTCACTTTTTGTGGTCACACACAATAACGAAAATAAGCTATCAGTAACCTCCCTGGAAAGTGTAATAATGTTTGTTTGCTTTTTCTTTGTATTAAATTAATACATTTTGTTGAACTTGTTATTTTCACACGCAATAGTTTGAGTAACAAGAGCAAAGTTTCTTTTGTGGATTCTAAGTTTTTAATAAAGAAAACTGTATGTATAAATCTGAGTAATGTAATTTAATATGTATTAATACTATGGGACATGTTTTTCCGAAATAAATAAATGAAAACATTATGACTGTAACACATGGTTCCAAGTTAGTAGTCGTAAAAGTATGTACAGTAACGGTTGTTACCAGGGGGAAACCAGGGTTGTTACCGGTAGGTTCATTGGCCTCCGTCTGCCAGGACACGCGGAGTTCGTCTTGCTTCCACTTACCCATAGCCCTTTTTTATAACGCAGGGGTAGCATTTCTACTCTGTGTCCGGGCCTAAGAGGAGGACACCGCTGGGTGGGCGTTCTAATGGCCAGTCCTCCACGCTGTCTTCCGAACAGAATAAACCGCAAAGAACCGACCGTCGGACTACACACTAAGGCTTAACCATGGGAACTAGTGTCGTAGAGCGTAGACACTTGACCGTGACGCCTCTACGCATGGCTATCCTAAGGTGCCTAGTTGTTCTTGGGTGGGCTACACTACGTTATTGATTAGGGGGAAGTCTGTGCAGTACGCGTTTTCGACTAGCTCTGCCATAAAGTGAAGAAAGGAACATCAAGTTATCCTCGACTCGGGTGGTCGGAACGTTTCCTCGAAGATGGTCGAGGAAATTCTCACATCCTCCTCAATCGGATTTACCCTTAAAAAATAACAGTTTAAAAACTTGATACAGACAATTTCAACATACTACCAATGACCCAAGTGGGTATAGTAGGTAACATATAAAATCTCAACATAAATTACACCTTTTTCAATTTGTTTTATATTAGAGTAATTTTTAAGTTTACTTTGGAAATTTATTATATATAATACGTCCCGAAATTCATTAAAAACTTTATATATTTTATGATGATTCAATGTGTAACACAAAATTATCATAACATATGCAGGCGGCGCCAGTGTCTATGCCAAATTATGAAAATGAAGGAACATAATTTAGTTCTACAGATATCCGCTCGCACAAATAACTTTGCTGAGGTGTAGTCAAAAGGTAGTCAGTGTTTATTTCCTGTCCGGTCCCTTCCGGTCGGGTTCGTTTTCCATGTTGTGCCCAATTTTGAAATTTGTTTGTGTTAACGCTCCATTGATTTGTATTTTAGGGAGTATCTTGCGCATGATTGCAATAAGTTCGTTTGAATTTGGAACGTATAATAATAGAGCAATGTTCACACATGTTTAAAGGAGAAAGGTTTCTTGTATTTTTTAGGTTATAATTTTTAAGCAATAAGAAATATTCAATTAAATGTATTTTCTATATTATAATAATGATAAAAACCCGCAAGAGGGGCTTTGTGGCAAAGCCTTAGGTGAGTAGCGACACCTCGTACTCGACTCAGGGGGCCAAAGCAAGGCCCCTACCTCTGTGCTTGCCTTAATCAGCTGGCACGGAGTGGAGATCGCTAGATCTAAGACTCAAACTCCAGGGGTGGAAGTGATAAATGGTATCACGTCAGAAGTAGTTTCGGTAAGCCTGCAGCCCACCTCTCGTCACCCCTTAGTCACTCACACCCATGTTGCCCCTGTCTTCTATGGCATTTTTTGGGGCCCATGCAGGGAATGGCGAATCACCGTCTGCTCATTTTTCCATGTTCCCTGAACATTGCGATGGGCAGACGCTATAGGCCCCATATTCCCGGACCCCTAGTACCACTAGCAGTTCACCCCAATACCCCAGTATTTTTTTCTCATTTCCCACTATTGTGGGATTATTTATATTTATAGGACTATTGTCCTACACTGGCCGGGGTTGTCCTTGGACGCATTAGTATATAGTGTAGACAGGTACCTATAATCACCGGTCAGTGTCACACCACATTGATATTAAATTTGTCAAGGGGCCTTTACGTTTTAGCCTTCCCATGGCCCCACGCAAGACGTCCTGCCTTGAAAAAAACTTAGAAACCGACTGCAATGCCACCTACTGGGTCCAAATGTGAATCTAAACCATCCTCGAATTCACTTGAACATACACAAATCAATTCATTCAAATCGTTTCAGCCGTTTAGGAGTTCACTGTCAACACACGTACAGAAGAATTACATACTTATATGTAAGGATTATTAGTTTATTTATTACATTATTAAATCGGAATGTGTATAAAATTATTTTCTTCATTCTTTGGGGCTGGCTATGGTTTCTACACTTTCAACGTTGGTTCTGTCCTGCCCCGTTTGCGGGATTTATTTCGTGGTACAGGATTTACGGTTTTCCTAGGCGATTTTCAATGTCTTTATATATTTCTTCCATGCTAGTAGTATTACTAAAAATTGACTGAGCTGATATGCGAATGGATCTTGTATAGAAAACTAAACAAGAAAAAAGAAATATTATATTACTAGCTGTCCCGGCAGACGTTGTCATGCTATCAAGAAATACAATTTAGAACCCGATTACAGTGCCACCTACCGGGTCGTATTGTGAATTTAAACCATTCTCAAATCCACCTGAACGTCCACAACACACAAAAAATTTCATCGAAATCGGTCCAGTCGTTTAGGAGTTCAGTCACATACACACGCAGAAAATAATTTTAGACTGTTAAAAGCATATGGAATGAAATAAATAGGGCATTTGACTGGCAAATCAAGTAAAATACTTTTTATTATTGTAGTAAACGTCGCAATCTCCTAGATATTTTATAAGCGTAACAAACCGACGTAAAGTCAAATAGCGTTATATACATCATTGATAAAACAGTAGTCAATATTATTTTTTTCTAGAATTTTTACAAATAGGATATACGAATATTGTTTTAGACTATTGTAAAATATATCAAGTAACTAATTAATAAATACCGTATCATTAAAACTTACATGTATTTTGGAGGATTAAAAAGACATGTTTCCGCCCGGGATCGAACCGGGGGCCTTCTGCGTGTTAGGCAGATGTGATAACCGCTACACCACGGAAACTTATTAAAATGTTCCAAATTAATACATTTAAATTATTTCATAATATATTTAAATGTTAAATATCACGTACGCGGTTACAGTACTTTCACTAGACACGTGCAATATTAAAATACTCGAATTGCGTCACTACGTTAGTTTACTTAATAAATGACCTAAATAAGTTCTTCATGCCTAGAGTTACTGAGAGAGAGTGAGAGAATATATTTAATTGTAATTCTAGCCAATAGCTGTCTCTCTCTAACGCTATGCGTGTACACAGACTGATAATAATTGTAAAAAAAAATAACCTCAAATATTTTAGAATTTTTTTTTATCAGATTCATTTTATTTAAGCTTGTGGCCTTATTTGTGCACCGTTTTCAACAATATTTCTAAATTATAATAATAACTGATCTGCGGGATGTGCAGATCATCTTGAAGTTTTACTTCACCATTGTTAGCACGGTAAATATAACGATTTGGTAGTCAAGCGACGATTGCGATACGAGCAAGACGTGTGTAGTACATTCGATAAGTGATATAGTGACGGACTTTGCGCGTATTATTGGATCGTGCAGTTTGTACTGGTTGTATTCAGTTGTACCTGTGTTATACTTGTTTGTATACTTCTAATAAATTCTGTTGCTGTGGGTTGTTTTGTCGCCTCATGGGCAGGTAGACAGACCACCCTTGCCCACAGGAAATTGTATTCTTGCCAAACAAATCGTTTTGTAAAAGAAGATTTGTTTCTTTCAAAGCATTCACTGATCTACTGTAAAAGCATGTTTTAAATAAAACATTAAAAGGTGAGAAAGTTAATCAGTGACGACAGCTAGGAAGTAGCATTTTCATTCGTAACGTTGTTCGTTGCAACCAAAACCTTATCAAAGAAAATGGTAGTTTTGAGAGACGACGTGTAAAAAGTTTTTCCTTGTTACCGCTATTAAGTTAACGGACGCCGATATATCCTTCAGATGACTTCTTTTGTTTTAGTTTCTCTTTGTTTACTGTTGTGATTGTAGATAATCATTTTATATAGTTTGTTTGGATTTTTAGTAAATTGACAAGGGATTTTGTGCGGTTAGACTTTTATAAATATTGGCGTATGTATACACGTCCTATTTTATATTTCTCGAATCTTCTTTATCTATAAAAATCAATTGCTGTTTGTTAGTCTTGCTAAAACCCAAGAACGGCTGGAATCCTGTATTCACACTGGACTTTGTGGGGTGGGATTGATCCACAAATTCAAAGTCGCTCACCGGGCTATAGAGTGAGATATGTTAAGTGTTTGTCTTATGGATAGAATCAGAAATGAGGATATCCATAAAGTATGAAACACGATCAGCTCAAGACTAATCATTTGACACCATTTTGTGATAGCTTGGTATAAAACCGATCCAGTCGACCCAGTGAACTGTGATAAAGGTGATGCTATACCACCTACTAAATACACTAAAACATTTTCAATCAAAAAAGGTTCATCAAGCTTCTCTGTTAATTATTTTAAAACAGTGCCCTTTGAAATGTGATAGGCTGACAGCGGAACACGAAAACTACATGAAACTCGGCTTAATTGATTTAACGTCGCCCGCCCAGAGGAAAACGAAAGTAATATTATTATAAACGTGCTTTTAGCCTCGACCCCTGGGTGTAACTTCATTAAATCGTTGCAAAATGCTGTTTTCTATACGTGTATACTCAATACATAAAACTGTTAGATATTTTGATGGAGTTTGTTCTCAAAATCGTTTTTTAGATCATAATATACTCATTTATTTAGTAAAAAAATTGTAGAAGGAACAGTTTTATTACTGATTAAGTATACTTACTTCTTAACAGTCTCGTCGGAAATAGAGAAGATTGCATCAGGCTATTGAATGAGGCTCTGCAATCTTTTCTATTTCACTTCTCTGTACGACTCAACGCTTAGTCTTCTCTCCATTATATAGTCAGTAAAAGCCCATCTAGGTTGTCTCTTCACTCTGCTACCTGCTAAGAAGCATTATAGGATAAGCTGTTTATCCTTAGGATGTCATCATTTCAATGTGCTGTTCTATCATCAGTCGCCATACTAGCAAACCATTATCTACTTCAGCCTTTGGCGGCGCTTTATGCACTCATGGTGTGCTTACTTTCATCCGCCTTTTATAATAATTATATCAATGAATGTTACGTACTACCCTCCATAGAATAGAAATGCAAACAGATATTTAAAGTGACCACGTACGGCAGTACGTTGGCTCTCTTATGCTAGTGTGTAGTGTAATGTCGGTGACATTTAACCAACGATTAAAATAAAATAATCACTGTTTATGCGTAAATTTTTAGTGATTGTTTTACTTTAACCACCGGTTAAAAGAGATTGTAGATATATATGAGCCACGGTAACCATTTACCGTCAGTGGATTGTTTACCCATTCACCTCCAAGCGAACATAAAAAAACAAATATACCAATTGGTAACTCAAACGATCCTCTCTTTGGAGCTATATTCAATTAAGTTAAGCACACGAGCGTTAAGTATGTTCACACGTGTCAACCAATAAACGCAATATTGAGGACACGGCATAATTGCGATGAGATGTGCTCCAGTTGTAAACGGTGAAAGCAATATTGACTGGGTCAGGACATATAACTTCCTCTTTGTTTATTGAATGAACGATTACAAACACACTAATATGTTTTGTAATAACAAGGAAGAAGACAACATAAATGACTACTGGCCAGTGAAAGGTGACTCTAAGAAGTATCTTGCACATGTCAATCCTTACTTTCTCTCTTTTCAACATTTGTTATCCCTATATAAGTGCGTGCTGTAATTGGCGACTGAGCTTCTTCGACCTATTTTGCACACGAGGATGGATGAGGTGTTACTCCATCCAGCCCAGCTCCTCCAGAAAGTCAACCAGTTCCTTAACGTTGCTGAAGACTTCTCGAAGGCTACCTGGAACATCTCGATAATTTGCCTTGTATTAGGCCACTCGTCTGCATTCAAGCAGGGCATAGGTGGTCATGTTTTCTTCCTCCAGGTAAACTGTACAGTGGGTTGTTAGTGACACATATATTGAAAAGATGCCTATTAAAGTTGCCACGTCCAGTCGCTGTGCTAATAACTAATCTCAGCTGAGATCAACCAAGCTTTAGGATCGTCCCGGAGAAACGCAAGACGATGGACAAGGTAGGTAAAGGTCCTAATATGATAAATATTGGTTGTTGTCAATATTTATCATATCAGGAATAAAATCCCTTTATCTCTCTGCCTCCCACTGACGCAAGCGAACAGAGGCTTAGAACACTAAACCCCAGAGTTCGTCAAAAATTACATAATTATATTAATTAGTATGTTCGTACATGAGAATCAAAGCCATACGTATATTATTAGTTGGGAGCAGCATCCATAGTCGGTAGGCACCCTATGCCGCATAATTAGCATCCTATCCTGTCTGCGAGATATTTGAATTGCGGAGGGCGCGAATCTTGTATAAAGATTTATACACATGTAAGTGTTCATTATTATTTTTAAAAACTGGCATTTGTTGCACTATCCACTACCTACTAAGAATCTAGTGTTAGCGTGCGATTTATATTTTATCCGCGCAGGAATGAACAAAGAATTAATTTTCTGCGGCTGGGCGGGCCTGTCTTAAGAGGCGACAAAACAATACACAGGCAGGTGGTAAGGCATTATCCCGACTATGGCTACCACCCCTGGTCTAAAGTATGTCCTTGAGTTGTGTTCCGGCATTAGTGACCAGGTTTCAGTCTCCCCTAAGAGAGCAGCAACGCATTTATAGCACCTTTGGTGTTGCAAATAATGCATGTCCATTGGCACATGGTAACTGATTTCCATCAAGCGGGCCGCCTGCCTGTCTGCTGAACTCCTGGAATAAAAAAATATATACAAGAAAACACCTAGAACTTGGAGACGTGTTTTATTTGACTTCCGAACAACAATTGTCGATCTAAAGCGCAATTATTTATAAGTAATGATTACCGCATTAGCTACCCTAGAGCTCTACTATGACATGTGTATTCGATCGAAGTCAAAGTGCGAATGATAACGAATCGAGGCAAGTAGTAATCAAAACTACCCGCAAACATTACAATACTATAATAATAATTGTCACTACTTGAACAAATAACAAATTTTAATAACACTAGCTATTTTGCGATCCATTCCAACACTTTATTGAAAATAACATTTGTAATCTAAATATTTTTTTCTTGCAAATGATTATTTTAATTAATTTATTTAGTTATTGTTTTAAAGCTTAATTAGAATTTGCCTGAAAAATTATCCAGAATATTATAAGTGGTCTGATTGAAATTGGCTACTTCATCACACATCTTGTAATAAGTTCTAGAATTATGCACATAAAAAATGACATGCTTTTTAATACCTTGTTTTGAAAAACCTTACTTTGAAAATTGCAACACAAAAATAATTGTAATTCATATTAAAAAATCTGACATCTAAGATACAGGTTTTGCCTAGTTTAGGTGTCGTATTCAGTGTTAATTTTAAGGCGAAATTTGTACATACTTTTGACGACGACAAAATTCTTTTTATTGTTTAATAAATAACTGATTAACTATTTGACTCATTAAAATTATGACGTCATAACCCATATCACACAAAATCAAGGATCTGTAATTTTTTTGACGATAAAAGTAGTTCTGTTGGTCTATACGACTGTCAAATACCCAATTGTCGTAGCCGTAGGATCGTCGTAGGATTTATTTATCAACGATTGTCATGTCACGACCCACAAAAAAATCCAAAAAGGGAAATAAAAAGTCTGGCGACCCCTTTAATACAACATTATGATTATATTTCAATTAATTGTTTTTTATACGTTTGATTTATATATAGGTCTTATTTTTTAACAGACTGCTACCTCCTTTGATAGCAAACTTTAATACCCCCACCTCGCAAAGATCGCGACCCCCAGGCTTTAAAACGATGCCACATTTTATTGTAGACTAGGCTTTAGGTCAGGCGACACTCGGCGTGTATGGCGGGGCGACGAGTTAACGCTCCTCTGGACACGTTAATTGAAAGTGGATTGGAGGTGACAGTGTAGAACGAGGTTTATTTATTTTTTATATTGCACTGTGTATGTGTTTTGTGAATGTACAACGTGTTTATGTCTGCCCCTTTTTATTAGATATTATCTAAGGCCCGTTATAGAAAGACGTAGGTAATCTCGAACTCTTACAGTGAAACTGGCTAAAGTAAGCCGATTTAGCAATAGGAAGCCGTAGGTATTGCGCAATACCACCGTATACTTGGTAGTGAATATATTGTCGACAAAAACTTCATGACTAATCAAAAATATGCTTATAGTTTTGAATTTTATTTTTATATTTTTCTTTATACATAAATCTTGCTGTGCCCGTGGTTTCGTCCACGAGGAATTCTTTTTCGCAGATCCTTTAAAAACTAGCATTAGTTACTCCTAATAACATCAGCTATCTGCCAGTGAAAGTTCCATCAAAATTCGTCCAGCCGTTATAGAGATTGCTGGAACATCGAAACAAGCAGACAAAAATTCTAAAAATTGCATTTTCGGAATCTCCTGGTCCGAATTATCCCCTGATTTTTTTTTTAACATTTTTATTTTGATATTAAAAACACACACTTCAATTTTATTTATCTGCATAGATATAGATTCCAGTGTTAGTATGTATGTCACTAAACTTCTCCTAAGCCCGTGGACCGCTTTTGATGAATTTTCGTTGCATTTTCATAAATGTTAGCTGTTTTAAATACGATTTCACTAAAATGATACAGTTTTCATAAAAACGATAGCTTATATTCTTTTTAAATGCTACTTTGTGTCCCGGGAATTTTCCCGGGACTGTTACTCATTATATGACATCAAATCAGGTTGGCTTCGACTAACCTCTATTATTGCTGGACAGTTGTATCATTATACTATTTCAAATAAGTTTGGCTTCGACTTAGCTCCTTGTTTTACTGGGCAGTCGCCTACATTATATGGACTTAGTTTCTGTAATTAGTTCATTGTGTCGCCCTACGGTGGGCATCATCAGATTCATTCCCCTCTCATGACAACCGTCCAGCCGAGGTAAAACTCCCTAGAGAGCTCCCTCGAGCAAGTTTTCCCTGGGCTCGAGCACCTTCGCCTTGCGAAGGCGCTCGCCCCAAAATCCCCGGTAAAGTTGTGAGGTCTTCGGACCAACAACATAGGGCCTTACTTATAATAATCTCGCTAAGAAAAGATTAGCCATCTCTTAAATAAGAGGCTCTTAAGCCCTTAATCAATGGCTGTTTCAAATAAAACTTGCCATCTTGCCTCTTAGCAGTCACTTAAACTATCTCTTGACATTGGTTATTTGTGACAGTTCTTTATGTGTTACTTTACCACCACCTCTTATCGTTAAGACGAGATTATGGGTAAGATTTTCGTTAATCAGTTGCTGAGTAGTTTCTTAAAATTTAAGAAACGATTATAAGTAAGGCCAATAAAGTCAAGTCAAATAAAAAAAATAAAAAAAATAGTTTCTGTGTTATTGTTATATGTTTTTATACTATATATTAAAAACCGAATTAAGTTTTTATGTCAGTAAAATAAAGCTACTGCCTGAGTGGGTAAGACACACTGCGCAGCCGCGGGACATTTCTAGTGCCATCTAAAAAAATACGACTTTATTTAACGTAATCCCAGCTTGATACGTGTCATCAATGTTATACCTCCACAAAGTGTATCGTGGCACGATATTCAATGTAAGTACAGTATCGTGGCGGTCTCTAGTGGAATCTGGTGTGGTCCAAGTTGGAAACTCTCCTCTTTTAAGTCCTATTTATTAATTCCGCGTTTTGTAAATACCTTTCAATCCTAAAAACAAAGTCAGTCGTTACAGTTTGAGACTCCCGATATACAGTAGACTAACTTTAGTAACACGGGACAGTGTACGTGTAAGCTGAACGGAGCTACGAATGCATAGTAAGAAAAACCCTACCATTTGCGCTTACGAATAAAATTCAATACACATTTATTTCATGTCGGAAACCGTTCTGCGTTTTATTGTGCAAGCGAAAACTAGTGACCGGAAATATAAACTTTGTTTGCGTTGCTATTGTAAGAAATATTCATTAAGTAAGTCCCTAAGTGTGGTTAGACATATTTGTGATTAATAGTGAATTGTAACGGTGGCGCCAGTAAAATGCGACGTGAGCGCCATCATTTCAGCTTTATTAGTCCATTCCTAAGGATAAGTATTTTTTCTGGATGAAATGTACCCTATGTCGTTATATATATCCCTGACTATTATTATGCAAAATTTCATGACTATGTAACGCGTAGTTAGGGCGCGTACACGTCACAAACAAATTCATATTTGTATTTAAATCTCCCTTTTCATTCATCTTGTCTCATTTATTTGGGGTCGCAACAATATGTATTTTCTATCCATAATTGTCATTGTCCATTTATTCTGGCAGACGTTCTCAGTCACACGACAAATCATCATATCATCCTTCACACAAGCCATCGATCTCCTTTCTATAATATTGGTTAGGAAATAAGATATTTTTTTAAAAATGTGCTGTTCGAGGACCAGGAACGGAGTTACGTTAAATGTCGCCTGGAAAGGGCATAAGACTTACGTGACGATTTCTGCCAATTCACTCTACTGTAAGCCGCGCAAAAGAACTTCGTCCCAAAAATAGATTAAGGCTAGACCCAAACCGACCACCGACCGAAACCGAAACGAAAACAAGCAGTTCACACGTTTTGCATATGTTTTGTAGGACTCGCCGCACATGTGTAGCCGGTGGTCTGTTTGCGCAAAGTCTAAAGTTTCTTGTGCCTTGCACCACGTCTATACGGCCTCAGAATCGCCACCCATTCTGTTCGGATCTATTCGCGTGGCAAAATACGATATCACACTGGATATTGAATGACGGGACCGTAGTTGCTATCAAATGATTTTTCCTTCGCTTTTTTTACTATGTTTAATTTATTTTGAAGTTAATATTGATGAATTCTTATTATTTTAGCTATTATTAACGCTGTAATTGAAGGCAATATTATGATGATTTTTTTTGTTGACAATTTGGTAAACAAGTAGACGGTCCAGCTAAGAGAGTGGCTACTGTCCCCTATAGACGCTAAAGCATTGCCAGCGTTTAGTATAGGATAAGATGGACAGGATAATGGGGCAAGAGGATAAGATTAATAACACAGAATAGAGGGAACAGACATGAAGAATGAAATTGAGAGGATAAGATAGGGTAATGAAATAGGGCAACGGGATAGAGATAGTAGGAGTAGAGAGGGGAAGTAGTTCATCAAAATTAACTCTACGCTAGCACCAACCGAGCCTGCCTGATTAACGTTTACACCGTTGTATAGGTTGATAAATTTCATATACACTTTCCTTTATTAATAATAATCCATTTTTTGCGATCTTTTGAATAAATATTGCCATTTATGGAATTTAAACAACATATTATAGAATTAAAATGCGATATAATAAAAAGCCGTGCAGTAATAGCGGCCGTCTAGTGTTGGAATGATACATTTTAAAAGTAGAACAAGACTGGTTTGTGTAACTAGGAAATCTTATCCAAACCATTGCTGGTGTGAGAGATTTGATTTCAATAGTATTGAAGTTAGAGAGGTTTCCGCTCTATGACCTTTATGTGCGAGTCTTACTCACACAGAGACGTGACTTGTTTGTACATCTATGTAGTATGTTTAAGAAATTATTAATTACTAGGATATGCCCGCGTTTTCATCCACGCTTGACTGGTAATTCCCGGACACAATGTGCCGCAGCTATTGATTTAGCAAGAACTGTATCAGAGTAATCTAAATTTTACGCACCTTATGAACTACAAACCGCTCGGGAATATCCCCGCAGGATTCCCGGCATAGAAAAAATACACAATTTATTACATTAATTTCGCTATCGATCAGTAAAAAAAAGCACATTGGAATTTGCTTTTTTCAAATCTAGCTGTTTGAAATAATTCTCGGAAAAATTCCCGCGGGATTCCCTGAATAAACATTAGCGCAGAGTTTAAGGCTAAGAAAGTTTCCACGTGAATCCCGAGCAAAGAGACAAAGGAACGTTGGAGTGTCTGTCTCGAAGCCCGAGGTCCGCTTTCCTGCTTTTTCTTAACCACTACACGCGGTCTTCGGCATCCCTAATTGTGACGTTATTGGTACTCATGTCATCTTTAAATTAAGTTAAAGTTAAATCTTTAAATTATGTATATAATAAAAATATGTTTTCACAGTTTTCAGCGCGGTCATTTATTTGATTATTATTCCCTTTTTTCCGTTTCGATTCTTCCGTGATCACCCGTTAATACGTTGTTTTATTAAGATTTTATTATTCAGTAAATAATATGCCTATATATATAATGTGCCTTTTTACGAGAAATCAACGCAAACACATTCTCTGTGATTGTTTGAATAGTTTCAGTACCAATAGTATGTTCTAAACAAATATTGTTTGTGAATATAACTTTAGTAAATAAAGCCCCGAAATCTTATGAAAGCACAAATAATATCAAATATCTATTGTATTTAACTTGGCCTGGACCCGTAACATAAGCTCTAAGTTCGAAGCCAAAATAAGCAATGTTGGCTTCTCCGCCCGTCGTTTATTATGTTAATATTAAATGAATGCTTGCTTAACAGTGTCCCTACAATTAGTACTTTGAAAATAACTGTGCATGCTGTGACAGCGAGATGTAGAGGTTGAGATTAAACGATATTGATGTGAACTGAAATAAACAAGTTTATTTTGGAAGCGGTAATCTTAGTACAAATATTAACAAGTCGTACAGCTAGTACAATATATAGCACAATGCGTGAGTGGGACGGATGATGTGCAAGTGAGATAGAGCATCTATTAATATGTGCGCTCCTGCGTTGCGCTAGCCAGCAGTAAGAGAGAATAAGAATATCAGAGAATACTGAGATTATATGGTAAAAAATGTACAGGAAAGAATAGTATATATGGTGCTACACATTTGTAAGATCTTGTAAAACCATGACTTTCTCCAATATTTTATTATGAATCTCAATATTCTTGCGCCCCAGGGACCCTGCGCCCAGGTCGCCCGGGTGCTTTGCACCCGTTGCAACCCAGAGTAAAGATAGCCGTGCCCTTGTTTAAATGTTATATATAAAAAAGAAAATTTAAATTTAACAAACATTGTTATGGCACTCACAATAAACAATATTAGTTTAAAGAAAGCTTTATCATCGACATGTTCGACCGCTCCTTGCACCCCATAAGTTTTTTTTTTATATTTAAAAGTGGCCTACGCCAAATTTAGTCAATATCAGAAATGTTAAAAAATAGAAAGAAAAACCATTTGAAGAAATAGCGACATACTCAAATTTCTGATATGTATCTTAAAAATAAAAACATATTTTAAGAATTTGTATGCCGCAGGTTCAGCAAACAAGATTCGCACTCAGCTTATTGCTCTGGCGAACTAATATGCTATACAATATCATATATCGACTTATAACTAGCCATATCATAATAAAAATTACTTGGTTTAATGTTATGGGTCAAATTATTCTTGATTCGAAATTATGGTATTATATTGTAATGTTACATAGCTTTGGTCATTGTATTATTCTAAGGCCCGATTACATAACGATCGCCTTTAAATAAAATTAGTTAATCATATTAAACTGCCTAAATGCGTTGTACAAGACGCTAAATTTGCGCTAAATATTTTTAAAGAACTGTCAATGCGTTTTGTATAAAACGTATTTAAGCAGTTTAATATGTTTAATTAATTTTATTTAAAGGCGATCGTTATGCAAGCGGGACTTAGAGTAAATTATCTATATCTATTATTATATTGTTATTTATTATATTTATTATATTATATATATAATAAAATTGTAGAGGTCCAATTTTTGTACAACTAAAAAAATTTGCTAAAAACCGACTCAGGAGGATGTAAGAAGTGAAATAGAACTAATTTCGATTTTTTTTTCAAATTTTTTGTTTCTCTGTTTATCTGTTTGTGTGTCTGTTTGTACCGGCTAATCTCCGAAACGACTGGACCGATTTACTTGAAATTTTGTATGGTGATAGCTTATATCCCTGATCAACATATAGGATACTTTTGATCCCGAAAAATTAAAGAGTTCCTGTGGGATTATTAAAAAACCGCACCATGTGGACGAAGTCGCGGACAGAAGCTATCGTTTATATGGCAAAACAAAGTTTACCGGGTCAGCTAGTAAATAAAGGTATTAAACTACGAGTAACAATCGCGTAAAAATAATTTAAAAAATGACTAAATAGATTTTTTTAAATTGGTTTATAATTTAGTAAATTGAAAACCGATATGTAGAGTTAGTAAAGAGAAAGTTTTATTACGTGAACCAAAAACCTTTATTTGCAAGTTGCAGTGGAAAGTTGAAACCGGAAGTAACAGTCTGGTGCAGGGCACTGTCTCGTCGAGATATTCAGCACTTCCGGTCCGCTTCAAGGAAAGGAAATGAACATGTCGGAAAATTTAAAACTATTGAATGCTTATCGATTTTAAAATATTTTGATGCGCTTTCGATTCCAAAAATAATCTTACACTTTATTTACATATTGTTACAAGTTGGGCCACCTGTATTCAAAACACATTTATTACCTGCCGCGGCGTTTGAGCTAATAACATTGAAACTGTTTTATTATGTTTTATTATGACTATCTTCTTTTGTTTACTTTGTATTAAAATTTTGTAATTAGAAAACGGCCTATAGTGTATTGTACTCATTTATGGCCGTTCGCAGGCATAATTACGCAGGTGTACGGATTACGTCTTCTGGGAAATTGCATCGACGCTTGCCAGGTAGACATATTGCATCGGTGCATTAAAGAAGAATGGCTCAATGGAGAGATAGTCAGTCTAGCGAGAACCACGATCGAGGCGAGACTTATGTACATTCAATAATCTATATAGTGACAGACTTTGTGCATGTTATTGAATCGCGCATTACGTTTGAACTGAATGTGTTCAGTTATATTTGTACCTGTGTTATACGTGTTTGTATAGTTCTAATAAATTCTATAATAATTCCAACGGCATTTTAATTCGAGTCCTGCAACTCGTAACAATATAATAATAAAAGTTATAGGTCAATTTGCAATAGCACGCTATACCCTAAAGGATTAATTGAGGCCGTCAGCGCTAAAGCGGCCTAACCCTCAATTTATTATATTCGGAGATAAATACTGGAAATTATGTAAAACTAAGGAAATGCAAAAAAGTTTTTGGAACGCCATCTATTATCAAGTGACAAAACCAAAGATAGACCATTCTTGCATTATATTTTAGCACGTTTTACATAATTTCCAGTATTTATCTCCGAACATATTAAATTGAGGGGTAGGCCGCTTTAGCGCTGACGGCCTCAATTATAATCATATTTTTGTACATACATCAAGCATTGTGTAAATTAATTGATTTGTTATTCAACCATTGAAGATAATGTGTAAACTTACTACATCTTTGATAACTTTGTGTAAACAAAGTTACCAAAAATAAAAGCCTTTAAGTAAAAAAAAATATTCGAAAACGTAACAATCCAGAAAACATTTTTCCACCAGCCCAAAAGTGCTAACCACATGTCAGATCACACATCACAAGTCCCCCATAACAATAGGTTACAGTTTCCCTTATTGATAAAACAGTATTGGCTGCCGATCTGAAGAGAGGGTCCGAATGCAACGATTGCAACTTGTAGATACTGGTTATCGGTTGGGGCATTTTGATTTTTTCCATTTGAGTCGTAAGGGTGAGGAACGGTCCAAGGTATGAGATTGTTTGTATTTACGTAATAAATTTTATTCCTTTAAATATAAAATAAATTGTATATGTCAGTGCAAATACAACAATTAACGCATTACAAAAACAATAATCATTTATTCAAATATTATGTGTTTATTGTAAATTAACGCTTATTATTGCTCGAGCCGCCGAACGGGGTGGACCTCTGTGGGAAGTCGTAAAGCTCTTGAAATAAACGATACCGAGTACTCTTGAAATTCTATTTCGAGGACTCAAGTATGGGTCGTCACCAAGAAGCCAACAAACGTAACATCAGCATTGCTGTCGTCACACTCTTTATAAACACCATGGAGGTTCTGGAACTCCCTAAAAAAATGAAAATAGATTGGAAGAAAACACCTGTTCTTTTGACAAAACACTTTTATTAACTTACATAGCTATGCGTGATTCTTCTCCGCAGGGTTGCCCCCACACGCACAACTACGACGCACTGTCCCGACGATAAGATGTGTCACTCACAATACCGTCTCCAATATTGCGTAGACCACCCTCTGCTGCTGCAATGTTCACCCCCAATTTAACGCGCGTAGCCCGCTTTTGAACCTCCTTTTAAACTAATTCTTCACTAAACTGCCCACTTAACTTTTCACTAAATTCAACACTTGTCACTTTCTTCTATTAAAATCTTCTTCCAACCCTTTCATATCGCTATATAGATTCCGAAACGCTGTTATGTGGTATTCATAATATTATTATATACTAGTCGCGAAAACTTAAAAAAAAAGTGGTATTTTGATTAAATGCTGTTTTAAATTTCTAAAGCCAAATCACAAACACTTTTACCAACGATGTTGATTATTTCTATGAAAACCTTCATCGTAAGTCGACCTGCGAATCACTTGTCCGATTTTTAAATTATTCTAAAAAATAATAACTCTTATAAACAAGCTATATGCTTGTTTATATTTTAATATTAATTGACTTAAAATCTACATATATGTTGATTAGGTACTTGTAAATAAACGTAGCTATCAAAGTAGTCCGCTTCAGTTCATGACTTACCACAATTTCGAAGGGTGGATTTTCATAACCTAAAGGGAAACATCGGAAATTTTATGTACCATTCAAAGGCCAATAAATACCTTGTTGCGACGCGGCCCTTTTCCCCATTCAGTTGGAATATTATTGTAAAGAGTTTCTGTGATATTTTTAAATATTCAGAATTATTTTTTGCTGTTCAATCTTTACGGAAATTATGTTTTCTTTAGACTTGTCCCTATTATGATAGCTTTTAGAGCTTTTCGAACTTAACGATATTGCCTCGGTCCACTTTATGTTAACTTGAAACAGCAAGGGGCTGGGTGCTTCTGTTCATACATACAGATTCTACCTTGACCAGCTACATTCCTGTACGCAAACGTTCTCCTTGAAGGAAAAACTGGAACCTGGCCACTATTGCAGGAACACAACTCAAGTTATTATGACGTCATACTCTAGAATACAGTGGGCAAATGCCCTATTTCCTTTTTTTGTTAACGCTAGGGGAATGCATGTGCGCATATCCTTAGGCCCCGGGGGATGCCACCAAGGGGTATGTGGGACTCCCAGCTGTTGGTGCATGCACCGACCTCCAGACTACCCACTAAAACTTTCAGCGACCCTCCGCATCATAATGAGGCGCCACGGGACCGTAACCGTTGATATGACTGCCGTGACACCTCGATGCAAGCCGGCAAGGAGGGGTGTCCCTGACACTAGGACACCACACGGCACTGGGTGTGGCTCGTCTGGAGGATCCAAATGCCCTACCCCCATTCCTAGGTGAAATGCCCTATCACCTAGGAAATTCATTCCATAGGTCTAATATGGGTATCTTTTTCAAAGAGGGGTTACAAAACACCTTCGATGCTGGCAGCATGTTGGCAGAATATCCAGTGTAGCACATATCCAGATGACGGTTACACTTGCCATCAGGTGAGCCACCTTATGTACTCTACCCCAGTAATAAAAAATCAAACTAGAGATATTATTAAAACGTTGACTGGCTCGAGCAAATTTTATAGGGACCTTCTAAAACAGCCTAAGCAAAATATGAAAACATCGGCGACAAGTTATTACAAGTTGTAGAGAACCGTTGACTATTTAAGCGTGACACCTTAGAAAAGAGGGTTGCCACGCTGCTGATAACCAAATTTTAGAGCTTTAACCTACATCCCTAAGACATTAAATTCCGTGCTATCAGTATATACTTTCATATAAACGTTCATGTTCATCGTCTAAAGAATGCGAGTTCCAGATTCCATTCCAATAAGCTGAATTTATGAATATGATTCTAGTCTCAAATTGTAATGAAACTGATAAAGCTACCTACATAATAATAATATTTAATGTGCTTTAGGACTACTAGTAGGGGAGCCCCAGATGCTAAATGTGGACTTACTCGAGCGTCGTGGGGACCTGTTGGATTGTGAAGATTAGATGCTAAAAAGAAAAAATGTTATATATATGTCATATACCCTTTCACTGATGGGGGGAGCGTGTACAGGTTTTTTTAAGACTCGCGCAGAAATACTCAAGCGCGTCAGATATTCAAATGGGATGTTAAGTAAACCCTAATGGAACTCCTATTCAAAAGGCTGAGGATTTGGACGCGACCAAAAGTCATGGCTGATTTTTGAAAATGCAAAAAAAGTTACATTGAAGTACTCGAGCGCATCAGATTAATGTACAGATGTTTCAGCTTGCTGTCCTCATCGTGCTGATCCATAATCTGAGAATTATGTAGAGGTATTTCCTTAATCTGAAAAATAATTTAAAGCATAAAAATAACCCCACCCTGTATGAAGGGTTAATATATGGTGGAGCTACATAATTAGATGCAAGGTTTCTCCCCTTGTGTTATTCTGCCACGCTCGAGTAAATCCCAAAATCTTAACTTAGCCTCCCCTACTAGACAGTTAGCATGCAAACAGGCGCTATCTATGCTATAATAAGAAGTAATAGGACTATGTTATAGGAACTATTCATTGGTTTTTCCCAAGTGGGTCACAACGTAAATCTACGTCAAGGTCGTACGTGAACATACCAGCGGCTCCGGGTTGATGTATGCTCCGATACATAGGGGTAGTAGGTACGTGATTTGTGTGTTAACGAGGTTCTAGCAAAGAGTATTAAGTAGAACGAATTGAGGAAAATTTGGTGCCTACATACATACCTTTTCAGTGAATTCTAAATTTATCTCGACATTCAATTGGTTTTTTTTTTTTAAATAATATAGGTACTGGCTTGTTCGTCATCGCATGTTATGTCAAGTGGTAATACAGTCTAGAATAGAAAACACCAAGGAGATATCTACATTATGTATTTGTATTCTAGGATTATATGCTTTGTTTGATTACATAACTTTTATTGATTAACTAATTGCATATTATACAATTATATATACATACCCATGTATATGAAAACATGCGTACTATTTATTATCTACTCGTAATTTTCATTCTTATTAATATGAATATATTTATTTATTTATTTTTATTTTGAAATTTCTTTACAGTACGTATGTATGGCTGTGACTAATTTGAAGAGTTATTTTTAAAGTGAAACTTTTTTATTTTACTAAATTTACCGTCACATTTTTCGTTTACGCGCCATCTTTTTCTTGCCCCTACCACTGTCGATACCGTGTTACCGACCGGCTACGGTAGGTAGGGCTACCCGTGGTAGGGGCTTTATTTATTTAACCAATTTCTGTAAAGTTGCATATTGTAGATCATTTTTCGAAAAATAAGGTCATAAAGAAGTTTCATTTCCTACGTGTGTACACTACACTACGTAGTACTAGTACACGCACACATTTTTTTCTATACGGGTCTCGAGGTGTGTTAACTCAGGGGTGGGCACTAACGAATTGCGGCATATACCTGTAAAATATTTTGTCTCGTCTATTTTCTATATTTTCTGTGTCGTATGTGGCAAATAAACGTTTTCTTTCATTCTTTATTACAAGCCGCATGAAGGCACCCAAACTAAGCATTTCAGGTAAAACAGACGACGGTGAGAAATACCACTCCTTAACAGTACGCATCAATAGCGTCTTAGCAAATCGTGTTAGTCTACTTGGTTGGTATTTCCACGTAGCATGTGATGTCAGAGCCTACTCAGCTTGTCCAGTGATAGAATGGTGGTGAAATTATGGAATTCGGAAGATATCTTCTAGAAAACCAACAAACAAGGCGTCCTTGATCTAGATTCTAGAGTTACGTCTATTTTATTTTTTATATTACGTGTAGACAAAAGACAAGATTCTTTTGATTCAAATAAAAATACCTGCCTCATGCGTCAGAAGGTTTTACATACGATCCCAAATATTTTAATAAATTAAGTAAGTAAGATTAATAATATTAGTGCTTTCCTTACGTATCTTAACGGAGTTGACTTTTGTTATATAATAAAATACAAAAATATAAAAAACATGCCTTGTTCAAGGACATATTATTATCCAAAGATTTTATTCTTTGAGACATTCCAAAAAATATCCAAGAATAGTGAAATAATAACATTCTATATTTCTTCCCAATCTCATGCGAGCTAAATATTGATTTTGACAGAATTTCCCAAGGGCCTATTATTTGATATACACCCGTATCCCTTAGGTGACTGTGAGTGCTTTTGAGAACTGACGCATGTATTTTGGGCTTAGAAGAAGAATTCTAGGAAGGAGAATCGCCCACTAAAACATGTATCAATCAATCAAACAATCTTTGTTTGCAAAAACATAGGTACATGAATAGGTATTACATAATATAAAGTTTCCAGTATGTTTTGTCATTTACATGACGGGCAAAATACTTACATTCACTAAAGACATTTAGTGAATGTAAGTATCCTAATAATAACTCTACACTAATGTTCCCAAATTAATTTCAGTAAATATGTATGTCAAATAAATATAAAAGATTTGTTAAAATTATTAAAAATATGTTAAATTAAAAAAAAAATGTCATTATTTTATTTTGTTGTTAAACATGTAACTTTTTAAATCCCAGTTAACTATTCTATTATTTGTCACGTCTGTTGCAGGACCGACGGCCGATGAAGAAAACGAGTCCTGGAGTGGAGACTATGTCTCGGCAAACATAGCGTAGGACGGCAGCCAGCCCGGTGGACTGACGACCTGCACAAGGTCGCTGGCAGGGGCTGGATGAAAAAGACACGAGACCGGGATATGTGACGCGTACTTGGGGAGGCCTACGTCCAACAGTGGACTGAGATTGGCTGAAGAAGAAGATTCTATTATTATTATTTTCTTCGTATAGAAACGGAGAAGCTTCTATTCCAGTGGCCTGGAGGCCTATTGTAAGAGGCGATAAAACAACCCACAGCCAGGTAAGACATTTTCCCGACTGGATGGCTACCACCGCTGGTCTAGAGTATACCACCATAACAATCTTGACTTATGTTCCGGAATCAATGGCCAGATTTCAGACCCCCTTTTGAGGCCGGTATTACAGTGATAGAAAATGCCACGGTGTTAAAAATGTCCTGAGGCGACTGGACTTGTCGAAAAAATTAGGCGGCACCACATTTCATTCTTTTAGATTTTTGACGTTATATTATTTAAAACACATTTTTTTAAACAAAATCAATTGGGTAGTTGACCGGCAAAAGAACAGAAATGCTTTAAACATTATAAAAAACTTCATAGCTTCCTTGATTTTGTTATATGTAGATGTACGGTGTGGTGATGCCATAATTCTAACGAATCAAAGAGCTGTTTAATTACTGTTTAAATTCTAATTAAATTATTTTCGAAAGTAAGATGACATACATACATACATAACTTCACGCCAGGTCCCTTGCGGGGTAGGCACGAACAACAGAGCGCCACACAGGCCCATTCTTACACACCTCACTTGCTTCTTTGACATTCATAGCTCTTGTCATGCACGCTCGTCTGTTCTTAAGGCTCCTAACATCACCTTCTGCTAATAAATGATCAATTTGATCATGGAAGGTGTGTCGTGGCCTTCCGCAACTTCTGCATCCATCCACTTTTGCATTGTATATCTGTTTAGTCATTCTTTCATCATACATTCTTTCCACATGCCCGAACCACCGGAGCATTCCTTTCCTTACCTTCACCCCGACACTCTCTTTCAGACCAACTCTCTTTCTTACTTCGGTATTGCGAACGCGGTCCGCGAGCGTCACTTCGCAGATTTTGCGCAGTGCTCGCATCTCGACCGCGTTTACTCTACTTTCATGCTCTCTATTCCATACCCAACTCTCGCTTCCATACGTGAGCGTAGGTACCAGAACCGCGTTGTGTATGGTAAGCTGGGCCTTCTGGCTGAGGTTCTTAGCGCCTAGAAGTTTACCTAACGCTCAATTCACACTATTCGCCAAATTTACTCTTCTTTCTATGCCAGCGGTGTACCTTCTATCCCTGCTAAAAGCACATCCAAGATATACAAACTCATTCACTTGTTCCAGCATAACATCATCGACCATTATACTTGCAGTCGTTCTGGTTTCTTCTCTTTCAAACACCATAACCTTTGTTTTCTTCGCATTCAAATGTAAGCCTCTCGCCTGACAGTCATCTTTCATCGTTGTGACTAGTGTTTGCAGTTCTGATGGCGATTCGGCTAAAAGCACGGCATCATCCGCATACAGCAAAGTGCTAACAACTAGATCACCCATCGTGACCCCAACATCCATCAATCTTAATCTCTGGAGACAATTGTCCAGATATAGGATGAACAGCAAAGCCGACAGCACACAGCCCTGCCGGACGCCAATATTGACGTCAAACCAGGGCGACAGGCTGCCGTCCACCCGCACGCATGCCATACAGTCCTCGTAAGTGGACTGGACAGCACGCAGCAATTGGCCATTAATCCCATATCCGGGCAATATGTCCCAGAGGTCCTTCCGCAAAACCCTGTCAAATGCTTTCTCTAGATCCACAAAACCGCAGAAAACCTTCCGGCCCAAAGCCAGCTGCTTCTCCACGATATTGCGGAGCGAGAAAACTTGATCCATACATCCGCTTCCATTTCTGAAGCCCCCTTGTGCATCACACAGTAATCCATCGGATACTCTCGCCTTGATCGTGGGTCTCGCTCGACTGCACCTCTCGCTCAATCAGGTCATCGTTTCATACTGCACAAATGCAGTGTGACGAGTGTGACGTGGACCGAATTTCCTATAAACAGCTTGTACTTTATATTCGTAACACCTGGCAAATGATTACAGCCGCAAGCGGCCATAAACAGTAAAAGAATAGGCTATTCTCTAGAAACGCATGCCAATAAATAAGTAAACAAAAGAAGATGATCAGAAAAGACTTACAATAATTTCAATGTTATTAGTTCAAATGCCGACGGGTAATAAATGTGTTTCTACAAATCTGTACGTGGAATTTGGTTTTGTCGGCACCTAGGTTGTAACAATATCGACTATCTGCCAGTGCAAGTCCTGTCAAAATCGTTCTAGCCGTTACAGAAGTTAGCCGAAATATATAACCGACAGACAGATAAGACAGGCAGGCAGATAAGTTATATATAAAAGCTATTATTTTTACATTACAAACAGACAATTCCATTTTATTTATTTGTATAAAAAATATTGTTTTAAAATCTATTGTAATATGTGTCAAATGCCTAATTGAAAGTATTGCTTTTTTAGATTTTTTGCTTCTTATAATTTTGTTTATAATTTCGATAAAGTAGCTATTTTTTAACCTAAGATTTTTGTTGGTTGGCATTCAAAGTAAAATTTTCAACATTTTTCGCGTAAAACAAGAAAGATATGGTAAAACGACCGTGTACAGTCACGTTTCATATAACGCCCAGGTGTTATGTATCAAGCAAAATGGTTCGCAATTTGTGTTCGTGCGTGATATCGGGTAGGTGGATAGGATTAGAGGTGCAACGTTGTAGATATTTAACACTAGTGGGGTTGTGAGATTTCCTGCTAAATCTTTAATATTATAAAATTTTACTAATCGTGCGCAGAATGTTTGCCGATAGCCACATGATGTCACGCGTTGTTCGTCAGTAGGATTGACAAAAAAGCACTGTTACGAGTTACGCAGGAGTCAAATTTGAATGCCGTTGTAATTACTATAGAATTTATTAGAATTATACAAACACGTATAAAACGGGTACAAAAATAACTAGACGCTACTAGTACAAACTGTATAATTCAATAACACGCGCAAAGTCCGTCACTACGAGTATATCGCTCAACGAATCTGCGCGCGGCTCATCAATTTTTTTTTTTTTGTTTGTCTGTTCGTTCGGGATTTTGATGCAGATTTCACTGATCGATAGTAATTTCCATTATTTGAAATTTGCGGTACTTTATATCCCGAGAATCCACCGGGAATTTTCTTGGGAGCGGTTTCAAGTTATTAGGAAACGTATGAATTGGCTTATTGCGTCCAACGTGGACGAAGTCGCGGGCGCTGAGCAAATACCAGTTATAAATAAAATCTAAGTGTGAATTTTAACATATAGGTATTCCAAGCAGGTGTTTATCAAACATTAGGTCTACTGCTTGACATGGCTACTACAAAAAAAAAGAAACTGCAAAAAATATATTCAGCTAATTCTGGAATTTATAGACGATTAGCAAAGTAATTTATGTATAGATAAATAAATTTACACATAAATTACTATGTGTGATTCTTAAAGAAAAATTAATAGGTAGTTACTTGCTATAGTTTCAGCAAAGTAAACAAGTAGTGGAAGTATCGTGTTGTTTTATAATAAAATTATCCGCCAAGACTCAAAACTATTTACAGCGTTCTCCTCTCTGAAAGGATGGGCTGTTCCATGAAATTAATTAATGGCCAATGCCTATATCGTACTAATCTTTCATGGTCGCTACCTATATCTTACCGACCGGCTATTTACCTTACTGATAAAAAAATCGATTAAAATTCGATAATAAGGGACGTCGGTAAGATATTCCTGTGTTTTACACCGACCATAAAGTTATAAATTTAAGAGGCCTTGAATGAGCCTAAATGGCGCTCTGATAATCGTGCCTACCCCGCAAGGGACCGGGCGTGAAGTTATGTATGTATGTATGTTGAATGAACATTTAAACAAGAAGTGGTTTGTATGGTTTACATTAAAAATGGTAATAGAACGATATTTTTTTACATTTAAAGTATCTCAAAAAAATTAACACAAAATTAACAAATATTAATGTTAAAAAATATATCACCTAACTGAAAGCAATGTACATGTAAAACTGCCATCTAGGTAAAAAAAGGAACAAACGAAATATAATAAGTCAGTGACACTCGTGTTGTAATGTAAGTAAATAAAACACAGATGTCACTGTAACATCTGCTAATAATAAAAAAATTTAGCGTGTCAAGTAAGTTCATATTTATTGTTTTTAATTATGTAAATAAATCTCCTACATAATAATTTACATTTCCATTTATATTAAAAAAAAATGCATTATAATCAAAATGTCAACGTGATGTTTAGACATTTCTAAACGTAATACTAATACCAGCTGCATTTAAATTTTTTTCAAGACATTAAGTAATAATTGGACCTTTTTATAATTTTTACCAGATAATAGATATAGAAAAACCAATACCTTTTTATTAAAGAAAAAGATTATAATCTAATTATCTGTATTATGAACATAAAAATAAATAAATATTCAATTTAGTGTTTCTGATGCCCAAATATTTATTTCAACAGAATTGATATCGGTCGCAGATACAGCTTTTAAAGGAGTTTTAAGTATTCTGCATGAAAATGTAAAATCTTGTAATAAGATTTTATATAATTTTGTTTTATTTTAATTTACAATTTTTGAATAACTATCAGTTAGTCATAATTATAATAATAACACATTAGTGATATTGAGCTATTAACAAGTCACCACAGATAGAAATAAATTAAGATATCTAATCAGAGATCAGAGAACTAAAAACAAAGAAAAAGAAATAATGATTTAAACATTTAAAAAAGAGAAATACATTTATGTTACATATATAATAAGAAAACCTGTTTATTACACACTAAAATTCAAAATATAGATTATTGAGTTTATTCCTAAAACTAGACACCGAGGTACCCGATATATTCAAATCATAGCTGCGAATTAACTTATGATGGGTAGCGAGTTGATAATTGTTATACAAAAATCACGGATTACTGATAATTTTTAATGAGCGGGCAACCCGTGTTATGACGTTAGTATTAGTAAACTTGTACTTGCAAAGTTATCGATCGAAATGTTTGCAAATTTTATACACAAACACTTGTCGCTTCAGACGTAAATCAATGCTTATCCGAACACAACACATTGCCGTGAAATTATTAAAGTAATTTCTTATCTTCGCTCAAACGCGTCACGCCAGCGGTACTTAACCGCGACACTCAAAACATTTGTGTACGTTTCCAAAGTTTTTCGTGAAATACTTGAAAGAAATATGTCGAAGAAATCAGTTTATTCTATATTTGCTGGAATATTATTCTGTTTCCCGTTCGTAAATGCATACGAAGTTGATACTTACGATTTCCTTATGCCAAATGCTTATCCTCATTCGGTAAGTTCTAATAAAATTATTTTCTAGCAATTACTGAGTTTTTTAAGTTATTTAGGCGCTTATCTGCTATGAATATAAACTAGTCTTATCTCATAATAGTACGTTATCACATTATGATAATCTTGTTACAGGCTGTTAAGTAATTTTAATAACTTAAGGAAAGTTAGTAAAACTCTATTCTATTTCATATGAGTCTTTAAATATGGTAATGAAATAATAAATGGTAAAAATGAAACTCTAGGTAACATTATACATTGGTCATGTCCGTCAGTTAGTTTCTATGTCTATGCAAATGGGCCACTCACAGCCATTTATCTCAGATAATTTTCACTACATAGCTGGCATTTGAAAATATTAATATGTCTTCTATTGTTTTAATGTGTGAATTGTAATTTTTGTGGCAACTCTATTAAATTTTTGAAAGGAACTTGTACAACTTATTTAGTAAAATAATAAAGAAGTGTAGATGAAAAATTATAAAATAAACCTAAGGAAATCTTAGATATATAAATATGTAGCTGTAGAGTTTCTAGCAGCTTTACCTCAGCATCATCTGGGATGACGGCCTCTGTGGTTAAGCGGGCTAAGCCTTTGCTGGCCTACCTCACTGAAACACAGAGGCTCCGGGTTCGATTCCTGGTACAGTAAATTTCGGAAACATATTTTCTCCATAATTTACTATGGTCTGGTGTCTGGGATCGGCCCCAGAGTAGTCCGTTGTATGTTACCCATAACACAAGCGTAACTTGCTTAATTTGGGGATATACTATATGTGTGTTTGTATATTATTGTGTATATTATTATAATATGACAGTTATAGGCTGTTTCATGCAGAAATAGGCAATGGGTTTTAAAGAATTAATTCGAAACCAATAACATAGTATACAGAAACAATTTGGTGTCACAAACATATATTATAACATTTGAAATTTTTGTGTTAATATTTGTAATGTATGTGGAAATGCAGAGATGTATGTTTGTGGTGTGTATGTGTATCTGGTGTGTGTTTGTGTATGTATGTGTTGTGTGTGTATGTGTGTGATGTGTGTACATGTGTTACTTAATTAAGATGCAATATTATGAATTACATTAAATATTGACAGATAACATAATGTATATTATACACTTATGTAGCTCTGCATTCAAAGCATCATTTTTTATCACTTTAAATAAGATGCCTTTAGACACAGTCTAATGGTAAGTTTGAATACTGCTTTAAGAACTGTAAAGAAGCTTTCAAACTTCAAGCTGCACCATAAGGGTAGCAAATTGATATACATAGTAGGTTTGTTTTATAACTTATATAGTACCTTCTACAAGGTAGGTCAACTAAAACCAGCTATTATCATAGAAAAAAGAATTTTCTGTACCAATTAATTTGAGTAATGTTGTAAATTGTTTGACATTAAAATTATTTCTCAGGAGGCCATTACCTAAATTATCATATTACTTTTGAAATTAACTCTTTAATTAATTAGTTGTACTTAATTTTTAATGGATTTGGTTGATAAAAATGATAATAAAGTCTAGTACTGTTTGGATATATCATTTATAGCACATAGAAATGTAGCAGCTAAGAACTCTTTTAAGATTACTTTGTGGGGTCCATAGTCAAATATGAAAGCAGGAAATTTGTCATCTCTAAAGCTGTGTACTTACCTGAGAGCCATAAACATTGCAGTTACTGTAAATAAAAATCGCTGTGTTCACTTGACACAGTATGGTTTTTTACATTTTGGTGTAGAGATTCCCTAGCACTTGCCTGTATTTACTTGGTGGTCGCCTTATATGAATTTGAAAAATCTTTTCAAATTGATTCCAATATTTTTGTGTGTATCTGAGTCGGGTTCACATGGATCAGATTAACAATGCGGTAGATGGCATTCTAATAGTGTTATAGATTTTATTTTTTTCAAGCCACGACAATGTTTACTGGGCCCACTAGTTTAAAAATATTTTTAAGTGACACTACAGAACGAAATTACTTTTTCATTTAAGTCAACTTTAAAACATTAGTTTTTGCATTATGATTAATGTACTTTTAAAATAAACTACCTGTATGCCGGCAACTACTAGGTTAAACCCAATGACAAATATTTCAAATGTATTTGGCATAATGCAAACACCAAACGGTTTTAATATTTGCTTTTGTAATTTGACAAGTCACAGTTTATTGAAATATACTTGTTTATGACTTTTGTTCCGGCTAAAGTATTTATTTCTTAGATATGTGTATTTATAATCTGAAGGCTGCCCCTTTTTCCATGACTTCTTCATTTATTATATCTACCGCATTCATGCAGTCATAGGGGCGGCGACTCCATGGTTGCTCGGGGGGTCAAGCACCTATGACTAAAATCAAAGTCATCAGTGTGTGTGGCACATCCTAATGGCACTATCACACCCACCCTACATACCTGCACCTCGCAAACTCTCAACTCTGTTGTAGATATATTCTGATTAAAATAGATTGTCAATAGTTAGCCTTTAAAATATTCATTCATCCAGTAAAAATATTTCTTATAAAGCTAAAGAAAAGTTTTAACGTAAAGGTAGTGTTATCCCCGCATATTGCTAATGCGCTGGAACCTTGTCAAATTAACATACACATGACGTCATCCGCAACTAAAATGTACGCGTACTCGCCGGCACGTGATTACTGAGTGTTCGGCTACGGTTACGTCACCAAAATGGCGGCCAGGCGCATAAGCAATTTTCGGGGATAGTAATAACTGTTTTTTCTGTTCCTGCTAATAAAAGTTGTGTTACACAATGATATCATAGTGGCTTAATTTTTACATTTTTGTTAAACTTAATTAATATTGTATTAATACACTCACACTTACATATTTAGATAAAGTACCTATTCATACATACATACATACATACATATATACATACATACATACATACATACATATATATATATATATATATATATATATATATAATATGGAACTAAAGACCAGGAGCACACCCACGAGCTTTTCTAAAACTCGGCGCCCCTGTACAGTCATCAAGTGTATTGACACGCCCTCATCTACTTTCCTTATCCACAGTAGGTTTCTTTAATCTATGTCCAATGTACATACATCAGGGATATATAAACCGGAGCGTCCCACGTAAGTACGTAGGCGTTATAATATAGATTTACTAGATGACTTTGTTTGTAGAGTATTTCACAGTATCTGTATTTTATTGCATATTTGAAGGGTTTATCGATAACTGTTATTTGAAAGTTGATTAACGATGAGATTATTATCAGAATTATTACCTACGGTAGTTTATAATGTCGTGGTGGCGTAATGGCTAGCGCACGCGTCCCAACCTCAAAGGACGCGGGTTTGATCCTGGCCGGAACGCATGCACCACTTAGTCAGTTTTCTGATCTAATGTGCATATTGTTACAATTACCACGTGCTAATAACGGTGAAGGAAAACATCGTGATGCAACCTACACATCGAAATAACCGATGTGTAAAACCTACCAAGCCGCCTTGGACAAGCGTGGCGGGTATACTGTCCATCCCCTATAATGGGAGGCCCGAGCCGGCAGTGGGACATTTATGGGACTGATATATATCATATCATGCCACATAGTAACTTGTCTTATTTTCGTGACTTTTGGCATCTGTGCACGTAAACTTGCGAGTGCGGGCGCAGGCACATACTGTGACTTAATTGTTGGTAATTTTCTGATAATCTTTTACTACAAAATACTGCAGAACATTGCCTTAATGCTGAATAAAATTGATTACTGGAGTTAAAATTACCGTGATGAGATTATAAGCTGATCTGATTGATTTTAACTTATGTGAAAAATTTAGAAATTGTCACGTGGAATAGTTATCATTTGTATTATATTTTGATCAAAAAAAAATTCTGTTTCAGGACGAGCTATACCTGTGCACCCCTATTAGAATCTCGCCACATCACAATTATTATATAGGTCTGTATTAAAACCATGAATATTATTGTTAAACTGACAACTTATTTATTTTAGCCCTTTAATTTTTTATTACGAATAAGTTAATATTCCATGTAACGCTAATGTACAAACACAGTGAGAGCGGCGCGCAAAACGGGAACAGGTCCGGGCAGTCAAAAATGTTCTTACTTGTGAACATAATACTGTGCAGTGTCAATAACAGCCATACCGATTAAACACTAATTAAATCCCAGCAGTAAAATTAATATACGTACATGACGTAGGAAACTGTTAATTAGTTGGCCTGTCGGTACCGCCCCGTTCGCTAGCTGTTCTTATGAATATGATCATACAATAAAAGTATTGTGTATTGACTTTACCCTTTTGCGGATTCCACTCCCAGCACCGCACCCTCTGTGTTTGTACTCTAAGGTCGGACATATATGGGCATCTGAAGCAGACATGATTGACCGTGGTGAAACTGCAGTGGGCGGTCTAGCAGTCGGCCAGACATACACTGACTTTCAGACGACTATTCTAGTGCAGCTATTTTTATTTTATATATTTTTTAATTTAATTTTTAGGAAAGCTTACAAACTAATACATATCAGTATAGTAGAAAAAAAGTAGTATATAAAAAAGAAATGCTAATAACAAGCCTCCACCTATTGGTAACATCACATACATATATATACATGTCTCGTTTAATTTTGCCCTTCAGTATATTATTCATTCATCAAACGAACATAATATAATTGAGAATTAGAGATGAAGAAATTATTTACGAAGGGCGTTATATAATTTCTTCGAGATCGGCAACGCGTTGGCGGTGCCCCTGGTGTTGCAAATACATTAAGTTAGGCGAGGCGAGCTCTTTCCATCGCGTGGGACATCTGCTTATTTGCCAGTTTTGCAAATAAAAAAGTATATATTCCTTATAAATAAAGATATATTTTAAAAAGCGATTAAATTCTCTGTTTTCTCTTAATTCCATTATTGGTTAAACCCATAATTTTTTGTTCTGTGTTGTCTCTTTTTACATTTCTACACCGTAGTGGTTCTTCCTTAAAATCCAACTGCTTAAAACGCTTGCTGCAGCAGTTGACAATATCTGCTCAACAAACAATATTGACTATATGCTCAAGTGGTCCGTGTAAGTTGGCCAGTAATAACATTTTTAAGCTGCCCGTATATGCCCGCCCTAAAGAGGTTTAATAAACATTTAAAATTTCATCAGCAGTAAGTAACGCGACCTAAATAAAACGAATATAATTCACTGTACATTCGTGTACAATAACAGTTGTTTTGAATACTCAAACAATTATGAATGCATGAATAATATTGTTTTTGTTACAGTCGGCTTCCAACCGAATGCTTCAATGCATACGGCTCATCACATGTTATTGTACGGATGTGCCGAACCTGGATCTAACGAGTCTGTTTGGTTAGTACTAGCGTGTTAATAAACATTGCCCACTAGAGATCTCCACGCGGCTTCGTGTGAGATAACTTGAATCTCTTGAAAATTCTATTAATCTACATGTCAGAAATTAAAATTACCTCGGTATTTCATTCTCATTCTCCATAATAAAAGTACCTACAAATCAATGGTGCACTATCAAAACTAGAGATGTCACGAATAGTCGGCTGGTATTCGGCTTATTTGGCCACTTTTTCACTGTTCGCTGTTCAACCTCTGTGTACTTTTCGACCAAATACCCAATACCAAATTCTGAAAATATATTTCAATCGCAATTTATTGAGAGTTAATCTACGTATTAACAGTTTTAATTAATATTTCAGTACAATCTTACGTTTCGGCCAGTTTTTAAAATGTCAGAACCAAATAAAAAAAACCTGTTACTCGTGAATACACATTACGCCGAACATTCGGCAGCCGATTTGGCGCTTTGGTCGAGAACAAGGCCGAATATTCGGTATTTAGTACTCGGCTAAACCACTATTTGTGGCATCTATAATCAAGACCTCTTTCCTATCCGATTTTTTTGACCAAGTAAAAAAGTCTGATAATTTTTAATTCCCCACAGAAAATTTCTATCTAACATGAGAGAGAAGTTTTCTATATAGATTTCTATTATTTATACATAGTACTATGTTTTTGTTTGCCCATATTTCTACTCTTTTGAAACAGTATTGTTATGGCCATTGTAAAATGTTGGTGAATGGAGCTAAGAGGTCTTCATAGTAATCCGTCCAAATAATAAATATGATTTTATTACAGTCGATATAAACTAGCTTTGACTAAGATTTTCATATGAATCCTTTTAGTAGTTTTCATCTGATGCCGGGAGACAGACGAAAATTCCAATAGTTGAATTTTCGAAATGTGCTGGTCCGAATTAGGATGTTACCAGACCAATTGGTCGATCGGTGATAGAATCGATTAGTCGATATCGATCGAGCTGCTTGATAGTACTACAACCACTCCCGCTCCGCCAACGATCGAAGATCGATCGATTGATTAGTCGACGTTTTACAAAACGGTATCTATCGCTCAATCAAAGTTAACACTAATCGATCAACTTCGATCAACGTCGATCGACGGCATTCGTCCGACCGATTAATGTGGTAACACCTTTAGGTCCCATGAGTTTTTATAACTTTTGAATTCATTGTACAAAGAAGACACCCTCAACCGATTTCTTAAATTGTAGACAGATTCTGATTCTGAAATGTAAATAATTATTTAAGGAGCTGCGGTGAAATGCAGAGCAATGATGTCGACAAGATGTATACCACTGCCAATCCGTGCCGGTCAGGGTCACAGGTAATTCTTTTTTTAGGATTTGATACCTTAAAAATAAATCGAGAAAATGCTTGCCAGACCAGCAGTATAGTTAAGGGTTTCGTAGTTATGACAAACAAACACCGTTTTTATAATTTGGTTAAGAAACAATGAAAAAGTAATTTGACACCGAATAAACTATTTGCCGTATCGTAAGAGGCGACAAAATAACCCTCAGGCAATTGGTAGGGTATTTCCGTATGGATTGCTGCCACCCCTGGTCTAGGCTCTGGATTCTGTTTCACGCTGATATTCTGTGAGAGCGTAATATCACAGCGGCCCTAACAGCTGTAATCAAGATAATGATTCCAACATGACCTATACCGCATCACTGTCTGCTGCAGTCTAATTAAATAAAACGAGTTAAACCAGGTCTCCAATAATATAAAAATGATATCGTACAAGAAACAAAATCTTAATTTAATTTACGAAGCCGTAATAAATTAAGTGAGCAAACCTTATTATAGTAAACTTTTCTAACAACAACCAGGAAATGCTTGTTAGCATTATTCTCTTATCGATTTGAATAATATTCAAGGTTAAATGAATTTCTTGATTACAAGTTTATTATTTTTATGTATTGTTCGTCATTTCTGTTCACGTTTTTCTCTCTTGATGCAAGTTATTATGTTGAGTTGAATATTATATGAAAAAGGGAAAACCCTCTCTTATCGTGAGGTCAATTCCAACAGACATTGTACAATGTTTACATAATATTGTTACATACCAACAAAGAAATGCGCACGCCTGGCTGTCGTAAAACGCAGTTTATTGCCTTTCCTGTATTCGGAGTTCTTTTGATTACTTTGTGTTTAATGTTTTCAATTAAGAAAACATCCTATTGTTATCGTACTTGTTTTATGGCCCTTATTAGTGTCGAACTAATCTTTGTTGTTATTGCATTGCGTCGAAACTTGCCAGGTGTGCGGATTAACTCAGTGAACGCGGTCCTTTGATCTGTTATACAGTTTAGTATAAAACAATGCCCGAACGGAGGGGTGGGGCAGTCAGGCGAGGATTACGATACTAGCAAGAAGTGCGTAGTACATTCGATAAGCGATATAGTGACGGACCTTGTGCGTGTTATTGGATTGTGCAGTTTGTGAACTGGTTGCATACAGTTTTTGTACCTGTTTTATACGTGTTTGTACAGTTCTAATAAATTCTATAGTAATTCCAACAGCATTTTAATTCGAGTCCTGTGTAGCTCGCAACAATTTCAATAAAAAGTTTACTTTTGCTTGCAAAACTTTTGTTATCTATGATGGTCTCAAAAGAAGACGGTAGCTCGCATTTTGAAGTGCGATGGCGACAAGCGAAAGTAAGTAAATAGGCTAAAAGTATCGCAACGATCGCTCTGGATGCAACTAGAGTTAATGCTAGAAAGATGACGATCATTTAATTTTTTTTTCATATGACTGAACGATTTCAGCGTTTAGCCAAAGTGAAGTATTCATGTATATTTAAATTTTAAAATAATCTTCAAGCAAATAATTATCACGCGAATCTGGAGCTTGTTTTAGATATAATTTTTGTCTATGGCTGGAGCCTTATAAACCATAACACTAATTTGTAGGACTTTCTAAAATAAAAATAATTCTAAATTCAAATTATGTTAAAGGTATTGCTGCTGGCTAATGTATTCCAAATTCAAATTCCAATGTTACTCAGGTTACGTTGTGTTGTGCAGTTTTATTTTCTAAAAATGTGTAAAATTACTCTAAAATGAACAATAGCTGTAGGATATTGATAGTTTTTGAGTAGTGGTTATGTGTTTTGTGAGAAATGTGAACTGTATAATCAAATGTGGCCTTTTGAGTTCTCACAAGAACTTCGTTGAATGGCACTAGCTGATTACCTATAGTTCAGCTGTGCAGCACATAGGCTTAAGAAATTAAGAAACTATATTGTAAACTAAGATCTGGCTTAAAGGCCTAGCTGCTAAGCCATAAACCTAAATGAAATAAACACTAATTTGTAAGACTTTCTAAAATAGGAACAGTTCTAAATTCAAATTATGTTAAAGGTATTGCCGTTGGCTAAATTATTCCAAATTCCAATGTTACTCAGGCTACGTTCCAGAAGGTATTCTCAACGACCGCGATTTTCCCGTTCCATTTGCTTGCGGACGTTACAATCGTAGACTAGTAAAACGGGCATTGTTGTCATAAGTGACGAAATACACAAATTTCATTGATTGATTTGATTTTTTTTTAAATTAAATTTGAATTCAAAATCGATGTCAAGTGATAGAGAGAGTCAATGCTCTGCTCTGTGGGTAAATCCCACTTCGACCCACCTGACATTGACACATTGACATGGGTGTTGTGAGCGCTGCGATCGAAAATGACGACGTCATCAGTGATGTTTTCGCCGCGATCATAACGACCGCGATCGCCTTGTGGAACGGCAGACGAAGCATTCGTCGTATGAAATACTAAAAGAACGCGTCCCTAGTTGTAGAAAAAAAGACAGTAGACGTTTCGCTCTCAAGCGTATAAATCCTTAAAATCATGTTCTTATTTCTCTATATACGTAATTGTTTGCATATCGTCCTATTTTGGATCAAACTGTCTATATTTATTAATGTTATCGATTACAGATAGTATACGCGTGGGCTCGAGATGCACCGAGCCTCCATCTTCCGGAAGACGTCGGCTTTCTGATTGGCAAGGACTCGCCCATCAAGTACTTGATACTGCAAGTTCATTACATGCATCGCTTTCCAGGTATGTAGTAGACCAAAATTCGATACAAGTGTAGCTCTAACAAAAGTTAAATACATTTTAGTTGACTTCTTCTCAGAATTTGGTTTTGCTCGATTTGTGTATCTAGCCATTGTCATCGAGTATCTAAGAATAAAAAAATATAAAATAGTCTGTAAATAAATAGTCACTAGATGAACCGGATCTAGGTTATTTACATTATGTTGCCTAAGCAAAATTGTAGGTCTTTGACTGATGCTGACATAGAGAGTTTTGTACTGGCTACAAAAGCCACGTTTCACTAAACAGTTGAGATTTTCAACGTAAATCACACGCATCTTGATTAAAACAATTATCAGTGGCTTACAGCTTTTGTTCGTTATTATTTATACACGTTTCAGAAAATAAAATTATACAGCAAAACACCACCAGACAAGTTTCCACTAAAAATTCCCTAGCTAGTATTTTTCTGCTAGTAGAATTAACTTGTTTATAGTGTCGAACTACACGTTATTTCTACTTATTGAAATTATTATTATTTATGATTTCAGAAGGCAAAACCGATAACTCCGGGGTTTTCTTGAAGTATACAAAAAGACGGTAATATTCATTCATACTTATCCTTGTTTTTATTTTTATCTATGTGCTATAGAAAATTGATTGTTATTCCAGTATGCCACGTCAAGCCGGTGTGATTCTCCTTGGCACTGGTGGAAAGATCCCACCGAAAAGTGTTGAGTTTATGGAGACAGCGTGTCAGATCAACGAAGACAAAGTTATACACCCATTTGCATTTAGGACTCACACGCATGGTCTTGGTGAGTAACTGGATAGCATCTTATTTTTTTTTTAAGGAAATGGGTTGCGTTCGAAATTCGAATTTCAAATACAATAGTGGTCTTCTGCTTTTGAAAACACGAAAGAAGAATTAATTGGAGTTCGAAATTCAAATACAAAGGCGTTTTTTATGCTTTTTAAAAAAACGAAAGTCAATTGGCGTTCGAAATTCGAATACAAAAGAACTTTTCTGCTTAAAAAAATACTAAAGTTGAATTGATTGGCATTCGAAATTCAAATTCGAAATACAATGGGCGCGTTTCTTTAGTATCTCACAACGCCCATAATGCTCTGTATGCCATTCCACAAGGCGACCGCGGTCGTTATGGTCGTGGCGAAAACGTCACTAATGATGTCATGGTTTTAGTCACGCAGCGCTCATACCAACCCATGTCAAGAGATGGGTTGAATAACCGTTCAACTTGAGCTTACGATTATGACGCCGGCAAACAAGTGGAACGGAAGAAATCGTGGACGTAAACATAGTCGTTGACATAGCCAATTTCGCTCTTCTGCTTAAAAAACAAAAATTATAATTGATTCGCGTTCGAAATTCAAATAAGGAATACAATGGCTCTGCTTTTTAAAAAGCTAAATTCGAATTTATTGGCTTTAGAAATTTCGAAATACAATGGCGCTCTTCTGGTTTTTAATTTTTCTGTTTTTTTTTTTTAACTGGCACTGTGTGTCTATCCAGTATCATATCTAAAAGTCGAGTTTTAGAATAATCTAACTCTAATCTGGGGTGAAGGATTTGTTCAGTTGTGATTGACGCCAAGCTTCACATTAATAATGTACACTACTTGAACATAATTAGTATGTTCAACTAAACGTTTTTCCACAAGTTCTCCTCAACAGTAGGTAATTTAAGTAGAATTGATTAATATTTCAAATTCAATAGTTTTAGTAACAATAGTAATAGTGTAATAAAACGTACAAAAGCGCATAATTTAAATCATAGTACTGTTGTAGCTCTGTATAACTACGTAACGCCACATGTAGGTACCTAATTATTTGTTTTTTTTTTATCGCTGTTTACATTTTTTATTTAAATAAATTACTTTTTTATTGGCAAAAGTATAATTGTTAAGATTTTAACCTATGACTCATTGATAATTTGATAACTGATTATATATCTGAAATCGTTTAAAGAGATAAAAAAGTTTAGCGCCCAACGTGGGGCTCGAACCCACGACCCTGAGATTAAGAGTCTCATGCTCTACCGACTGAGCTAGCCGGGCTGGTATATGTTTTGTTGAAATTGTGTAACATATTTTCAGTCTGTGACGACAAAGCACTACACCAAAGTTTATATAAAATTCTAATCTATCTGATGAGATCTCTATACATTGGTGTTATGCTACTTACTGTAGCTCATCTTGTATTAGTTACATGATCAATCAATTAACATAACTTTGGCATAAATAAACAGAATGAGTCGCTTCTTCTTCTTACATGTATGGATGTTATACTTACAAATCTCTCGTTATCTATGAAATAATATAATCTATAGGTAAACGTTATTGTATGTTCCTAAGCTAAACAAGTTAGCTTGTGCTAAAGGTTGATTAATAGTTCTTTCTTAGGGCCGGCTCGGTTGGTATTTTTTTTCATAATTGATGTATCTTAATGATACAACATTAAAATTACAACTAATCTAGGAAATAAGACCAATGAGTAATTTAAATCTGACCTAAAATAACTAATAATACTTAAACTAAGAGTGTCTAATAACATGTTTCCTACTGTCTTTATTAAGGAGAAGACACTTTGTTCATGTGTTCTTTGTTAATGCTTAGCACATAGCACTACACTCAGGGCCTTACTTATAATTAATCTCGTTAAGAAAGGATTAGCCATCTCTTAAATAAGAGACTTTTAAGCCCCTAATCAATGTTTCAAATAAAACTTGCCATCTTGCCTCTTAGCAGTCACTTAAACTACCTCTCGATGTTGGTTATTTTTAACATTAATTTATCAGTTACTTTACCACCACCTCTTATCGTTAAGAGGAGTTTATGGGTAAGATTTTCGATAATCAATTGCTGAGCAGTTTCTTAACAAACTATTATAAGTAAGGCCATTTATTATTATGAGAGTATTATAACACAGTGGTGGACAAAATCATTTGAGGCAGTGGCCTCAAATGGTTTTGTCCTCTTGAGTCTTCTTAATAAATCTGTATTATCAAGAAGCTGGATGACGGTCGGTATGATATCATGCTCAATATCGGCGTAAAACTGCCTTAAGCTAATCGTGTTCCTCACGGTGTGTGATAGTCCCGATGGCCCACTTCCCTTTCCCCCTAACCATTTCTCCTATCTAGGCATCCTTTTTTTAAAGATGGGAAACTCTATTGTGGGTCATCAGCCACGCGTATGAAGAAAGTCGGGGTGGGAGTTGCACCTCTAGGCAGAACTAAATATGCTATCCCTACACAACAGTCCAGGGATACCCACTAAAACCGCTCGGTATTCCGTTCTTCGCCTTTAATGCCAAGGCCACGGCTTTATGGCATAGCACTGGCAGGTGATGACCCGTCGGCCTCATCCACTGCCGGGGAACTACTCTTGTCCCCCGGCATCTTCATGCTCTCGTAGTGTGGGGTGGTCTGTAACGCGCCCTATCCCGTTACCCTATCCCATTCCTCTATCCCATTCTTTCCATCCCATCCTAAAGGCTGGATACGCTTTGGCTTCTATAGGCGACGGTAACCATCTTAGGTGTGCCGTCTGCCTGTTTGCTAGCTTCGCAATAAAAAGAGAGTACACCGAAGAAAGCTATGCTGATTCCAGACCACAGTAGGTACCTTAATAAAAATTCGTTTACGAACTCTTCTATCGAATCGTGCCTCTGCATTCTAGTGACCGGGCTTTTCAAACTTTTTGTATACGCGACCCCTTTACAGATTGAATAATTTTGGCGACCCCCTTGGGATATAAACAAACAAAAAGTTACTAATTTAAATGACTACGTTTACGTCTTTTTTACGTTTCTACGTTTATCCTCTGCAAAGAGCTGTTGAGCTTAAAAAGTACCTAAGTATGAGGTAAATTTAAATTGCCTTTTACCTTGTGCCTGCGACCCCCCGAGTAAGGCTCTGCGATCCCCCTAGGGATCGTGACCCACAGATTGTAAAACACTGCTTTAAACTTAACTACAGAACATCTGACAAGCACTTGACCGTGTTTGAAACGTGAGTACTTGTGGGACTTTTAGGAGTGCAAGTGTCAGGCTACGCAGTCCGGCATAACGACAACGGGGACACTTGGCAATTGATTGGCAAAAGAAATCCTCAGCTTCCTCAGATGTTCTACCCAGTGGCCAACAAGAGTCCAATCAGCAAAGGGGATGTTTTGGCAGCGAGATGTGTCATGAACAATACACGGGATCACACTGTTAGAATTGGGTAAGTGTATTTTTTATAATCTCCTGACGCACATGCTTGTCAGGATATTTATTATTTTCTTTTTTTTATATATTTTTTTTGTTTTTTCATTTTCTTTTCTGTCTTTTTTACTGTCGAATTTATTCTAATACATCTATTTTTAATACACTTTTTAACCTAAAACATTCCACTTGTTATTTCTTCTACTTTATATAATACTATTTCTTATCCTAATACACATTTGGGTAAGCGTGTTAAAGTAGATATGGATGGATATGTTGTATAACTAAAGTATGCAGGGATATATAGATAACAATATCTATCTATCACTTAAGAGATGTGCTCTTGTCCGTGGAGTCTCCTCCGATCTTCTCTATTATTGGCCAGCTGTTTCAATTCAATAGTTTCAATTCTTATTTTTCAATTTACTAGGAAAAATCTACACTCTCATAAATAACATTTTATTCCTTGTCGTCGTCACGTCAAACTAGGTTGGATTCAACTCATCCCTATGTTTTAGTGGGCAGTTGTGTAGATCAGTGTTTTTCAAACTTTTCATGACACGGCCCCTTTAGTATGAAGAAATATTAAGGGGAGTCGTGACCCAGACTTTGAAAAACACTGGTCTAGACTATATGGACTTGTTTTTTTGTTATATGGTATTGTATTTGTAATATACGAACTTTCGGTGTTGATAACGGAGAACAAAAAAAAAATATAATTTTGCTATAAAATCATAAAAAATAAAAAAAATTATTTAAGTTTTCTATCTTATAGTTTAGTTCCTTTAATGTTTCTTTGGTATTATTATGTGTAATTACTTATCTTATATTACTAATAAAAAATGGTATATCATTTTCAAAAGATATTTGGTTAATGTTCATTCGATTGGGGTTAGGTAGGTAGGTAGAAGGTAAAGAAAGGAATGCTCCGGTGGTTCGGGCATGTGGAAAGAATGTATGATGAAAGAATGACTAAACAGATATACAATGCAAAAGTGGATGGATGCAGAAGTCGCGGAATGCCACGACACACCTTCCATGATCAAATTGATCGTGTACTAGCAGAAGGTGATGTCAGGAGCCTTAAGAACAGACGAGCGTGCATGACAAGAACTATGAATGTCAAAGAAGCATGTGAGGTGTGTAAGAATAAGCCTAAATGGCACTCTGTTGTTCGTGCCTACCCCGCAATGGACCTGGCGTGAAGTTATGTATGTATGTATGTACGATTGGGGTTATTATTTTATAATTAATTAGGGCGGACCCAACGGGCATCGTCATTTTACAACGTATTATTTGTTTTTATTCCAGAGCAACAAATAACGACGAGATGTGCAACTTCTATATAATGTATTGGGTCCAAGACGACACTCCGTTAGAACAGAAATATTGCTTCACGGCCGGACCTCCATATTACTATTGGAGAATGACAAACTTCAACCGTATACCAGAGTTTGACTTAAACATATCTTAAGACAAATCTTGAGATTGTATTAGCAATTATTTATCTTTAGACTATATATCTATTAAAAATCAAAAATTATGTCCTGAAAACCAAATATTCCGAATTTAACATTTTTTAATGCATTTTAACTTTCGATAGATTACTATACCACTGTTGGTACCCTGACAGTCTATTCAATATATTAAGAATTCGTAATATTTTTCCTTTTAGCTATGAAATAATATATCGAGGGCTTCATAACATATAGGCGTATACGCAAAAATGTCATTTTATTGTTGTTTACTGAAAACTATGCTTGTTACAATTTAGAAAATCTTGCCAGTATGCCAGTTTACCTAAGAAGGGTTTTCCAAATTTGAGCCTTCTACAATCAACTAAGTTTGTTTTATTTACAATTTTGTCCCTTGTGTAAAACTGCACTTTTGTTTGTACGCCCATTTGCCCTCGATATATAATTTTTTTTTTAAAGAAAATTAATATTTCTAAATGTTTTTGCCAACTTATAAATGTATTCCATATTAAATGTATATGTATATTTAATGTGATTTCTTGAGAATATATTATAGGACTTATAATTTAATTATCTCGTATAATAATTACACAGGTCCACAACAAAAAAGTTTTATGTTCAGGGGCCCAATTCTACTTTTACTAACTCGTCAAAATCGTCGGACACTATAGTCTCAATCGTAGGTTTGCCAGATATCGGTATTCTATTAATTCCAATGGCGTACCCGTGGCACGCCATTCTGCCTTTCATAAATATTTATAAGAGTAAACTCGTGACTGTTAAAAAAAATTGGTAGCTTTTAATATTAATTTCGGATTACGCCATTTCTACTAATAGTAATACCATTTTTTTTGTACTATTAATCTGCCGCTACGATATCGAGAAGATATTCTAGATTTAATAGATTACGAATTTTTGACGTTATCGCCATGGAATCGTGGTTTGAATATCGTCGCAAGCCAAGATATTAAAATAGTAGGTGTCAGATTAGTCAGCATTTCTGGTTTATTTTTCCCCGCTGAATACAAATCAATTATGGGTCAATGAGAAAATAATCGAGAAACCCAAAAAATTATAAAGCCTATGATCGTTTTCGATCGTCTATCGCTTTTGGGAGTTTCTCGATTATTTGCTCAGCGGGAATAATTTGACCAGAAAATCATAGTCTGTCACCCTGCACGTATAACTTTCTCTTTTTGTTGAACTGTGTTATTATTATGTTATTAATTTAAAAATAGTTGATTCTAATCAATTGTTTTTAAATATATTATATTTATAAACTGTTTTAATTAAAAGACTAATCTTGATCTGATTTCAAACATAGACATTAAGGAAAATATTAACCACTTCTAGTCATATGTCAGTATATAACGCTTCACCATATACGACTTTAGTATATGTATATATACGGTCTTATTCATATTGAGTTAGTGTAAATTTGAAGGCTTCCTTTAAGACGGAACCACCACAGATTTGTTCCCCGACTGTCACACACGGCTAATTGTGAAGCATCACTTTTATTTTTTTTATTTAATTTGTGGTCAAATACAGATAATTAAAATGAACGTTTGAACTAATGCTTTCTCCCTCTAACTACATAGAATTCGTATTAGAATAACAAAGACGATATAATTCTCTTGGTTTTGGTTCGGCAATTTTGACCAAGCTGGCAGCTTGTAGAAAAAAAATTGCCCTTATACAAGTTAAAGATACTTTCAAACTTACTCTAACTCAATATGAATAAGACCGTCGATCTATATTTTCTTAAGCTCTTCTTATATATTAAAAATGACAGCAAAATGTCATATTTTGTGTACTTTCAGTACTATACTATATACTCGTATATAATGCGTAAATACATATCGCATATGACTAAATTTTTTAATACATTAATGTCGCTTTTATAAAAAAAAATTGTCTGATATCCCATTATATATAACGTTGTTCTTACACACCTCACTTGAAGCAAGTGTGTAAGAATAAACCTAAATGGCGCTCTGTTGTTCGTGCCTCCCCGCAAGGGACCTGGCGTGAAGTTATGTATGTACTAGAGAATCTAGTAACCTCCAGAGCGTGTCTCTTGTTTATAGAGCAAGCACTACAGGTTATTATATTAAATTTTTATGTATTTGCCCACGGAAGATTCACTTCATTTTATATCGCTAATTATACCATCCCCCGTCTATCTGTGAACAAAATAAATTACGAAACTTGACCAAAATGGCCAAAATGGACTAAATGACTAAAAGACCACAGTGACCGACATGGCCAAAATGACGGAATAAGCAAAAACGACCAAAAAGGCCAAAATAATTAAAATAGTCAAATAGGCCGAAATGACTAAAAATGCAAAAATGAACAAAAAGGCCAAAATCACCAAACAGGCCGAAATTACCAAAGAGGCCAAAATGAGCAAAAAGGACAAAATGAGCAAATAGGCCAAAATGACCAAAAAGGCCGAAATGACTAAAAAGGCCAAAATGACCAAAAAGGCCAAAATGACCAAAGTGGTCAAAATGAGTAAAATGGCTAAAATAGCCAAAATGACCAAAAAGGCCAAATTGAAAATTATCCCTTGTCCACAGTCAGTATTTAATTTTCATACGTACGGAATTTCAGCCTAATCGGCCCATTAGTTCTTCCGTAAAAGCATAACAAACAGAAAGACAAATGTATTTTTATCCCGGAAACTATCCCTATTTTCGGGATAAAAAGTATCCTATGTTCATTCTCGGTATCGAAAACATATATACTGAGTTTCAGCCAAATCGGTCCAGTAGTTTTTACGTGAAAACGGAACAGATAGACAGACAGAGTTACTTTCGCATTTATAATATTAATAGGGATGAATGTTGTTCACTTAACACATTTTCCCTCTTAGACGGTCTAGGCCAGCATTTCTCAAACTGTGGATCGCGACCTCTGGTGGTAATACGTAGGCTATACTGACAAAACAAATAAACTATTTCTATTGAGCACACCGCACTCATCTCCACTTTGGTGGAGTCCCGGCCTAATTGGACCTAGTTATGCAAAACGGAACCAACTTATCATAGTGAGCGTTTTGAGAAAAAGCTGTTTTTATTAAAATTTTGCATACAAAAAATTTATCTATATTTTGAAAAGAAAATATTTACAATATTGTACATTAGATATGTATATAATGTTCTAAATATATTTTTTACAAAATTTTAATATGCTTTTTCTCCAAACTTTCAGTATGTGGGTTGGTTCCAGTTTGCATAACTAGATCGAATTGGTTTCTCAGAAACCTAATAATACCACTTTAGTTTTCGTCAAAATCGGCTTCGGGACTCCTTTGAGTGTTTTTCGCTATTTCATATGGCTTAGAATTTGGCCCTGAGGGTCCACTTGACAGATTCAGCCTGTAAATGCTATTTTATTCATCATTCAATATTAAAATATACAAAAAACTTGAGAGATGTCAAGGGACACCCGGATGGAACGAAGTTAGTTATAATGCGAGACTTTATTGCCTGTATAAAATATCTACTTGTGCAGAAACACTGTCAGGATTCATTATTGTTATTATTATTTATTATGTACAAAACACCTGTATACACTCAACAAAAATAATCGTCGCGACACCACACTGTTCAATGCGAAATAAAAAGACGAAACGAAAATAACTGGCTTGCTTTCTATGAGAGCGAGAGAGAGAGAGAGAGAGATACGCGCACGCCGCACGGCTTACAAATATAGCAAAAAGTGTCGTTACAACTTTTGGTCTTTGTAGGGTTTTAGCAGTTTCTCCACGTTTCATACGTGTTATGTAATGATGCAATTTGTTTGGTTTGAAGTAACTTTAGATGTATTTCCCTTTGATTAAAGCTATTATAACAATAGAATAGATGAGATGAGAGATGACAAATTATTATATATAGCAAAGTTCACAAAAAACGAAAATGATGGGAATAAAAAGAAAGAACATTTTTGACACTTATCGTCGTGGTGTTGCCAGTGTGTCATTCTTGCCAGCATATTATACGTAGATTTTTATGGCCTGGCCTAAGTCTAACTTTTTTCCGTCTAGCCCCCTTTCGCAACGCGCGATAGGGTACTTCGTTCCATTTGGGTGATTTGCATTTTCATTCAGCAATGAAACCAATTAGTAAAGGATCCAAAATTTTAGGAGATGACTCATCATCCGAGCATTAAATCCCGATTTCCTACTTTTTCTTCTCCACTTCGCTGGGTTTTCGGCATTCCTCGTTTAGAGACTATTTTAGAAGATAACTATGTGTTTGTAAGTCAAATCGTCTGAGACCTAGTTTTTATGGTAAGACTTAGATTTGTTAAGTACTAACGACCACGGCTGACGTGTAACGGACCTCGATTTTGTAAATATTATATTCTAAGGTATATAATTATGTTATATTTAGATAAAAATTTTGTCAGATACTTTCGATTTTAATTTCCAAAACGTCTGATTAATTATTATTATTTTAATATATTATTAGTTCGCCATTTAATTTAAGTCTTCATACATTGCTGGTTGTTCTAATTTTCCTATAATGGATATTTAATTAAATTATTTAGCAGGTGTTTTTTTAATTTTTTAGTTCTATAATATGCGTTTTTACAGGTCTATAAATGGTTAACACTATACAATTTTCCGTCCTTTTAGTTGATGGTGTATTTCCTCGAATTTATAAATACCTGAGTTTTGCATAAAATTACGTTAATATGAATTATCTCAATATATAAAACACTTATTAGGTTTTTAACTTTAAGTTCCATTTAATAAAAAAAAAATCCTTAATTTCTTAGGCTTTAAGCAAAATAAGTGAGATCTATCGACATTACCTATTCAATAGTAAATTGTTATGTTTAGCTATAGTTTAATAGTTATTTCTCTGTATGTTTTTGTTGACGTATAATACAAGAGCATAAGGATGCAGCAGCAGTTATTATCAGCTTTTTCTCGTTTTATATTTACTTATGTAAGTATAATATTTTATTTACATATACATATTTTTATATTTTACTAATGTATGTATATTATATCATGTATGTATTATAAGATACTGAATCGGTAGTGAGAATAATGCAAGATGCATCTGTTCTTATCATTTTTTGTCTATCCAAAGGTTGTCTGGAAGAAATCGCTAATAGCGATAAGACCGCCTATTGTATTGTAAAATTTGTTTCTGTTGACTGTATCTTTTTAAACACAATAAAATATATTCACTCATTCATTCAAGAGCATAATATAATAGACAACTGTGTAATGAAATATTATATAAATGTTTTTTTTTAATATAATATACTTGTGACCTATATATGTTTGTAGGAGTGAGTATACTACTGCACGCCTTTGTAAAGAAGTTCAGTGAACAAGAAATATTTCATACAGATTTAATTATTTACGTTCAGCTCGAATTGCATAGCAAACGAAGATATAAATAAAACTTCTTATAAAATTATTTTTATATATTTTTAAATATATTACGTTTGGATATGGCATGTTATTACTTGAATTTTGAATTACACGGATTGTCATCTAGTAAACAAACTACGATGACATTAGTAATATTTAAAATTACAAATAAACTTTTCTGTGTATTCCTGGGGTTATAAAATTGATTAATAATTTGTTTTCACAACGAATGCATGTTCATACGCTGAAATGATGTAAATCAATATATTTGTAATATGTAAATGATATTCAATTAATGTGTATAAAATATACATTAATATCTGGATTTTAAAGTCTAAGTACATTAAAAGAGTGTATTTATACAGTTTTACGCAAATGATAATTCCGACTGGCGGTTTTTGTTTGCACAGAAAAGTGCAGACCGGGTTCCGGCATGTAAATGATATTGAGCTTTATTCAAAAGAGCAAAAGGAACAGTGTTGCTTGATAAGCTTTCTCAGCTCTGTCCCTCTTACACGATTCCATACACCGTGGTATGCCGTATGCTTATAAAATCTGTGTACTATATATACATCGGGAGGAATTATAACCCCGTTCATGATAACTTAACGCGCAGTGTTACCAAATTATAAAAATTTACATCACTCAATATCATGTTATGAAATAGATTATAAATAGAGAATATTACAAGACGTAAATTTTTTGTGTTTTTTTGTTGGAATTTTCTAGAATATAGGCGATTTTAAGTGTTTTTTTGACTAACCGTCAAGTTATCGTGAACGAGGATTAGTTGTGTGAAACTGTTCTACTGATGGGCAATTCCGAGATGTTTGGATATTCCATGAATCGTAATGGACAACAATCAACTTGTTTCTTGATCGATTAATCGATTTTTTATCGATTGTTTCGAGTAAACCGAGAGTGTAGCCACAGCTTAGTCGCGTCGGTCCATCGGTGCGTTCGTTGATTTTGACAACGCCCGAGTCAGCATCGAAATTACCGATTACCGCTAAAAACAATAGAAAGACATCCAGGTGTTTGAACAATCGAAATAATTCGTTTTAAGATCTCGCCATTGTGCATCGATGACTTATATAAGATAAATGTTTAAAAGACATATTATAATATTTGATGTTATAAATCGATCTATGTATGTTAATAAAATTTTTATAGAATCCTAGGCAATTTATTGTATTAAAATATTTTATTGAGACCTATCAAAACCTAAACTAGAAAATGTGCAATTATTTGCCTTTCATTCTATACGCGAAATAAATATCTATACGATTTATAAATGATTGGTGAAATTCTTGTTTATTATTCAAAATTAGCTGTCACTATTTATTAAACGAAAAGTCTAGAATTTGTAGTTCTTTAGCCAACCTTTGTCCAATATTGGACATAAGCTTCCCAATTTCGCGCCATATTATATCCAGGTCCTCCACTTTCCTCATCCAGCCGCTACAGGCTGCACTGCGCAGGTTGTCACTCCAAATGGCTGTAGAGCATCTTATGCTACATTACCGAGACGGGGTCTCCATGTTAAGGCTTCGTATGCACTATACAGTTAGCCACAGTCCGGCTGTTACAATATCCGGTTAGCGGGATTGCGGCAATCAGAAACACACAATCGTATAATGCGTGTAGCAACCGTTTGGATGAATGGTGATGGGTCTCGCAACGTTTGGAGTCACCGGGCCGGTACGATGGCAGCGGCCGCATAATGCAGCATCCTAATCAGTTTCGCATTAATTTACTTATGCGACCAGCCGGACACCTTTTTTTTAACCAGAGGAAATCCGATGGCAGATTAAACCGCGACAAGAGCAGAACCTTGGAGGATAATTCGCGACCCATGTATGGGATTCACGAGATCGGGGGTGGCATTAGCATGCCCAGTCGGAACTCGTGCCATGCTATTGCCACTCCCCCAGTTAGGGATACCTTGCCTCTCCGCAGCCCTGGAAGGTGTGGGTCTCGGAAGGCGTCTTCCGCTGCCGTGGGAATACTTTTATACCCCGGCATCTTCAAGGTCTCAGGGCGTGGGGGATTTGTAACTCCTCCCATGGGAAAAGTGAACGCGAGCGGAACACTCGCGCACTCATCGAGCAGCCGGACGCCTGACCAGACTAAAGCTAGCCGTATGTGTAGAGTGCCAAGTCTCTTGGTTGGCAATTCTGCTATAGACATGACCATTGGCCAGTTCACTGCAATATCAACTTCTGACTTTGCGAAGTATGATTATACTAATTCTAATTTTCCTACTTCTTGGTAAAATAAGTAAATCGACAGACAAACAGAAATATTAGGAGTTCCAAAGGCAAGTTATCCTGGTGGGTAATGCAATTATAGAAACTATAACCGATCACAGACACCCAGACTAAAATGAATAACGGATAAGTTCATTTACAATATCGTCAGCGTCAATGCAAGAACTTGTAACATATATTTTATTTTTGTCAAAATTGTTACATAATATAGTTTGTTACATTTGTTAATAAATTGACAAAAAATATACAATCTGCGATATGTACCATCATACCATGTTATGAATTGAATCTATGCGTTTCAACGAACCTGCTTAGACTAGAATACAAACATTTAGAAACAGCTGCGAATGCTTCGTTATAACTTGTTAAAAATTATATGTTGCCATGGAAGAATAATACTACGATTGACAATCGTCGACTAAGGCTGGTGTGCACCGAATTTTAGCCGATAGTTAAAATAAAATAATCGCCAAAAATGTATGGAAAATCAGTGATTATATTTGGTTAACCGTGTGTTAAATTTCGGTGCATACCAGCCTAAGAAACTTATTTTAACTCTGAAAAGCTCCTAAATCCTAAATAGCTTCATAGATTATATATCTATAGCTTGTTTTCCTTTTATTATTTAAAAAATTATACCTAGACTAAATCACTCAAAAGTTTTTCATTATCCTAGTATTATTCTTACATGCTTATATTGTTTAATTTATTCTAGACTTGTTAGTCAGGCCTAGTTCTATGCATGATTGATTCCATACCAGCTTTATTGTATTGAAATTCCATGTATGTGATCCTCATGTTAATTATTAAGTATAAAATTATTCAAATATATGGTGTATATTTTATATGCTATTTTTATTTATAACCCAAGGTCACGGAGTATTTACCCTTGTAGACTGAAGTACCCTGGACTCGATTCTCTTGCGCACGCTAGGTATCTGAAGTGAAGTTTTTAAGCCAGCAAAACGTTGGTAACACCTCTGTTGCAAGTTTCCATAAGCAACAATAACCACTTTCCAACATGCAAGATGTAAGCATGTCAACTATATTCTAAATGACTGATTTTCATAAAAAAGGTCCCATTGATCCCTGCACCACAATTCCAAGGGACACATCTTACTATCTCCAATAGTATCGGGATCCTTGCCGTCAACGTAACGAACGACGTCCAGTTTCGGGGTCATCTGGAAAGCAAGGCTAAACTTACCTCCAAAAAGCTTGGTGTGTTAAACCGGTCCAAGCAGAACTTCACTCCGCGGCAACAACTTGCGCTGTACAAAGCGCAAATCAGACCGCATATAGAGTGATACTCACATCTAAGGGCCCTAGCACCTGCTTACAAGACTGACCCCCTCGACTCCAACCAGCGTCGCGCCGTTCGTATCGTCGATGATCTCATACTAACAGGCGGTTTAGCATCCCTCTGCGCATTTAATCACCTATATAACGGGGAGTGTTCCGAGGAACTGTTTTATCTGGTGCCAACGGCTCACTTTTACAACCGCACTGCTCGCCAGGGACGGGATATTCACCCCCATTTCTTTGAGCTCCTACGCTCAACTACACAACGGTTCTCTAGAACATTTATTCCGCGTACAACAATGATCTGGAGGGAACTTCTTGCCACGGTATTCCCTTTGCACTATGACATGGGGTTCTTTAAGAAGGGCGTTATAAATAGAGGTTGGCAACGTGTTGGTGAAAACCCTGGTGTAGCAAACGTCCATAGGCGACGGTAACCACTTGCCATCAGATGGGCCGTCTGCCTGTTTGCCTGCCTTATGCAATAAAACAGGTATGTATAATCAGGGTTCCTTTTTAGACTTGACTGAAATGACTAGGGGGCTTTATAAATAAAACAATATGAAGTTTAAATACTAATGCATAATATTGGCATTTAACGATTTATAACAATCGCTAGCCAGAGACTGATATGTGTTGACGTCATCATTCGACTAACATGCATTCAGTCCTTACATTTAATCTTCTCTGTATTCTATTTTCATCGTGGGCAGAACTATCAGTTTTACCCAAAACACAACAAATCTCACAAGGCAAGTCGCGCGTGGCTACCCCACGCACGAGCGTAGCGGGGGCAACACATATGCTTTGAAAACGTGCGACCCCCCGTCATGGGCATCTAGCGCCCTTCTGTTTATGATATGTTTGCAAGTAGCAAATTTCTAATCAAAATTGGCATTATATATTTTGTTGTGTTCCATTCAGGAAACTGTCAATTTCGTTTCTAAAACAACTTCCCGGTTTCAATAAAATGTGATAATAACAGCACTCTATTCAGTTGTGTACATTCAAAATGTAGCAAGTGCATTCCAAAAATTTTACAACCCAGTACAAAAACTTCAAACCTTCAACGATATAAGTACCACTTGAGAGAGATATCATATGTTGATACAATCATTAGATGCTTTAGCAAGCACAATATATATTTCGTATATATATATATATATATATATATATATATATATTAAATGTCAACATTAAATAGTTCAACTTAGATAAGTTTAAGGTATCACTTCTGTCGGGCGTCCCGATACGCACACGTTTGTTTTTTTTAGTCCAGTTGACTGGTTCAACAATCAGAGGAGTCTTATGGGACAAACAGGAAAATTAAATCTTCATATCCCACGCACCGATATGTTTTGCTGTATCAATCGCGCCCTAACAGGTATAAATATAAACATCTTAAAATATATAAGTATACGTAAATACACAAAGTTCAAATATGTCCCTGCAATCCTACAGGAGTAATAGACAGTACTCGTTTATCATCCCACTTGCTTTTATTTCCAACACTTACTGAAATATTACGTTAATATTACCTTTCATGTTCCTCAAGTACTACTTTGCAAAGGTTGTTATGATTGCAAATTCTTTATTAGCGAAATGTTTTCGAGGAAACACTTCGCATTTCGTCTGAAAATCAGGGGCGGATTTATTAATTTGCCACCTGTAGACTATTCAATTTTTGCCGCCCCTTCCGACTAAAGCAAATCAATATACTATAGTAGAATTATTTTGTCCGTGCAGTTTGGGTCATAAATCAAACTCGGCGTCAGCCTGGCTAGGGCGGTGAGCATGTTGCGCGAGTGCAACGCCATTATCGATAACAAATCATTCTTATCAAAGAAAGATTATGATTCTTATAAAAATCATTATTATCTTTTTTACTGTTAATTTTAAACTTAGATATTAATGAAATGAAAGCCTGTGATTGTTTCTAGTTTCTATATTTAATATAATTTTTAGTTAAACAGAGCAGAGCACTTGCGGAATGGAGGTCGGCCATCTTAGGAAGGAAGCTACCACAGACTATATACATGTCATAGATCTGTCAATTCTATAGATTTGTTGCGTTCCCTTTAACACCCCCCCCTCAACAAATATTTTCCTACCATTTAATATAATCATTACTTTACATTTACAGGTGTTTTATTTCTACAAGCCCTTGACAATACTAAAAATATTTCTTAATTTATAAGCTTCCTAACTAACATGTATTTCTAAATTTTAACAATTTTACTTTTATTTAATATCTAACTTTATCTATCATGACCGACCATATTATACAATAAACTTACAATATTTAAAATATTACCTTTACAAATTTCTCAAATAATGTTTTACCTAAAGGTTTAGTTAATATATCAGATAAGTTATCTTCAGTCTTAACATACTGTAATGAAATAGAATTTTCTTTAATTTTACCTATAATGAAGTGATATCTCACATCTAAATGCTTTAATCTTCTATTGTTTTCACTGTTATGAGCTAATTTTATTACAGATTGGTTATCCTCATAAAGTTTCACTTCATTATAAGCAACACCAAAATCATATAGCAAATTCTTTAACCAACATATTTCAGTAATTGCCATACTTAAAGCAATATATTCTGACTCAGTTGAAGACAATGACACACTAAGTTGTTTCTTACAACACCATACTATGGTACCATTAAACATTTTAAATAAATAACCGGTTGTTGATTTTCTATCTTGGGTGTCACTGGCCCAATCCGCATCTATCAAACCTTGCAAATCTGTGCCTGTGCTGTTGTACACCAATGAATAATTTATTGTACCTTTTATATACCGTAATACACGTTTTAATGCCTTATACAACATAAAACTAGCACAATGTTGGTATCTACTAAGAAAACAAACAGATACACATAAATCTGGTCTTGTACCGCAGACTGCATACATTAAACTACCTATAAGTTGCCTACATTTTTTTCTCTATTTCTGCACTTTCTGATTTATCTCTCTTTAACATTTCAAACTTGAAATTTTGATCTATTGGTGTGGATATTGGTTTACAATTCAACATATTATAATGTTCCAAAATTTTAGTCAAATATGTTTCCTGACTAATTGTTATTATACCTTTCTTTTGTTCAATATCAATACCTAAGAAACTCTTTGCTAAACCTAGGTCTTTCATTTTAAAATTTTTGTCCAACTCTACTTTAAATTCTTCTAGAACTTTATTATCTGAACAAAACATTAATATATCATCTACAAATAACAAAACAAATAGTTTACATCCATTTACCTTCCTAAAATATAAACAATGATCATTTTTGGATTTACTAAAATTCTGTTTGATCATGAAATCATCAAATTTTTTATTCCAGTATTTTGGTGACTTTTTCAGTCCATATAGTGATTTATTTAATTTACATATTTCACCGCTTGGTAACTTAAGATATACTGTTTCATCTATATCTCCATGTAAAAAGGCTCCTATAACATCCATTTGATGGACTGGAAGTTGAAATCTATTTGCAACTGCCATAAATACCCTAAAACTTGATAATTTGGCAACTGGGGAATATACTTCTAAATCACAATCAGACTGTTCAAATCCTCTTGCTACCAACCTAGCCTTATATACTTTTTCATTGCCTATTTGTTTAACTTTAAATACCCATTTACTTGAAATTAAATTATGACCTTTTGGAATTTGTTTTATAAGTGTCCATGTGTTATTTTCTTTTAAAGTATTTAACTCAATATCCATAGCCCTTTTCCATTTTTCTTTTTCTGTACTATTCAATGCCTCTTTTAAGGTGATGGGTTCTGTAGATACATCCATAGAAAGAAGGTTTGTATCATAATCTGCTAGCCATGAGGGTTGTTTTATTTCTCTACCACTTCTTGATTCCGCAGGATTTTGTTTAGTTTCACTTTGTATTTCAGTAGTAAATTCTTCTTCCGACTCTTCTTTAGATGATGTACTTTCTTCTTCAGAATTTGAGATGCTTTGCATTGGAATTTCCATGTTTTCTTGAAGTTCTGGTGATATTGACCTGTCCTCATTCTCTTCTTCATAAAAACTATGATATTCATCACTTATTTCTTCCTCTTTTTCATTATTTATACCTTCTTCAAGATTTATAGTATTAAATGGCACTGAATTGTTATTTTTTGAGCTATTATTGATTATTTTATTTTTACAATTATCTTTTATGAATATTACTTCTCTTTTGAGTAAAACATAATTTTTTTGGGGAAAATAAATCCTAAAACCCTTTGTTGTCTCACTATAACCTACAAAATATCCTATTTCTGCTTTACTATCCCATTTTTTATGCTTTTGGTTTGGGATATGTACACCTACTTTTGATCCAAATACTTTTAAATTATTTATATTGTATGTACCTTTATTATACCACAGTTCATATGGAGTTGTATTTTTTAACCTACTTTTACCAGTTCTGTTAATGACAAACACCGCTGTGTTAATAGCTTCAGCCCACAAAGACTTGTCTAAACCACTTGACAATAATATGGTTCTTGCTGCTTCAGTTATTGTACGCATTTCACGTTCTATGCAACCATTTTGTTGAGGTGTATATGGAACACTGGTTTGATGAATGATACCTAAGTTATCTAAAAATGACTTCATTTCTTTGTTTATAAACTCTGAACCACAATCAGATCTTATGATTTCTACTTTGTATCCTAGATTTTTTATGATAAGGTTACAAAAACATTTTAATTTTCCTACTGTTTCCATTTTGTTTTTCAAAAAATAATCTGTTCTATATTTTGTATAGTCATCCTTTATCAATAAATAATACCTAGCACCGCCTAATGATATAGTTTCCATATCTCCACATAAATCTATATGTAAACACTGACCTGGTCTTTCTGCCCTATTAATACTTAAAGGAAATGGTTGTTTATGCATCTTACCAAGAAGACATGGTTCACATGTTAGCTCCTTTTGTTTGTGAGCACTAAAACTTATGTTATGATTTTTCAACACATTTTTTACCTGTTCTATATCTTGATGGCACATTTTTTCATGCCATTCAACTAAATTAGCACTTGATTTACCAACACAGGCATTATGAACTTGAATATATCTAAATTTCATTATGTATAAATTATTTTTGCGATATGCCACAGTACACACATTGTTACTACCTTGTTTTGTGAAATAACACCATTTGCTATTAGTTTTCATATTGTAAAACCTATCTGCAGCTGAAAATGCTGAAAATAAGTTTATTTTTATGTCAGGAACATGTAAGACATTGTTGAGTGTTGTACTTAGCCACTGTTTCCCATTGTATGCTTCTAATAAAATAGTACCTATACCTATCGCCTGAATGACTTTACCGTCACCTAAAACAATTTGTCTAGAACATTCTAACTGTTCATATTTTGTGAATATGGCAATATCATGACACATATGTTCTGATGCTCCACTATCCATAATCCAATATTGATTACTTTCAAATTGACTAAATAATAGTGACGATGACAGCACAGTCACAGTATATGCATTGCTTTGGCTATTGTTAACATATTGTTTCTTATTACTTTTGTTTTTAAACCAACAATCAGCACTTATATGGTTACACTTTTTACAATAACTACAAACATTATTGTTTTGTTTTATTTTGCAATCCCGTTTGTGATGACCTATCTTACCACATTTAAAGCATTTCCTTACTGGCCTAGATGCTAAAGCTGTTGATGATTCCTTTTCTACATATCCATTGCTGGCGCGTTGCTCTTCAACTAATAACCTTGCTGTCAATTCTTCCATTGTACGGCTGTCTGCAGGCACCGACTCCCATGCAGAAACAAAGTGTTTGTATTGTGTAGGAAGTACTGAGGTTATCTTTGTGATAGCCATACTTTGGCTTACTTCAGCATTCACATTTTTCAATTGGCATAAGAGACTTTCAAACCGCCCCAAAAATTGTGAAATTGTTTCATTTTCTTCAAACTTAATTAAAAAAAATTTTTGTTGTAAAATGTACACCGACAACTCGCCACGTTGTTCGTATATTGTATGCAACCTGTCCCAAATTTGTGTAGACGTATTGCAGCTTACTATTTGTGAAATTACTTTTTCTGCCAGACGTGTCACAATTATACCTTGTGCTTTGGCGTCCTTCATTGACCATTTCTCGCGTTCTTCCACTTTTTCTACCGGGGGAATTGGAGACGACCCGTCTACAACGCCCAGAAGATCCGCCGCTTGAAGAATGATCTTGATTTTATATGACCACGTTGTTCAATTTTGAATACCCTCCAGTTCTTGTTGACCACCGTGCCCGTGCATTATATTTGTCATCAATTCCATTTTGGATCGTGATGCTAATGACCTTTTGACCTTTACCGGCCACCGACGAAATTCCACGCGTCGTTTTTTACTACTTAATCGCAGCACGTTCTGCTTTACCGCAGACAACTAGAAACAGAAAACAATCTACAAATCAATAGGCATGAGCGTTGACTCGGCCCATAACCTAATGAAATGAAAGCCTGTGATTGTTTCTAGTTTCTATATTTAATATAATTTTTAATTAAACAGAGCAGAGCACTTGCGGAATGGAGGTCGGCCATCTTAGGAAGGAAGCTACCACAGACAATATACATGACATAGATCTGTCAAGTCTATAGATTTGTTGCGTTCCCTTTAACAGATATAAGTATTTATATTTATTTTTGTATTAATATAACTTGTTACATTCTAAACTTTTGTACTTATAGTTTTTTAATACATAGATACCCAATTAATAACTTATTTTCAATCATTATTATTCTTATTTTAATAAATACGTTATTTTATCTATTTTTTTCTTTCATTTATATCACTAACCCACAAAATGACAAAACTAAATACACTATCGATAACGCTTATCGACAACAATAATGCGTATCACTATGCCTGCCCATAAGGCCCGTGAGTGGAAGAGAGTGCGAAATACTCGCTTCACCGCTCCGATTATTTATGAGCCAACTGCACGGAGAAAATAATTCTACTATAGTTCACATTTATATTAATTAGATACGTTTTTGTCAAAAAAATTGTAGCGTCTTATTACACTATTTTTCGTAATTAGTAGATTGTGAACTACATAGATCGCATTGACCTAATAACAGTTGTTCCGCTTCATCCCATTAATTCTCATTCATGCCAAATAGAAAAATCTGGAATCATCTCAAACTTATTCTTATCTCATTTGAAATGTGTTCCATGCTCACACTAAAACTGAAATAATAGGAGTTAATTATGGTTAGCACAAGAATTAGATAAAGAAGATATCTCTATCTAAAATTGTTTTATACATCTAATAAGTTTATGGTCATCTACTAAAAACCTAGACCAATAAACAATATATTATGAAAGTTTTATTTCAGCGAGCTTATTACGTATTTAGGCTTATTATACTTTATATCTTGTGAATTTAAAAAAAAATCAAAAAAGGTGGACGGTCTATTGATAACTCCTACTTTTAGGTACCCTTTAGGGATTTCGGGAGAAAACTTTGTCTGTTTCAAAAACACAGATCAGCGTATTTTCTCCCAAAAAGAAATCAATTCGAGCAAGCGCCTCAGTTCCAAGGAACTCCCCTTACCACCTCCAAGAGTATTGGGATCCTCACTGTTGACATCGCGAACGACGTGCAATTCTGGGGCTATGTTAAATCCTAGTCAAAACTTAGCTGCAAGAAGCTGGGAATGCTAAACCAATCCAAACAGCACTCCAGCGGCAACGCCTTGTGCTTTATAAAGCCCAGGTGATCCCGCATTAGGAGGACATGGAATACTGCTCACATATTTAGGCTGGAGCACACGCCAACCAGCTTAATCTCCTAATATACAACGTATTACTCTGGAGCCAATCCCATAATAAATAACGGTGAAAATTCGTTTTCAAAATTTATCACACCAGGAATCGAACCCGAAGTCTCTGCGTTGCAGTGAGGTATGCCGGCAAAAGCTTAGCCCACCCTTGTAAGATGTCCGGCTTTAGGCTTCACCTACTACTTAGCATATTGATTAATACGCCACTGCTGAAAATGTTGAATGTTCTAGACTCCGGATAAATATTTTATGTGCATTTCGAAATTGGTTTTATGCTTATGGCTTGTTATAATTATGTTCCAATTTTCATCAGAATTATTTATAGTCTAATCTACCCTCGCCAACGCAATGACAGGTAGCTTTGAGGCTGTATGGTGTAATTCAATTTCCGCTTTCTTGCCTTACTTATTGCTCTTACAATATTAAAATTGTAATTTATATTGTAAAGGAAACCTTGTTAAGTCAATAATTAAAAGAAATTTAAGACTGCAAGAGGAAAGTTTTTTTTCCATAGCAAACTTTTCTAGGAACACCTACTTAATCTTACCTAATCATCGAAGGCAAATACTAATGAAAATGACCTAGTACAAAATTAGTAGGAAAACCCCTAAGCTACAAATCGATATTCTCGTTTGTTGACATATTATTAAATAATAGATCTTTCTAGTCGTCCGTTAAACGGACGAATCATTCGTCCGCTAACCGGACGACTACCTACTCAAAAAGTATCTTGCTAATCGTCAGAAGATCCTTGCACGATTATCTAGTCGTCCGGTTATCGGACAATTATTATTCATCCGACTAGACACTTCGATTAAATAATACATGTAATTTAGACGAATTTGATTGAAAATTGAGTTTAAATGGTAATTTCTGACTGAAGAAACTGTGGTAGCTAAGTATAGTAATTGCTAGTGGTTGACATGTCACAAACTGACATCTCAATTTTCTGACCTAAGTAACGTGTGTTTTAGTTATTTTGAACATTTTGGTCATATTGGACATGTGATTTTGGATATTTTAGTCATTTTCATCATTTTCGACATATTCGTCATTTTTGTTATTTTTTGAAATGTAATTTTGTTTAAATGTAGTATCATACCGAAAAAGGACATTGCGGTATAAAATAAAATGAATCTTCCGGGAGCGTACATGAAAATGTAATACTGTAACCTGTATTAACGCCTCCTCTTTAAACAAGAAGCACGCAGTAGAGTTTAAACTCTAGTATTGTTATAATTACCACGACCGGACGGCGAAGGTCGTGATGAAACCGATCTTAGATAATAGATGCAATACCTACACCCAGTCCACCTTGCACAGGCGTGGCGGGTATACTGTCTCTTTCTACAAAAAATGGGAAAGTCTGGCTTTGACCAGCCGGGGGGATGCTATCTTATTTTACTCATTATTCACGGTTCATACCCTATTGAACGGAATATTTACCCCTTAGCCGCTGTATCTTACACAATTTCTCGTATAATACGTCCAAATCCAATTACCACTCTCACGGGGCCGACCACGAGCGTTGCTTACCAGTTCATTTAATATAGTTACGTATTGTTGAAGCAAGTGAGTTAAGATGCGTATAGAAGAGAGAATAAAAAACTGAAATAATTCCTGCATCATAGCAGTAATCAGTAATCTTTCCAGAATTACATACTTAATGTATGTAATTCTGGAAAGATTAAAGATGTAACTTACGAAGTGTGGTCGTGTGCATCATTAGACAAATTATGAAAAATCATTAACAACGTTTCATAGTGGGTTTTACATGTAACACAATAGGTGGCAAAACGTTTGTAACTTTTAAACCTTGAAGTAAAAAATTACCTGAAAAAAATACTTTCAATGAAATTCGGTTTGATCTGTTACGTAGATTTTGAGGTATATCTGGGATATTTTCGGTTTCATTTTTGTTTCGGGTCCATTGCAAACATACGTTTTTTTTTTTTAATTTCTGAAGGTGGCAAACTGGCAGACAACCCACGTAGTGGAATGTGGTACCGACGTCGAATAAATGATTCGATACAAGTTGTTACAGGAGTATTTATTTTAATTTTAAAGTAACGTATTTACAGTATTTATTAAAATTTATTTATATCTTTTACGTATTAAAGTATTATTATTAAGTATTACATAAGTAGAATTAGTTTTATTAATTATTATTTTATTAACCAAATTTGGTTTTTCGTCTTACGTCAAAGGGAGAGTTTGCACTGAAAATCAACGTTGTGTCGGATACAGTTCCGGCACAGCAATATGCTGAGTGCAAACCTTGTTTGCTGAAGATGCGGCGTACAGATTTTCAAAATATGCTCTGTGTATAAAATGTATAAGAAATGTAATTGCGTCGATATTTTTGCAAATAAAGTTTCTTTCTTCCTTTTTTTATTTTATTTCAGAGTAAAGCAGATAGGCAGACGGCCCGCCCACCTGATGGGAAGCGGTTACCATCGCCTATAGACATTTGCAACACCAAAGATGCTCTTGAGCGAGACTGAAAACTGGCCACTGATGCCGGAACACAAGGTTGTTATAACGGCATATTGTAGACCACCGGTGGTAGCCATCCAGTCGGGCAAATACCCTCCCACCTGGCTTTGGATTGTTTTGCCGCCTCTTACGACAATCCGCCCGATCGCAGGAAATTGTATTCTTTCTCCGTTCCTGCCCGGATAAATATAGGATACGGATAATATAGATTATCGGAGCTGCATACGTCTAGTCATCGCAGCGGATAACGAACTACTGGCTAGCGCAATGCGGGAGCGCACATATTAATAGTTGCTCTATGTCGCTCGCACATCATGCGTCCCGCTCACACAATGCTATATAATGTTTTTTCTGTACGACTTCTTAATATTATTACTTCAGGTTAAAATAAATTATTTCACATCAGCACTCGACAGTGAATACTATTATCTGCCATCTGAAGTATCATTTAACCTCTCCCTCTCTACTACATACATTTGCAACATGGACGGATGGAGGGGAAAGGGGGCCAGTGGAACTCTCACTCTTCACACCAGACGCATTTACTACAAGACTAACCGTTCCACGTCTCAAGCGTGGTATCATACCAACGGAGCTGGTCCTAAGAATTGTAATCAACACAATGATTTCAGCACGATTCTACAACGTCACGTCAAGGGATTCTTCATGTTTGCGTTTCAAAATGCAAATCCGACTTGCACAAAGCAACTTGTTACCGCTTCACCTATTTCACACCCTTAAGCAGTTATAACAACTAGAAATAGGCTTATGTCGCGTAACGACTATGTACAGGCTTCCGTAGGTTGCGTCTCGTGACTTCAATAGACTATATTCGTCGACACCTATTTATGAAGTTTGTTGCGTGAATAAATAGATTATAATATTAGAATTTATAAAAATAAATATAAATGGCTATCCAGGGGGTATTTATGTTTTGGATCATTTAGATCAATCTGCTTTTTTGGATTTTTATCTACCTATATAATCCCTCTTATATTTCCGCGACTGCTTATAATAGCTAAGTATAACATATCGCTCACACTAGCTATAAAAAAATATATAATTTTTCATTGAAGAGTACCATGATATATATCATGATTCGAGGTTAATGAAAAATAATCTAACTGATGGTGAAAATCTCTTGAGTGATTTAGCAGGAGTTAGCAGACATACGGACAGACAGATGTGAAAAGCATTTTTGTTTCATACTATGTACAAATTACGCGAAAACTTAATAATACTGTTACACGCCGACAAAGTGAATGCACACCTGCAGTTTATTATCTTTCCCGCATTTGGACTTCTTTTGTTTACTTTGTGTATAAAATTTGTAGTTAGAAAAACATCCTATTGTTATTGTACTCGTTTATGGCCGTAGGTGCGCAGATTACGTTTTCTTGGAAAATTCAGTCCCCGCGGTCGAGTGATGTACTGTATAATTTAGTATAAAACAATGCCCGAATGGAGGGGTGAGGCAGTCAAGCAACAACTACGACACGAGGAAGACGTGAGTCAAAGCGATAACACAAGGAAGGCAACACCTGTGTACATTTTACTGAGGGACTTTGCGTGTTTAATTGAATTGTGCATTACATTTGGACTTATTGCGTTCGGTTATATTTGTACCTGTGTTATACGTGTTTGTATAGTTCTAATAATTTCTATAGTAGAAAGAATACAATTTCCTGCGGCCGGGCGGCCTGTCGTAAGAGGCGAAAAAACAACCCACAGCCAGGTGGTAGGGTATTTGCCCGACTGGATGGCTACCACCACGGGTCTAAAGTATGTCGCCATAGCAACCTTGAGTTGTGTTCCAGCATTAATGACCAGTTTCCAGTCTCCCTTAAGAGTGCAGCAGCGCATTTGTAGCGCCTTTGGTGTTGCAAATGTTTATAGGCGATGGTAACCGCTTTCCATCAAATGGGCCGTCTGCCTGTCTGCTGAACTCGTGCAATAAAAAAAATGTATTCCAACGGCATTTTTCATTCGAATCCCTCACTCGTAACAATAATTGAATGAACGATCAGAGTCATTCTATAATTGCTTCTGAGTTAGTAATGCCATCCAGTTAGTAAGACGCTAAGTTTACCTACTCCTCAATAGGAAAAAGGTGAAAACGTACCAATGTGTGGCATAAGGCCATACTTCTTTTGCTTCCCAATGTTTTTATTATTTAAAACAAACATATAAACCATATCCGTCAAAAAATTGAAGGTCTATGTGTCTTTAAAATGTAACAGGATTCAAAAACATAACCGAGAAACATTATTTGCATTACAATGTACATACACGTGCACTTCGAATGTGCACACACACACATCGCGCACACACATAAGCACACACACATATGCACACATTCATATGCACACACGTATATGCACAATAATTATGTAGACACTAGCTTAGGTTTTTTCTATTTGCGTAAATCGCAACAGTCATAATAAAGGGGAATAAAAGTGGTTTTAATTGGGACAATAATGCATAAATAGTAAAGTTACAATATCGTTCACAAAAAGTAGTAATTAATATGACTGTGAACTAGAGTTAAAATAAGTATTCAATTCAATTCAATTTTTGCCAGGTGGTAGGGCATTTGCCCGACTGGATGGCGACCACCCCTGGTCTAGAGTATGCCGCCATAATAACCCTGTGTTGTGTTCCGGCATTAGTGACCAGGTTCCAGGCTCCCTAAAGAGAGCAGCAGCGCATTCGTAGCACCTTTGGTGTTTCAAATGTCCATAGGCGACGGTAACCGCTGTCCATCAAGTGGGCCGTCTGCCTGTCTGCTGATCTCCTGCAAAAAAAATAATTGTAAAGGTCATTAGAAGCGGCAAATGTTTAAGCCCGCCTCTGAATTCCATTAAATTTACAAATTAATACGACGCATGTATAACCACCTACACATTTGTTCTTTGATGCCTACGTGGAAAACGAATTGTCAGTTTCAGACAAATGTAATTTCTCCCTATTTCTGTACATTTACCTATATGAAAGGATAATCTATTTAAAACTAAAATAATGTTTACCTACCATACAAACATGTAATTTAAATCTTAAGCTTTTTCATCCTGTCCTACTAAGGTAAGCTCAGATCAGTTCTCTATTAAAGCTGCTACTTATGCCGCAATTCGCATAGTATATCAGACACGTTCCCAAAGCCCGGTCTAAGGCGAAGATATAAATAACGGAAGGTTTTAGTGGATGTTCCGACTTAGGTGAGTCTAGCATTTCTTCGAGGATGCTATATACTGACTACCTCGACTCGGTGAATCCCAAACGGTTCCGTTGCCTGTTCCCCACGGTGGGTACACCTCAGTCAGATTACCCCTCTTCAAAAAAATTACATAAAACTGCTAGCTCTGGTCTCCGGCCGTTTTCAACGCGCAGTTTCATGTGACGGCTCAAGGTACAATTGAAACTACACTGAATAGACACAGGCCAAGCTCGTGTGTGTGACAGCCAATAAACGTCCCAGAGCTGGACTCGGGTCTTCTAATTTTATAGATTAATGGACATTTATTGTAATATCCGTTATCTCGATGTGCAGGTTTCACCACGAAGGTTTCCTTCATTGCTAGACAAATTGCCAGGATTCAAACCCGCGTTATTCAAGTTTGGGACGGGGATGAGTTAGCTAATAAGCTACTACTGCTTGATGGTTAATACATATTAAAACCATACCGGTATATAAAAACACGCCGGCATATAAAACCACACCGTTATATAAAACCACGCCGTTATATAAAACCACGCCGTTATATAAAACCACGCCGGTATAAAAAACCACCCGGTATATTAAACCATGCCCGTGTGTAAAACCACGTCGCTATATAAAATCACGCCGGTAGGTATATACAACCACGTTCAAAACTAAAAAAATCGCGGTTTTACTCGAGTATCGATCAGCGGCTTAAGTCAATTAACAGTTTAATGTGAACAAACATAATGTTAATTGTTTCTCAACGTTCCACTTCAGAAACACTTGGGTGTGACTGGCTTTAATTGAATCCTGCAAAGTTTCAAGGTGTATTAAAAGTTGAATTGTGTGTTTATATATAGGAAAACGGATGTCAATGTATTTATATTATTTAAATACGACACGTTCCTTATTAACAGAGTTGGTTCACGGAATTTGTTTCCCAAAAATATTTATCGGCAGGAAAGTTCTTAAATGAATAATTTAAAGCTTACTTACTACCTACTTAATACATGTAAGATTTCGATACTTAAGAAAGGAAGTATTACTAATGTCTTACAATAGTTTAAGTTTCTGTGTCTGTATAATGTATCTGTACAGTTCATTATTTTGAAATTTGGCACTTATTTAAAAATCTTTTGGAACGAAGTTCCTTCTCGCGCGTTGCGAAAGGGGGCTAGACGGAAAAAATAAAGACCAAAAGTTGTAACGACACTTTTTGCTATAGTTGTAATCCGTGCGGCGTACGCGTGTTTCTCTGTCTGTCTCTCTCTCTCTCTCTCTCTCTCTCTCTCTCTCTCTCTCTCTCTCTCTCTCTCTCTCTCTCTCTCTCTCTCTCTCTCTCTCTCTCTCTCTCTCTCTCTCTCTCTCTCTCTCTCTCTCTCTCTCTCTCTCTCTCTCTCTCTCTCTCTCTCTCTCTCTCTCTCTCTCTCTCTCTCTCATAGAAAGCAAGCGCCAGTTATTTTCGTTTCGTCTTTCTATTTCGCATTGCACAGTGTGGTGTTGCGACGATTATTTTTGTTGAGTGTATACAGGTTTTTTGTACATAATAAATAATAAAAAATAATAACAATAATGAATCCTGACAGTGTTTCTGCACAAGTTCCGGATATTGCTGATGGAGTTAGGTAAGTAGAGATTTTATACAGACAATAATAACAATAAAGACTCGCATTTTAACTAACTTCATTCCATCCGGGTGTCCCTTGACACTTCTCAAGTTTTTTTTTTGGTTGATGAAAGTTGTCAATTTTTTGTATAACTTTTTTTTTATATTGACTTCACCCTCTGTAATCGCGGCCTCTGTGGTTGAACGAAGCTTTTGCCGGCCAACCTCACTACAACGCAGAAACTCTGGATTCGATTTGTCGCGTGGTAAATTTCGTAAGAGAGTTTTATTAATTATGGTCTGGGTGTCTGGGTAGGTTGTTTTGTCGCCTCTTAAGACAGGCCGCTTGGCCGCAAAAAATTGTATTCTTTCTCCATTCCTGCACGGATAATTTTATTGCGTGATTTTGTGTGAAATTACCAAGATATCATGTTAGTCCTTTGACTTCGCATGCGTTAATGTAGATTTTTTCAGTTTAACATTAGTGAATTGCAACGGTGGTCTCAAAGCAACTGCAGGGTCATCTATTTGGCTTTATTTTCTATCTTTCCGTCTGTCTTTTTCCTGACAACTTATACCTATGCAAAATGTCATAACTATCGGTTCAATAATGAAGGCGTGAAAGCATAACATATAAACAAACTCACATACGCATTTAAAGGTAATATTAGTTTGTTTTGTACCACTTAACAAATTGTAAAAAGTAATAATAGCCATCCAGATATGAAAATGACGTTAAAAGCGAACATTATTAATAAGCTATTTACATTATTTAAGACTTAATTATTCTACAGTTAATTTTAATTCGTTTTGGACACAAATAACAAAGTACAAATACAACCAACATTGATGAAATTTCTTGAACGTTTGTGGGTACTTTACAAGTCTTCAGGGGTTACGTGATTACGTGCGAATGGAAATATTTCTTCATAAACTTTTTACAAACAATTTATGGCTTCTTGTCCCATAATTGACTTGTTAAAAAAATGTTTAGACACCGTTCATGCTCCATTTGGTATAAATTCCAATCATTGTAATTATCCTAGAGCTGGAGCCCGACCAGTCGGTCAGCAACCGATTAGCCGTACTATTATCGCTGGAAAGATACTGGATGCTGACCTAACCGTGCTTCAAGCCCATAACTAGCAAGACACTGCGCAAGACAGACAAAAGAGGCGTATTCTCGTTTCGGAGGCCAAGACTCACTTTGGGTCGCTGAGCCAACGTAATTAGCTGACCCGGCAAAACTTCGTACCGCCTCAGAATCAATAAATAAAAAATGAGATGTAAAAAATCTGTCAATCAAAATATAAAAATGAATGTTTGTCTGTATGTCCTCTAAAGAATCGTATACTATACATTTGATCATGTGATGATCTTTAGCAAAGTTGTTGTGCATGAGCCAAAGAAGGTTTCTGAGTTGGTTCACAATTGGACCCGGTAGGTGGCGCTGCGGTCGGCCGGTCTGCCGCTACAGCTAGTTTAGTATATAATAAAAATATATATTTTCTTATTTCTTATATTTTGAATATTTTATATTATTTATTGTCACTGTCATATTTTAATGTTTTCATTAGCTTAACCCCTTGCCTGGTAGAGATTGCTTTAAGCGATAAGGCCGCCCTATGTTGAACATTTGTTGTATATAGTTTTTGAGAACATAGTTTTAATTTTGGTGAACAATAAATTGTTTTCGTTCATTCATTCGTCGTATAAATGAAGATAGTACATATATTAATATTACGATGATTGCAATATTAGAAGACTTGTGAGCTAATACGTGCGATCTAGCACAGTATTTTTTAACTGTACAAAATCAGCCAACAATCGTAACATAATATATACGGTATATACACCAAAATTACATTTTTGTCAATTTTTGTGTGTCTACCTGTCTGTTTGTTCCGGCTAATCTCTGAAATGGCTCGACCGATTTTGACAGGATTTTTATTGGCAGGTAGCTGATGCAATAAGGAGTAACTTGGGCTACTTTTATTTTTAAAAAATCGTTTATTTTGGAATTATGATGATTTTCAATCACCACGCAGGAGAGACCGCGTGGCGCAGCTAGTACCCTAAACCTACATTCAATGAAATTATACCCGTACACACTTTTCGAAATATTAGACGGCAGTGCCATTTACAAATAAATTGGTACGGCCTGCAAGTGGCGTCCCGACTCGTGCCTACTCACATGATGTGTGCTGACGTCACGCAGCCCCGTGTGCGCCTCCCCTTAACTAGGGAGCTTAACTTCTAAAAGGTTAGTTGATACGTGGCGGACTGTATAAAATACTAACAATTTAAATACCGAAACACACGCTAAGCTAGTTACGCTACAGCTTTGGGATTTGGATAAGTATTTAAATTTTGTATATTTTCTATCATTTTATTAGGAGAGGTATTTTAGGTACAACCATTTTAAAATATTAAGCCATTCAATGGCCCTAACCAGGGTATATTTCGATTCGGTATACCTCGAATATTATGCCATTTCCAGTGTTAAAATTAAAGTTTATACCAGTTTATGCCCGCAGCTTTGAGTTAATTCTACCCCCTGGAAATTGTATATGTTTCTGAGATAAAAAGTAGCTTATATACTATTTCAGACACATGTCTATCTCTGTGCCAAATTTCATCTAAATCTGTTCATCCGTTTTGGCGTGATTGAGCAACAAACATCCATTCAAAGTTTCGCATTTATAATATTAGTTTAGATTGATTCCCGTTTCTAGGAGTAGGAACTCATAGTACCTGCTCGTAGTTAGCCACCATACAAAATTTAATTTAAATCGGTCCAGCCATTTCGGAGATACAACCCGGCTAGGTTGCATCTCAACAAAACAAACAGAGAAACAAAAAAGTTTGAAAATTTGAAAGAAATCTAAATTAGTTTTATCTTACTTCTTACATCCTCCTGACTATTACTTATTATCTTCTTTTTTTTCATTGTACAGAAATTCGAAATTCTCTACAGTTTTATTATATGTATAGATATAGGCTTGTACAAAATTTACAAAGCGCATAACGTTTTGTAAGCTTTGATTACATAACCTTGTAAGATTAAAAAAATATCTCAGTTGTAAAATTAGTTCAGTTTATCACGGACATGAAGGTTGCCGAAGATGCAGGAATTCCTTGTGTGGTCCTACCCCACTGTGAATTCATCTCTGATATGCAGCTCTTACTGGTGTCCAATTTTTGTAGAATATACACAGATAATCGATTTAAAATAACGCTTGTGTTCAAGCTTCGTCAGTCAAAAGAAACCACTACAAACTCAGTTAACGAGGTGAAATTTAATAATTTTCCACGAGTACATAGGTGAGAAGCGGCATGCGTCGATCAGCTGGAGGTTCAAGGTTTCCCGGGTCAATGCTAGCCCGGGAAGGGGGTCGGGAGGTGAAAGCGTGGGCGTTTCCATGGCAACGCGCCCACGCCTCCCACGCGAGCAGGTAGTCAATCAATTCCAGAACGTACTTCTTACTTAATCAACTGGCTTAGAATGTGATGCATTAAGTTTTCTCGTGGTTGGATTGGCAGGGTGAAAAGGATCTAGTCAATCTGAAGGGAAGAGGTTCAAACAGAACTATGTTAGACAGACTCTGAGCTTAGGTTGATGAAATTGGACACAAAAACAAGTCTGCTTTTCGATTGTGATAACTAATAACGAAGTTTTAGGAATCACTGTTATGTCTGTCTAATATTCAATATTAAAAGATTTAAATCTCGAAAACATTCATTCATAGCTAATATATTACGTCTTTACAATTTATACGTTGGAAAATATAAAAATCTTACATTTAACAACAGTGCAGTTAGCATTGTTACAAAAAATATTTTCTTAAGTTTTCACGACTTGTATACACACATAACGGTTTTAAGCGCGGTAATTTATTTAATTTTGGTTTGTCCGACGTTTCGGCCGCCCTTCAGTGGCCGTGATCTCGTCAAAACCATTAAAACGTAGATTTGTTAAAAATATTTCAGATAAATTTATGGCGGGTTTTTATATCTTACTATTCATTCGCTAGAATACTACGCATAGAGTAAGAGCTCTGATCGGCCAGACATTCGTTATTTTGTAAAAGCTGAAAGTTTTTCTGTGCATGTACACAAGTAGTAACGACCAGCGACTATAGAGTTTGGGTTTTGGTAACTTGGACAGGTAACTCTTTTTTTTTCTTCGGGGTAACATTAGGAATCTCGTCGTCCATTACCGGACACTTATGACAGTTGCTGCCCCTTGCCTGACGCCCCGAAACTTTAAGTATAAAAGCTAAATTTTATATATTTTAATTGGGGATGAATAAAAAAAAAATACCTCAATAGCCGGACAGTTTTAATGGTTTTTACATCTTGCCATACATTTTGAATAAAAAGTTACAGTTAAAAAAAACAGAAAAGTCTACTTCTTGCTCCAATTTTCTTTACTATCAATTTGTTATATTTTTGATGACAGTAAAATTATTTTCATATTTTTTATTATTCTGCATGTACACTGCTTCGCAACGGGTTCGTCTGTTTTATGATATTATATTACTACGATTATATTACTACCCCCACCCCCCTCCACGCCTAGATAAGATTTTTTTTATTGCAGGAGTTCAGCAGACAGTCAGACCACTTGACGGGAAGCAGTTACCATCGCCTATGGACATTTGCATCACCAAAGGTGCTACAAATGCGCTGCTGCTCTCTTAATGGAGACTGGAACCTGGTCACTAATGCCGGAACACAACTCAAGGTTGTTATGGCGACATACTTTAGACCAGGGGTGGTAGCCATCCAGTCGGGCAAATGCCCTACCACCTGGCTGTGGGTTGTTTTGTCGCCTCCTACGACAGGCCGCCCGGCTGCAGGAAATTGTATTCTTTCTCCGTTCCTGCACGGATAAATAAGATTCAAATTTAGCATAAACCTTCTACTTTTTGATCTACAAACATTTATATACTGTGTATAGATATGTATTTGTATAATATGTATAGATGTATTTATTACATTAAATGTCTACATATAACATTTGTGCATTTATTACTAAAATGTAAGTAATGAATTTTATATAACGTCAAAATTTAAATTTAACTTGGCCTATGATAAAAGATCATAGAAAACGACATTCTATAATTAAACATCTATTTTAACAATCATGTTAAATTAATTCTAAAATCACTTCTTAAACCACTTTCAAGGGCTTCGTAGCTTTCTGCGAATCCACGTGAAGCGGAAAAATTGACGTCTATGCCTTTAACATCGACTGAAAACGAAATAGTAGTAGGATTGTGGAGAAATCGTCGTATCAAAGCACGTGTTGTTACTTGAATACTTACTCAGGCTAAGATCCCGCTGTACAACGACCTTCACCGAGTGCTAATTTGATGAAACCTATTTTATATATAATTAAAGGTGTCAATAAATATATTGCATATGGGTTGCCTAAAAAAATTCAGTCCAGTATATGATTAATTAATAATTAAAAAAAAAATTTTTATTAACAGTTCACCTGTTTGTTTATTAAACAAATTCTATACCAATCGAAACTATGAAGCCCATATAACATGCAGATGTTAGGTTGCCTATTATTTTCCGGTCACAACTCTCGGGTAGCCAGGTATAAACAGGTAAATCGATACTAGCATTTTGCACCGGTCGGATTATTGAATTAAAATTAAATGAAAATAAAGATTATTTCATTATGAACACGGTGGTATAGGGTTGCCTGCGAAAAATCAGTCCCGAATTCCAGTTGTCGAATTTTGAAAAGTGAAATATTGCTGCGAGAGAATATGTGTGTCCCAACCAATCATATCCCATGCGATAGAAGAGGGCACAGCATAGCAGCTGTTTGAAGTCCGTCCATTTAAAGAAAGAGAGTGCGCATGCTATTTGATCTTGAACATGAAAAGGATTATACCTGGCTACCCAAGAGTTGTGACCGAAAAAGAATAGGCAACCTAACATTTGCATATTCTATGGGCTACATACTTTCGATTGGTATAGAATTTGTTTAATGAACAAACCGGTGATATGTTAAAAAAAAAAAATAATCATATACTGGACTGAAATTTTTTAGGCAACCCATATGCAATATATTTATTGACACATTAAGTTAAATATAAAATAGGTTTCATCAAATAAGCATCTCGGTGAAGGTCGTTGTATAGCGGGATCCTATACTATCATATTTTCACTCCTTTCCAGTGTGTTGTTTGTCCCCATGATCCCGCAATATCTCAAAGAACGCTTTGAATTCATCTCTTCCTCTCGCAATTTACGACCTTCTACGAATCTCAGACTTAATACTTCCAAACATTATTAATGTTTTTGCAATATTTCATTTACTGTACAGGCTATTCAACTCTGGAATGAGCTACCTGTTACTGTTAGACAAGCTACATCACTTACAATATTTAAAAACATGACAAAAAGCACTACCTGCAACATAGTGACGTTTGATATTTTTACGTATATCTATGTGTATATATATATATATATATATATATATTAGGATGATGATGAATTTTTTTTTTCCAAACAGGCTCAAAAGTTTCTTTTGGGTGTAAAAAAATATGTGAAAAGATGAGCCCATAATATTAATATTAAGATAGTCCTCATCGCATTTTTTTAATTCCCATAAGAATAACACAGGAAAAATTTTTTTGCTTCTTCTGATTTTAGTACCGTTCAAACGACTGGTTGACTGATAAATCGCAATCGAATTGAACGCTCTCCAAAAAAGGTCTGATAACATTTTTTGATTTCCAAAATTTTTTTTTGGATCACCCTTATATATATATATATATATATATATATATATATATATATATATATATATATATATATATATATATATATATATATATATATATATATATATATATATTAAGTATAATTATAGCTTACATAATATTTTACATATTTATATGATTATAATAAATAAAATATAAGTAAGTAACTGCATGTCCTCTAATATTTATGTATACTACCTTTGAACAGTAATATGTTTTATTCCAGCCCCGAATTAATTGTTTGGAAGAGATCGCTTCTTAGCGATAAGACCGCCCATTGTGCACATTTTTTTTGTGTTTTCTATAATGTGTACAATAAAGTGTTATCTATCTATAGCAATATGTCAATGCTACTATGCACTTACCACCTGTTTAATAAATAAGAGTCCGTATTCTTTATAACGTGAACTGAGAAAGGTTTCTTGTTTGTAAGTTAAACTGGCGATTTAAAGACCAGCCTTTTATCTTTTTATTTTATATCACATCATGTGATCATTATATGCTTATATAAATATCATCCCATAAACATTCTGCTAAGAGGCTCATACCTCCCTATTGTGAACTGACATAAATATCGCGGGCTTCATAACAAATGGGCGTACAGAGAAAAGTGCAGTTTTAAAAAGGGGCAAAATTGTGAATAAAACGAAACTAGTTGATTGTATAAGACTGAAATTTGGAATACCCTTCTTTTAAGTACACATACATACTGGTAAGACTTTCTAAATTGTAACATTCACAGTTTTTAATAAACAACAAAAAAAATGGAATCTTTGCGTACACGCCTGTATGTTATGAAGCCCTCGATATATTTGACATGTTGTGATGGTATACATTTTATTATTTTGAGTACTTATAGATTATTATTATTCACATATATATTTAATATCCAAATCTTTTACATTTTTTTTATAAATATCTTATAATATATATATATATATATATATACATTTACTTATAAAAAAAATATAAAAAACTGATCTTCGCCGGCAGTGGGGCCTAGGGTCCAGACAACCGGTGGTTAAGGCTCCAGACACAGGAATCTCCTCACAATACGGGCCGTGTCCAACAAAGCTGCCTTCTGCATCCGACGCTTCAACCAGATACCAAGCGAGAGCCTTTCAAGGTGGCGGGCAAGGCTCTTCGCAATTAATCCATTCACTGACACCACTATCGGTACTATGATTGTAGAATTTAGGTTTCACATGGCGGTAACCTCGTGAGCAAGATCAATATACTTTATTTGTTTATCTTTCTCGGCATTCACGAGGTTACCATCATGGGGGATCGCGACATCTACAATTATAGCACGTCTCGCAGACCGATCAAATATGACAATGTCAGGCTTATTGGCAACAATAGTCCTGTCTGTGATAATTGATCGGTCCCAGTAGAGCAGATATTGACCATTGTCAAGAACTGGCTCGGGCTTGTATTGGTAATAAGGTACCTCCGACGAGACAAGTCCGTATCCTGGCTACTAGGTTGTGCCTGTGCAAGTAGTCGCTGTTAGCAAGACGAGAACAACCAGAAGTGACATGTCTGAGAGACTCACCAGGGCGGTGACACGCCCGACATATGTCAAGCGTGCCGTCCTTCAGAATGTCCTTCTGGTAGTTGTTCGTCTTGATAACCTCGTCCATAATTGCACAGACAAACCCTTCGGTCTCCCCAAATAGGTTACCGAAACGTAGCCAGTTCACCGAGGCTGGTAGGTCCACATCAGACCCTGTTAAAGCCTGATAGAACCTGCCATGCAGCTCCTTGCTCTTCCATACGTCCATACGATCAGAAGCACTCATTACCAACGGTCTCTGCCAGTTCTGTTTTGCTAGGGATAGCGGGGTGAACCCTTTGTCTACTGACACTACATCGTAATGCATACCCGTTGTCTCGCCTACTTTGAGAAAATATTCTCTGAGATTGTACACCTCACGGTTGTGGACGTCTTTGGTATTTAAAAACCCCCTACCTCCACACTTCCGCGGGATGTACAGTCTCATTACAGACGAACGCGGGTGGTGCATCCGATGTGTTGTCAGTAGACAACGAACCCGTCTATCCAGGGCGTCTAATTCTGTTTGAGTCCATCTTTGTATGCCAAAGGAGTATGCTAATGCTGGTATGACCCAAGCGTTGAAGGCTTATTATTATTATTATTTTAATTATTTAAAAAATGTAATTTTAATTTTTAATTGTATTGATTGATTGTATAAAATGTATATTTATAATTCAATATTATTATAATAATTTTGCACGCCCAATTATAGGGCGAATGCATTGATACTATAAAAACCGTAACATCTCTGTACATACATAACGCAATAATTATATTATATTATTTTCTATAAGCGCAATATATCGCACTCGCCATGATTGTACAAGACTGTTTGTAGAAAGGAGAACTAAGTACCTGACACCTTGCCTAGACTTTAATCTCTGTAAACGTGAAATCCAACCAAAGTAAGATTTGAAGACAGATAAAAGAAATGAATGCACAAGCATAACATCGTTTTACAGCCCAAAATAATAAATCAATGAATTCCATATTCAAATACATCTAAAAGGTTCATCTAGAACTACCAAAAACAAAGAGGGGTGAGAATATATTCCAAGGCTGTCTGGGGTGTCTTCCAAGTCGCAAATTTTAGTAGAGGGGTACTATACATTTTCCTGCCCACCTTCGCTCTCTCACTGTGAGATATAAGCGTTTATAATTACGTTGTGTAGGCGACTAACAAGGTGTACAAAAGCATATAGCGAAGGACCAGAATCTCACGCGCACTGAACACTGGCTATAGGCGTTGACCCATGAAACCGTTTCACGGCAGAATCGCCACGCTCGGCACCACGCTCCCGCTCACACATTTCAATGTTGTTTATTTATAATTATTAATAGAGAGTTTCTAAAGGGTTTTAGTCATAATATATTTCTTTAACACTTTTTTATCCTTCATTCAATACAGAAACGCGGATGTGAATTGTAATTTAAAAGAGGATTCAATCAAATCAAAATATTTTTTTATCCGTGCACGAACGGAGAAAGAATGCAATTGCAGTTGCCAGGCGGCCTGTCGTAAGAGGCGATAATACAAACCCACAGGTGGTAGGGCATTTGCTCGACTAGATGGCAACTACTCCTTGAGTATGCCGCCATAACAACCTTGTGTTGTGTTCCGGCATTAGTGAGCAGGTACCAGGCTCCCGTAAGAGAGCGGCAGCGCATTTGTAGCATCTTTGATGTTGCAAATGTCTATAGGCGATGGGAACCGCTGTCCATCAAATCGGCCTTCTGCCTGTCTGTTGAACTCCTGCAATTAAAAAAAACTTGACAGGTGTCAAGGGACATCCGGATGGAAAGAAGTTCGTTTCGATTAATTAGTGAAGGAATTGTAATATATATATTTTTTAAGTTATAATAATAACGCACCGCACGCCGCACGGCTTATAAGTATAGCAAAAAGTGTCGTTACAACTTTTGGTCTTAATTTTTTCCGTCTAGCCTCCTTTCGCAACGGGCGATAAGGAACTTCGTTCCAAGATAAAAAATAAACATCCGTGCAGGAACGGAGAAAGAATACAATTTGCTGTTGCCAGGCGGCGTGTCGTAAGAGGCAACAAAACAAACTCGCAGCTAGGTGGTAGGGTAATCGCCCGTCTGGATGACTACCACCGCTGATCTAGAGTATGCCCCCATAACAACCTTGAGTTGTGTTTCGGCCTTAGTGGTCAGGGTTCAATATCCGTTTCGAGAGCGGCAGCACATTTGTGTTGGTGTTACAAATTTCTATAGGCGATGATAACCGCTTTCCATCAGGTGATGTATACCTGTCTGCTGAACTCACGCAGTAAAAAAAACATTACCTAATCTGCTGCTAATATGCTGGTAGTGTGAAATTTCCATTTTAGTTATTGAATCTTAGAATAGATAATATTAAATATCTATCAAAATATAGACCTCAAATAGCACAGACAAACAAACAAAACTGACAAAACCTATATAACAGATTGAGGCATGTGCTTAATTTGAGTTCCTTTCCAGGGCTGTTTAGTCATTTTGGAAGCCTGAGTAAATTGTTATCTCAGTCCGCCAGTTTGTCTGCTGCAGTCATTATTTGTTTCGGTATCTACTGGGATTATAGAGCAGTTTAATAGGAACATGCAATTGGTCTTAATAACATTATTATTTACGTCAGGACGTAGAGAAATATATGTTTACATATTATCACGCTTATTATATAGGGGTAGACAGGAATGATGGATGTCCACTTGCTGTGATCATGACATACCTCTTTTGCTTCAACTACTTTCATTAATCTCTTCATACATACAGGTTTATTATCTGTGATTTTTAATCGATATATTCAAATAAAACTAAAAAAAAGCAAATATAATTTTCTTCAATTTATTACATTTCACAATGTTTTTTTTATATTAAGTCAAACGACCATAAAAACTTACAAAGAGTTTGTACAAACTAATTACCCATGTTGTTATCATACATATGGGGAAATATTCGTAAAAGATTTGGTTTTATTTTCTAAGTTGTAGGAAATACAAAATGTATTTATTTTTAGAATTTAGGAAAATTCCAAGTGTTTGATCCCAGCGTTTGAGAATAAACACGTCACCTTAATCCATTGTACGTGAGCTGAGGCACATGAAATATTCAGCAAGGTCGTGGAAAGTGTTTATTTAACTTACCGTATTGATTGGTCGGCTGCGGTCTGGGAGAGATCGGAAAGGAAATCTTACGTGTTTGCTACTTCGTACTTATAGGTTCAGAGGGTAAATAAATCTAATATAATTTGCATGAAAACTACATAATTTTCTAACTGCGATTTTGCACAAGTAGGTAATTTAGACTTTGGCATAAGTATCATTAGTGAATGACCCAATGAATATAGTCTTTGCACTATTTGAGCAATACTGGTAATCGTGATAAACTTCTTCTTCAGCCAATCAATGTCCTCTGCTGGACGTAGGCCTTCCCATGTCTGCGACACATATCCCGATGTCCCTCCCGCCTTCCTCATCCAGCCCGCACTGGTGACGTTAAGGCCGGAGTCGTCGGTCCATCGAGCTGAAGGGCGGCTTACACTACGCCGACCGAGGCACAGTTTCCACTGTAGGACACGCCTGTTCCATCGCCCGTCGGTGGTGCGACAGACAATCTGTCATTTCTGTTTCTATCTATAAGAGAAACACCCAACATAGCTCGCTCCATAGCCCGGTGATCGACTTTAAATTTATAGACCAGTTCCACCGTTAGTGTCATATTGATAAACTATGTAGTGTCAAATTCCGGGTGATAATTTTGATAGGTCGCGCTAGGGATGAGGTAGCGTATAATCGTTAATCAATTTATTCGATTATCAAATCATTTACATAAAACTTGAAATTCGATAGTGTGTGATTGTTCGTTATGCATGGCACTTCACTAAGTGGACGGTACTCATCAATGAAGTACGAAGGTTTTTGTAGTATATATTTTACTGAAAAAAAAAACGAAATATCATGGGCGTTAGCTGCCTGAATTATCATTCTAAATTTGATAAACCATAAGAAGCTACGCCTTAAGGAAAAGATCATAAAATATGGATTAAAAATTTAACAAAAGAAGTAGGCTAAAAACTTAAAAGTATTGTTTTATTTATTAAATAATAAAATTCTTTTTTAAACACAAACAACTTACTCAGGTATCATACAATAAAGAAGAACTGACTCTTTAGATTGAACAAAGAGTAAATATACTAATTACTATCATTTATAGTCTATCCCTTTGTAAGTCATTCATGATCCGGATCTTTATAAGTCTAACGACACCAATTTTCATATTAAAGTAGGCAAGAAAACCGCAATACGCCTTGTCATTTAAACTTTTAATTTCCTTTGTAACGTAGGTAGTTTTTCAAAGACCTTGTTTAGTTTTACTTATGTTTTGAATAAAACATAAAAACAGCAAGTATATTGAGTTCTGTTATGAATGGGTTGATGGGTTTTTCACTTTTATTAGTTTGAACGCTTCTTTGAGAAACATAAAGAAGCGTTCAAACTCACTCTAACTCTTTATGAATAAGATTGTTATGTTAAGAATTCAAATAAAAATCGCGCTTGTTAAATATAGTTAATAATTGATTACGATTCATAATGTGTTAGACATTATCGAAAATACTATGCTTTCTGATGTTGTATAATAAATAGTTCATTGTCGATACTTCTTTTGTTAACTTTCAATTTAAAATTATTAGACACACTCAATTATATTTTTTTAATACATTTAGCTGCACAACTATGAAAAATTAAAATAGATAACCAAATGAAATCATATAAAAGTAAAAAAAAATGATTTGCTAAGTAAGGCATAAGAAATTCATAAGAAACATAAAAAAGTTAATTAATTATAAATTTCCGAGAATTAATTTAGCTAGGTTTCAAGAAAATAATTTCACTGTAACTATAACTACCGCCTAGGACGCACTTTGAGTAACGTAGTCTTTGCCATACATAAGATCGAGTCGCCAACTGGTAAATAAGTTTGTATATCTTTATTCGTCAGATACTTTTCCTAATGATTTATTAATGCCCTGATTACTTACTTATCTAAAGATTGTTAAAAAAATATATCATTCTGTACTCAACCGCGAAAACGTAATAACAGAGCATGGAAATAATGAAATCATAGGAATAATTGAAGTAAAATACACAACTATAACAAATCACAGAGGCTTACAATCCGATTAAGTTCTATTAATTTGTACAGTCAAGTTCATTAATATATATGCATTGACAAGATTCAAAATATTGTATGCAGTAGAATGTTAAAAAATATCTTTACAATCAAACAAATCAATAATTTGTGGTCAACTTTTAGATTCATTTATATGTGACAGGCTCCGTTCAATAATATCAATCAATCAATCAGTCTTTATTTGCAAAAACATAGGTACATGAATAGGTGTTACATAATATAAAGTTTCTAGTATGTTTTGTCATTTACATGACGTGCAAATATACTCGCATAACCCTAAACTAACGTTTACAAATTAATTTAATTAAATATACATGTCAAAAAAAATAAAAATGAATTGTTAAACATTTTAAAAACAAAATTTAAGTTAGTGAAAATATTAAACTTAAAAATGTCAATATTATTGTCTTATTTTATTGTATTGTCATTAATATATTCGTCTACGCTATAATATGTATGCATTACGATCATAATTATGTATGCAGTGATGGATTCATAAATATTTTGAATACGGTTTACGTTTAAACTTGTCAAACATTAGACTTTATGAAACCTTTCAAATTCTTTAGTCAAAGCTTGCGATTGGTAACATTAGTTACTGGTCGAAAAGATACATTAGTTTTTTTTTCAAAGATAAAGTTTTTGACATTGACCTAATATTTTTAAAAGATAAATTAAAATTTCATCTTCTTTATTTATTATTAAAAATATATAGAATTGATGAACACACAACTCATAAAATAGTGTGTATGTGTGAGGAAGGTATTTGGGTAATTGGGAATATCAAGAAATACTATTTCTTTATGGTGTAGAAGGTGGCTGGAAGAGGGTGATGTAAAAAGACATGTGTCATTTGGTTGACCCAGAATAACAACTTATGAAAAAGATATGCAATTGGTGGAAAAATCCCACCACGTAGCCTAGATCTTGACTCCATAGTGAATCTATGGGGGCTAATGATCCAAAATTGGGATAATAGTGAAACTCGTACACAAGAAAATTTAAAGGCTCACGTTCATTCCATCTGGGATAGTTTTAGAAATCGGGATTACTGCTACAAAATGATTAAATCAATGAGGACTCGCTTACAAAATGTAATTGACGTAAATGGAGCGTACACAAGATTTAAAATTAATACTCGCTGGCTAAGCCATATTTTAAAGCGGACAAAAAAGCGCTTAGTGCAGCCATTTGTCTTTTCATATTTATATACCTAGACTATAAAGGTATCAAACATACGATGCGGATACAATAAGTCTGCGGTTAAACGGGGAAAAAAAAGGTATCAAACAGACACAAAATCGACGCCTTTGAATTGTAGTGCTGGAGTCGGATTGTCAGAATTCTGTGGACAGCTCACAGAACAAATGTTTCTATACTGGAAGAGCTTGAGATCCTAGTTCACCAGATGTTATCAGCAGTGTGCCGACAACGTACTACTGAAGTACTTTGACCACATACGGCGAAGGAACCCAGGCAACATGCAGAGACTTGTGGTCACTTGAAAAGTTGAAAGCAAGAGACATTGTGGTAGATCTCCAAATAGGTGGCTTGACTAGATTGTGACATAAATATTTCAATAAACTTGGCCAGCCACTATATACAGTACCGATCTCCGTGGAACAGAGTTAACGTTCTCACTGCTATCAAAGTCATAATCCTCAGCAATGAAGGAACAAGTTGAAAGAAGAAGCTATTTTTTATATATAAAAATGTAATTAAGTTCATTGAAATGTTTTTATTTTGTTGATGCTCCTTTCAATTTTTGGTTAATAATTTTAAGAGAAGTTAGTTCTTTTTTAGTTTCGTAATTACAGAAAAATAAATAAGTTTTCCAAAATCTTATTTTTTTTAATTCGTATACTTTATTCTACAAGTACCTACCGAGTTAAGTAATACAACGAGAACACATTGATTTTGATATTAATCAGTTATAAGATCATTTTCATCAGAATCGTAAAAACGCTAGCTAGTTACACGACGTTGCCCAATGGGCAGTTGCGCGTATTGGCAGCGATGCATTATTACTTGCATATAAAGTACTGCAAAATGAATTCTAGGAAAAAGACAATTTGAGTGATATTCTCATATCTATAAGATATTTATGAATATTTGTCTAGTCAGATATTTTTGAATCCTATGCTATTGAGTTATATTTGATCATATGGCTGGTGACAAATTATTGTAAAGTGTCCAGGCATATATTATTGAACCAATTACATGATGATATATTAATGAACTACAGACTGTAAAGCTATTTTTTAACATTCTAGTGCATACAATATTTTGAATCCTTGTCAATGCATATATATTAATGAACTTGACTGTACTGCGGTTAATCCGTCAGGTCGACTAATACTAACAGTTGTCACGAGTCCTACAGTAACCCATTATTTGACCCCTGGCTTTGGGCTGTGTATAAATCATACTTCTTACTAAAAAGTTCTGTATGCAGTATACCTATTTACCTAGATAATTAACTTTTGCATTTTATACGTCAGAGCATCATCATTACCTTGGAAATAAACTTCATTTATGGGTCTTTTTCTAACCTTTAAGTTTTGCCGCTACTCGTTCCCTTAACACAAAGTCTTATTATGATAGGTGGCCCGGTTTCATTTGACAAACGGATGATTTGTACAGACACGCTTGAGAAATAATACCGGAGATATAGGGAAGTGCCAACTGCGACCGTTATGAAGGTTTTCTTCTCCAACGCCACCAACGGTCGGTAATAGGACAATTAAGCGTGTGGGCACGACACAAGTGCACGACACACTTTATCCGTGCAGGAACGGAGAAAGAATACAATTTCCTGCGGCCCACCGGCCTGTCCTAAGAGGCGACAAAACAACCCACAGCCAGGTGGCAGGGCATTTGCCCGACTGGATGGCTACCACCCCTGGTCTAGAGTATGTCGCCATAACAACCTTGTGTTGTGTTCCGGCATTAGTGACCAGGTTCCAGGCTCCCTAAAGAGAGCAGCAGCGCATTCGTAGCACCTTTGGTGTTGCAAATGTCCATAGGCGATGGTAACCGCTGTCCATCAAGTGGGCCGTCTGCCTGTCTGCTGATCTCCTGCAATAAAAAAAAAACAAGTACTTATACCCAATCCTTTACAGGGCATGGCGGGTTCCCGAATATTTGGCCGGGTTCAAATTGAAGGAGGACACTTCGTGTCCTTGTGACTCGGAAACCCCAGAAATCCCTCTGCAAATATTAATGGAATGCCCTATCTTTGCGCGAAAAATTTATTTCTTGGAATACACCCTTAGGACAGAGGTAAAGAGAGATAATATACGCGAATTGATTGGTAAGAAACTGGCAGATAAATTTTTACATTACACAAAATTTATCGTATAAAATATATTTATAGGAGTAAAGTCATTAATAATGCTACTAATAAATAGTTGTATACATGTATGTAAGCATTAGATATGATTGTAAAAATGTAGCCATAGATTATTTTTTGAGAACAGCAGTAAAACTTATACACATAATATAAAGAAGTATGTTTAATCTTATGTATAAAATTCTCGTGTCACAATGTTGGTTCCCATACTCCTCCGAAACGGCTTGACCGATTATCATGAAATTTTTTATGCATATGCAGTAAGTCTGAGAATCGGCTACTATCTATTTTTCATCCCCCTAAATGTAGTCCACTCCTGAATATTTTTTTTATTTTTTATTTTTTTATGATACAGCATTAAAAATACATACAACGCTAAATTTTTAGCCTTCTACGATCAACCACAATTTTTTAATAGCGATTTATTAGTATTCGTATAGTTTTCTACTGGGATGATTTAGATTTTAATTTGAACCAAGTAGATGGCGCTGCAATCGGGTACCAGAATTTAGGTGTTCTTTTTGTTGTTGTATGTGTTGAAGTTTGTGCCGGAATGGTTTAAATAAACGATTGGAGGTTTATTAGTATTGTAGTAGTAGTGGTGGTGGCGCCGCGATACTCCTCCTAAACGCTGGGCCTGATTCTGATGAAATTTTTTGTTTTTTCAAGTGCATTGGAGAATAGTTTAGATTAACATTTGGTTCCGGTAGATGACGCTGGAATCGGGTTCTAGATTTTGATTTTTTAAAGGCAGGACAACGTCTGCCGGGTACAGCTAGTAGTATATAGAATAGTAGTGGTAAATAGATCGTAACGCAAGTTTGTGATTGGTAAAATTATAAGACTAGATTAGAAATAGTTGTGATAGAATAACAAATCAATGTAATACATATAACAAATTCCTTTTTTAAAATAAAGAAAATAATAAATAAAGATATCTATATATTTAAGATCACAAGACCCTTTGCCTTGAACCAAAATAGTGGAGGATACGATATATATATAAAACCTTCGAATTTTCAAGATATGTCCTGTGAGGTGGTAACTCTCATCCGTATTACTTCACGAGATTACTCATGGCTGAAGCTCTATGATTTATTATATTAGTAACATAATACTGAAGTGGATGAAATTCTTAGTTGAATTAGCCCACACGCAGGGTGTCTAGTTAGGCCCTTTATTAAAATAATGAGATGATGGGACTGATACTAAAATATTTTTCTTTGACCTGATAAATAATAATATGAAGGTAATTTAGTTTGTATGTTTATTTGACCTCTGTTTACGTATGAATAGATCATGAAATTAGGTTAAATAAAATATACATGAAAGAATATTAGGTTTGACATCGCTAAGATAAAACGTAACTCTGAAAACCCTCTAAATCCTATGTTTCTAGATGACGCTGCAGGAAAATTCTATCGCTTTTATTACTATTTCAGAAGTATTTATAGACCAAATCAACCATAAAATACAAAAAATATTAAAACCTTTTTTTATTACTAATTTACAAAAAGTTTGGTCTGAAAACACCAGAAAATGAGAGATGTACATGAGGCGCCATCTAGTTATTTAAACTTTGATTATACTTTAAGAAAGGACATCAATCCAACCAGACAGGAATTTTAAGGAACAACAAACATCCAAACGAATTCAGAGTCACATTACTGTAGAGAGCCACCAGTAGTTTACAATTGACCTATATCACTGTACCTTATAAAAGCAACTTCTATGAGCCACTCGAGGCTTAATCTGCCGGTATATCAACCAAAGAGCTATCTGTGCACCTGACCCTCTTGACTCCATTAGCTACTTAAATCTTGAGTACTCACTTTCGAAAGGACAGCTATCTTGTTTCCTGCGCCTTTGAAGTGTGTGGGAATATCATTGATTTATTTTATATATTTTTATTAATTAAGAAATTTAACTCAAAAGATTTTAACGTAGCTAATACATTAAAGCCTATCTACAGTCTGACACAAGTAGAGGCTGTATGTCATGGAGTAGAATATCCTTTGGTGGATGTTTGGAATCACGCAGAAGGGCTGCAAGGGTCTGCTGCATTCACGGCAATTTTCATGTCCGTGACATGTTGATAAACAATAATATAGTCGCCTATGTTGATACAGCTAAGTGTTTCTGAAGCCGACTAGATTTGTAAGGTACAAATGTTTATCAGCTACCTTCCTGAAATACGTGCACGCCTGGACTAAAGTATTGGTACTGTTGCTGTGGTCGGGCGCCCCGTCATTACAGGCGACAAGCCAAACCATAACCCGGCATTTGCCCATTTGACTTATTCCACACTTGGTCTAGAATATGCCACCATAAAAAAACGTTGATTTGTCTTGCGGCATTAGTGGCCAGGTTCAAATTAACTTTCTATTGAGGCAGCACATGTCTATACGCGACCGACATATTTTTTTTGCAGTTAGATTGTCAACCTCTCTGCTGTGCTCCAGTAATAAAAGAAACTTAAACACAAATTCGGTAGAGCCCTATTTGAAAGCAAGACCGTTGTTGGTTAATTTAATACGTCACTTCATTAATATAAGTCACAGGTAGTAAACTACCGCAAATGCAAAAACTGACTTCAATAAGGGTAAATAAATAACTTACCCTTCAACTTCGAAGAACAAAACGTACAATGCCAAACATCTATCAGAAACAGAAAATTGTTATGTCAATCATTTTGATCCTTCAATAAAATATTATATATCGAAGAGTTACAAAAGGTTTTAGTCCCACTTCAGATAGCATTGTTTATACTTGACTTGACTTTTATTGTTTGGAGGGAAATAATTTGCGATTGTATAGGTACCTAGAAATAAAAAAGATATAATGCTTATGAAGAGATTAATGAAACTAGATGCAAAAAGGTGTTTGCCAAGCAAGATAGGATCGAGGCACGTGGCGGTCCATCGTATCTGCCTACTCCTATAGGAAACTGGCATGATGATATTTATGTATGAATATATAAACATACTTATATAGGGTCAAGATCGGGAGAGCGATATTAATAAAAGATTAATTTATTTATGAAATTTATTATTAAATTGTAATTATCGGACCCGATTTATAACTAATGATATTCTATGCGGCCGCGATGCGATGGCCGAGAGAAGGCAAAGGGACGGGAATAAGAAGCAAGGAAAGACTCACCTCGCCACCAGTCCGCCGCCACACTGCTCTCCTCCCCTGGGGTTCACACTCTCACTAGGATTGTGGCTTTGATAATTAAATGTGGTTATAACAGTTTATTTCTATTTATTTCGTGTTCCAACAATTATATGGTACGTATTTTATTGCGGTGACAGCAGTGACACTTCTGAATATGTCTCTTGTTTAGCGTTCTTCGTTTAAAGTTTTATTCTATTCTTCATGGCGAGGATGGGGAGGAAGAATTTACAAGGAAGTGTTCCTCGGCGCAACCATTCTAAGCTTATTCATTATAAGTCTAGGCAGGCCTTATGTACACTACTAACTGTCTTGGCCATGCATCCTCATGCGGTAACATCCTTCTATCCCCAGCCAACTGTGTGGGCTCTAGACAAAAACATCCATTTGACCGGAATGGGAAGTGTCAGCATTCAGGTTCTCACAATAGGGACGCGGCCCGGGACAGGATGCATAACTAGATTGAAAATATTGGAATTGTCTTTCTATGACTTAAATATAAATAGCAAAATAAAGTTATTATTTCGATACATATCGTTTTTAAAATTTTCATCGGTGTGGGAAAGTTTATTTCGAATAAGCTCCATAATCTTAGCGAATTTTAATGTGAATTTTGTAATTTTTAAAATAAACTTAATTTTAATTTTTATTAATATATATTTAATTTTTTTAAGTTCTTTTTCATTCTAAACTACATGATAATAACACGAGTAACAAATTTATAGTCGACATTTCTTTTCAATTTTCGACTGTTTCGATTTATTTATTTATTTCACAAAACGGAAAACAACCATAAATAGGTACATTTGAATAAGGCGTATTCCTAAATGTGTCCTAAAAACAGCTAATTAAAAACATATGTCGCTTTATTCTTATAATATACAGTAAATTAAACTGTGTAACGACTCAGTGGATATTATATTTTTTACTAGCTGTGCCCGCGACTTTGTCTACGGATTTTATTCGTGGAACCCTAAAAAAGTAGCAAAAGTTACCCCTCATAACATCAGCTATCTGCTGGTGAAAGTTCCGTTAAAATCGGTCCGGCCGTTTCAGAAATTAGCCGGAAAATCTAGGCAGACAAAAGTTTAAAAATTGCATTCTCATGGTCCAAATTATCCCTTCTGATTTTTTTTCACACTTTTATTTTGACATTACAAACGTACACTTCAATTTTATTTAACTGTATAGATTATTTTATGATAGACAAAATGCCTAGCTCTGATCGATCTCTTAAACTCTCAAGTATTACCAAATAAGTACATTTTAGTTAGGAATATCACTGACCAGCTCGTCATACAGACGACACCATCTGCTCATTGGGGTATAATAATATTATGCAATATGTTTATAAACTTTTAGGAAAAAAGGTTTACAAAACATGATCTTGAAAAATGTTAAATCAAAAGTGACACAACAATTTTTTTTATTGCAAGAGTTCAGCAGACAGGCAGACGGCCTACTTGATGTAAAGCGGTTACCATCGCCTATGGAAACTTGCAACACCAGAGGTGCTACAAATGCGCTGCTGCTCTCTTAACAGAGACTGGAACCTGGTCACTAATGCCGGAACACAACTCGAGGTTGTTATGGCGACTTACCCTAGACAAGTAGTGGTAGCTATCCAGTCGGACAAATTTGCCAGACTTCACAATGCCTACATAATTATGTGAAACGCAATATAGTTACCTAAAAATTTTGTTTTTTCCGAATTCATTTTTTTATTGAGAGGTTTATTATTATTCCTAGAATTTTCTTAAACAATGAAAGTCATTGTACGATTATAAATACGATCCTGAACCTTCGCAGCTGTTTATTAATCCGGTCCAATTTTCGGAGAGGGAACCGGAGTTAGCGCGATCAACAAGTCGCCTCCTCCATCTCCCTTGGATCATTTCCAAAGACCTGCTTAGGCAATAAACAATACAACAATCTCTTCCATTATCCAACACTAGGACTTGCTACGGTACATCACTTGTGTAGCTATCGTTTTTTTATCCCGTACTAAATTTCTTTTTTTCCCGCAATAACCAGCTATATTTATCTCCAGTCTATTAAGTTCTTATAAACTAACTTTCAAAAAAAAAAATCTGATTCACTTACTTAAGACAGAAAAATCCAATAAAGAGCATATATACGATTATTTTGTTCAGGTCAGTCAACGATGTAAGTTGTTTTTCAAGTTCGTCATCTCTCATCTTGAATATTTAAGAAATTTTTCACACTAAGGGGGAAGTCACGCGCTTTAAAACTTTAGCCGCTTATGTTATCCACCTTGAATAAAAAAACATTAGTAAAATACAACAACCATATCCCATATCCATACATATAACCATATCCAACACATAGATTTTTTTTGTCATTTACAGCCTGGCAGCAACTCTCAACTGTGTTTTCAATTTCACCACATCATTATACAGTGACACATACAAGGCATTTGCCTATAAAAATACATTCATATTGTCAAGCACCTAAGTATACACACTGAACTCAACCTTTCGTTACTAACAACTGGGCGTTTAATTCGCTAATTTGATATAAGCTTGTTTTTGTGATAAATACTATTTTGTTAATCTAAAATAGGTTTCTTGTATTTTTGTGTAGGTAGGTATAGTAGGCGACGTTTTGCTGTTAAGATTTTTTCTTATTTAATTTAGTAGGTATCTCTATAAAGGAAACCATATATGTCCAAAGCCATTTGTAAGCTGTGTTGATATTACGATACTGTAAAAGGCTAAAACGAGAACTATATTTTTTTATGTTGGTCCTCCATTCTGACAAACATTTTCTGTCAGGGTATTAATTTATTTTTTATATATTTTTCTATTTCTTTTAAATCTTTATTCTTCTTTTTTATTGAGAACTACATTAGGCCTACGTACCTACACATTTGAGACGTCTTCTGCCTGGAATGTTGATGTGAACATCAAATCTATGGACATGTGTTGCGCATTTCACACTAGTTGTATTACAGCAAATTCAGTGCTGATACTTCGACGACTGAATGATCGGCTTTCGTTACATCAAACGCGCCGAACAGTTGGAATAAGGTTCAGCGCGTAACGCGATGGAAAATAGTGCGAAACGTCTCTCCAAATATCGTATTGTATTATATAAATCAAGTTAAGGTATAAATTTTTCAGTATTCGCAATATGAAAACGTGAAATTATGTAATTTTAACTAACTGCTACGGCTCACTCACCCAAAATGAGTCTTGGCCTCCTAAATGAGAGTACTCCACTCCTTAGTGTTCAGCGCTGTCTCTTACCAGTCATCGGCATGGAGCTCGCGCAGATCAGCCTCCACTACGTCCCTCCAGCGATATCTAGGCCTTCCAACTGGTCGCCATCCCGTTGGTCATCCCAGATAGGCTCTTTTCACCGCGCGATCCCCCATTCTGTGTAGGTGGCCAAGCTAGCGCAAGCGATGTGCCTTGCTCTTGCCAATTATATTGGGCTCATCCACCAATTCTTCGATTTCGGCATTTTTACGGATTCGGCAGTTGTCATCGCTTCCCCGTGTCGGACCGAGGATCTTTCTTAGGTCCTTTCTTTCAGTCACTAACAGCTTGTTCTCGTCCTTCATTGTTAGAGTCCAAGCCTCCTATCCGTATATCAATACTGGACGTATGACAGTTTTATGTATACGTTATTATATGTAATTTTAGATCCATGAAATTATCGGAGAACGTTCTTACATAAAACGGTTCAACTATGTTCGTCGAACTTTCTGACGCGTAACGTTATATGATGTGTTCATTGCTATTGTGCGTTCTTACAGAAACAGTCGCTAGACAATAACTTCTAAACTACGCCGAATGTCACATAATTTCGGCTGATGTGTCATATGTTACTTACAAAACACTAAGCGTATTTAGGCGAAATTTCCTTGCCGTACTTTTGGCAGGCGTGTCGTTACCTTTATTTTAATTTATAAACGAATAGAATTCACTCGTTATTCAAATACTTGATATATGCAAATACCAAAATTTTCTGGAGGCCCGATCAACAAGTGGCCCCACGCCTCCTACCATCTCTACAAGGTGGGAGAGGGGTTGGTATCTACGCAACGGGGTTTGAGTGATAATAACCCTTCAATATTTCCACCACTTAACATAAGTACGATTTTATTTTCCTCCTTAAACCCTCGATATGTTCGAATTGGTTGTTTATTACCATGTATTGTTACATGATATAATAGTCTTTACAATTATATTAATTACAACAACATAACTCAACAATAAAAAATAAAAATAAGCTATAAGTATATAGAAATAACAGAAAGGAAGAAAGAGTAAGACTTTATACGAAGAAATAGGCACGTAATTACATTTCTTATTATGTAGTAGCATATTTTGAGACTTTGTATGTCGCAATTTCATCAAACAAGATTTACACTCAGCATACTGTTGTGCTAGAGTATATCCGACACAACGCTGATTTGCAGTGCAAACCGAACGTTCCTTTGAAAAACCTTCCTTACGAACCCAATTTTTATTAAACTAATTTTATATATCAAACATAAAAAATAAGCATATAATTAATTAAATATATTAGCATCAGAGTTGTTAATCCTTTCCGTCTCTCGCGTTCGTTGCAAAGTTGCGGACTAATGGCCCGTTCCTATATCTTACGAATCGTTCATTTGCCTAACTATCGCCTAACTGTCGAAAACTCCATACAAGTAATGTTAAAATTCAACCTATGCTAATGAATGAATAGTACGACGTAGGAACCGACCACAAATTAGCTTTCTTCAATAATACTCGAGTATAGCACAAAGAATAAAAGTCATAAAAAACGTTATGTTCGATACATAATCATAAAAAGACAATCTTATAAACAAATCGAACTACGCACAACATAGAACAAAGTTACTTGGGCGGGATAATGGATGCTTCGGATTGGCCGGTCGGCGGGCATTACGACCGTATACGAAATGCGCGAAAGCATATTGAGTTACATTGCGCAGACGAGTCGTATATACATATCGTCGGTCTAACAGCCGGTTACTATACTATATTGACGGCCTCTGTGGTTGAGCGGGCTAAGTCTTTGCCGGCCTACCTCACTGCAACCCAGAGGCTCCGGGTTCGATTCCCGGTATAGTAAATGTCGGAAACGTATTTTCTCCGTTATTTACCATGGTCTGGGTGTCTGGGATCCCCAGAGTGGTCCGTTGTATATTACCCATAACACAAGCGTAACTTGCTTAATTTGGGGATTTACAATATGTGTGTTTGTCTGCCGATTATTATATATTATTATTATTATATCTTACATACTGTTACGTGTTACGGGACTCGAATTAAAATACCGTTGAAATGTCAATATATATAATTTATTAGAACTATATAAACACGTATAACACAAGTACAAATATAACCGGATGCAATAAGTCCAAATGCACAATTCAATAACACGCGAAAAGTTCGTCATTAAATGTCTTGCCTTGCTTGTGTTATCGCTTTGCATCACCCCTCCGTTCGGGCATTGTTTTATACTAAACTATACAATATGTCTCGACACCCTGGCTAAGGACTATTATAAAATATTACGATACAGAATAGGCGGTTTTTCTAATTCCAAATTTTAAATACAAAGTTAACAAAAGAAGTCCAAATGGCGGTAATACGCTGCAGGTATGAATTGTTCTTTGTCGGTCGTAAAAATACATACATACATTTACCTTTTTATATTGTATATAGTCTAAGAGACGCTGAAGATCGACCCTCACCCACCTGATAACCAGATAAGACGTATTTTTTATCAAATTATATTGATTTTTAAACACGTCTACGATTGCTAGCCAATCGAAGTGTTCATTGCAATTTTTAAGTCTTCAAAGCATGGAAATAATATTCCATTAATGGTTATTTGCAAGCAAGCCTATACGGTTGTTTTTGTAATTAAATTATCTTTCGTATGATACTAGTTTTTATTAGTCAATAGTAGCAAGTAGTGTAGTTACCTACATTGACTTACCTGATTGCCAGATAGCCATGAACAGAAATAAGTAGGCAAGCCTATAAAGTCATGTTCTCCATGTTAAAAATTATCAGTTGAAACTAAATTTGTTCAGTTATCAAAAAAAATTAAGGTTATGACTAAAAAATGATTCAAATTAATTTAATTAAAGATAACCCATGAACACTTCTCGATTGGCATGCTATCATAGGCATGTTTATAAATCAATGTAATTTGACAAAAATATGTATGTTTCATTTGGTTATCAGATGGGTGGAGGTCGATTTTCACTGTCTCTTCTACTATACAGGGTCACATTACGCAGACGAGTACAGACAGTCGGCTTAACTCCGCACCCACTTCAAAATGTTGAATTTACCGTTGATTTTAGTTGGAAATCAGTTTTGTTTTGTTTAAATATATTTTCTACGTTTTTGGTTGAATAGGTTTATAAATAACTAGCTGTACCCGGCAGACGTTGTCCTGCCTTTAAAAAATAAATTCTAGAACCCGATTCCAGCGCCATCTACCGGGACCTAATGTTACTCTAAACTTTTCTCAAATCCTCACTTGAACAAACAAAAAAATCATCATAATCAGGCCCAGCGTTTAGGAGGAGTATCGCGGCGCCACCTGCTGGGTCCAATCGTTAATTTAAACCATTCCGGGACAAACTTCAACACATACAACAACAAAAAGAATACCTATATTCTGTTACCCGATTGCAGCGCCATCTACCTGGTGCAAATTAAAATCTAAATCACCCCAGTAGAAAATTATAAAAATACTAATATCGCTATTAAAAAATAGGGGCTGATCGTAAAGGGCTGAAAATTTAGGGTTTTATGTATTTTTGAATTCTGTATCATAAAAAATAAAAATGAAAAAAATATATATTTAGGGGTGGAATACCCTTAACATTTAGGGGGATGAAAAATAGATGTTGGCCGATTCTCAGACCTACCCAATATGCACACAAAATTTCATGAGAATCGGTCTAGCCGTTTCGGAGGAGTATGGTAACTCATACTGTGACACGAGAATTTTATATACAAGAAATTTTAGGCATCTTTACAAATTCTACTACTGGCACGCATATTGTCGCGTATATAAGTTTACTATTCGTTGAGTGTAGGCGCACTTCAATCAGGGTTACTTGCTGACAATCGGACTAACTCAGGAGTAAGCACTTTCTAATTTACAAAAAAAATACTAATCGGTACGCAGTTAAAGGGGGAAATCGCTTAGTAAAAATACAAAATATTATTATGTATATAAATGTTTATTAGTTTTTTTTTTCTTCTGTGTAGGTGACGTTACTGCTTGGCACTAACGGAAGACTAGCGTAGCAAATCAACCAGCATTTGCTGAGTTAGGGCCTGTTTAGAGTAAGTTAACTTTTGGCTTTTATTAAACTGCTTAAATATAATTTCTATTATAGCTCTATAAACATTATATTCTTTCTTTTTTTCAAAAAACATGAAGTCTGTTAAAAAAAAGTTTAGTAGGCTTTATTTCTAGTTTACTTTTGTGTTAAAATTTCTTCAAATCCGGCAATTCTTCGGCGATAGATCTGGCGTTGCACACTTCTATGCACACCAATATAAAATATGCTCGCCTGCCTCAGACAATAAAAAAAACATAATATATGGTTTTTGAGCTTGATAATTCAAAATTGTATTTTGTTAATACTTTCAAACACGTAGCCATCATATCGCCATCTTCATTATTATAACAACATGGATGTTAAACCAAAACATTAGACTGGCATTAAACGTAAAGTAAACGTTTTGACGGTATTACGAGCGGAAGCAACAACAAATTATCGGCTGGTTTCATGTTAAACATTGTTAAGCTGCTAATGTACTGAGCTTAATGTTATTCTTATGAGTCCTATTTTGTAATCGATTTTTACGTGGATTCGATCATGTAAAGTCGATCATTCAAAGCACACAAAAAAACTGCAAAATCAAACAGACAGATTCATCTAAAGGCCGTTTTATAAACCTGAAAATCATGACACTCCCTTCGCTATATATTTATGAATCAGCATTGCCATACAGCGTGGCAATGCAGCCAGTCTCTGAGCACGCTTCCCTATGGTAGCGATTTGTTACATTCTTTATATTATTTTATTAATAATTTATTTTATTTTTAAGTATTTAGTTAAGTTCATCTTATTTAAAAGTATATTCCTCGATTATAAATTGATTAAATGCAAATTGAATCAGCTTTATTTATAAAAAAGGCCGATTAATAATTATGAAATCTATGAAACTGCTAGACATAATAACAAGCTAAAAAATAAAAACTGTAAAACGAAAAAAAAAAAATTCCATGAGTATAATAATTTTTAATAAATTTTCAAATTATTTAAGAACGACTAAAAATATTATTACATTTAAAAATAAACTGAGAGGTCTCTTGATACAAAAAGCGTATTATTAGTTGACGAATACATGCATGATAAATTCTAATTATTTTATATAAAAGCCATAAAAATATATAAATAATTATTATTACGGAAATTAATCTATTTTATAGGTAAAAATGAGTATTGTGTTGATTATATTACATACATACATACATAACTTCACGCCAGGTCCCTTGCGGGGTAGGCACAAACAACAGAGCGCCACACAGGCCCATTCTTACACACCTCACTTGCTTCTTTGACATTCATAGCTCTTGTCATTCACGCTCGTCTGTTCTTAAGGCTCCTAACATCACCTTCTGTTGATTATATTAATTGTTTAAATTGACTTGTATAATTATTGTAATAGTTTCAAGTATGTATGTACGATTTGCATGTCTGACCGGCAAAAACATGTGAAAAAACTTTATAAGCAACATATTGTTACGAGTTGCAGGACTAGAATTAAAATTTCTTTAGAATTACTATAGAATTTATTAGAACTATACAAACACGTATAACACAGGTACAATTAGAACTGAACACAATCAATCCAAACGTAATGCCCGATTCAATAACACGCGCAAAGTCCGTCACTAAATAAATTATCGAATATACACAAGTCTTGCCTCGCGGCTGGTTATCGCTCGACTGCCTCAATCCTCCGTTGGGGCACTGCTTTATACTGTACAAATATATTATGTCTACTTAATCGCGTGGACTGAATTTTCAAGAAACACACCTGGCTAATGACTACCATAAAGATTACAATAGACAATGGGCAGTTTTTCTAATTACAAATTTTAAATACAAAGTAAACAAAAGAATTCCAAATGCGTAAAGGTAATAAACTGCAGGTGTGAATTGGTCTTTGTCGGTCGTAACAATATCATCTACGTATACACATGTTTTTGTGCAAATAAATGATTGATTGATGACAGGCAAACAAACAGAGGTCTCACCTGATGGATAATGGTCAAATTCAAATTCAAATTCAAAAGTTTTTATTCAAAATAAGTTCCACTGGAGAACACTTTTTGAAGGTCATACATATAAGTTAAAATTTAATTGTACTGCCTAGTCTATGTACAACCATTCGCACCGTGTTATTGCTGTTAAGGAGAAGAAGCGGCAAGAAACTCCCCAGCAACACGTCTAGCTAAAAATTGGTTTTCTTTATATTTGTTGTTCTATTTTTTTATATTATTAAGTACTTTTTTTAAAAGATTTTATACAGAATTATGTTACAGAATAACTTTTGAAGAATTCACCGCCGCCTATTGACGCTTGCAACTTCAGCGACGTGTCAACGCGTTGGCGACCTCGAATACATTCTACAATGCCCTTCTTAAATGACCTTATGTTGTAGTGCAGCGAGAATACCTCGGAAATCTATTTAAATTATTTTAACTTTATCTCGGACAAAGAAAACAAACTTTGCTTATATATATATATATAGATTTTTTTACTATGTGTTCACGGCTCCTAGCACGACGACATGTACCCAGGGTAAAATTGCACCTATTCGCCACCCGGCGCCACGGTACTAACTAGGAGCCAATCAGCGTGCAGTATTTGAATTGCACATTTTTAATATGTGTTTTTATGTCGAAAATTGAATGTGAATGATGTTGAATTAGAGACGCTAGTAAAATTTTTACACCCAAAACATATTTTTATTTCAAAAATTAATAAAATATTTTTAATTCGTTATCTATGTTGCCAAAGAAGTCGTAGTAGAATAATTGAATTTAAACCCTTTTGGCTGTCGGCGAGTCGTATTTACTGAAGTAGATCATTGGAGCCAAGTCACTACGCCGCACGTTGAGAAAAAACAAATGCACCACGGCAGCCGTGTAAACAAACATGCGCGAGAACAGTGATGTTTTAAATATGAAGTGTTTTAATAGGCATTAAATCTTCTGTTACCAGATTTTTTTTAATTGTAAAGTTTAAGTAATTTTTTATCTTTCCAGAAAAGAATGCATCCAATATGTTTTATGATCTATTGTACCTTGTAAGATAGTTGCTCAATTTCATGAAATATTACAAAGTGAAATGATATGTTAAATTTAAACGTGCATAATACGTTTGTTGGATATTTAATTTGTTACATAAATTTAGTTATTAAGTCACTGGAAGCAACTAACACCTAAGATACAGGCTTGGCCTAGTTTAAGTGTTAGTATTCAGTTTTAATTTAAAAGTACGTATTTTTGGTGACAATAAAATTCTTTATATTTATTATTATTTATAATATAAGACAAAATAATTTATTTTCCACCATAAAATAAAGCTTGAAAGGTACCCTTAACAAAAACAAACGAATTGCGTTTAATTAATTGTGTTTTCCTTTTTGTATTATTTTGTTATCACTTGCAAACCTATTAATATCCAGTCCCTACCTAACTACGCACCTCACCTACTCATTTTACTAATATACCGGTATATATTTGTGTAATATTTTAATAAAGTTTATTAATTTAATTAATCTTAGAATGGTGCCTTCGTCCTCTTTCTACCATCGTACCGGTCGCCATCGTTTGGGAATTCGCCCCCACTTTCTTTCATATTCTCGTTTCTCTTGCGTATGCGTGGGGATTTAGAATGAGTTTCCAGCCGAGGATCTCCCACAGCGCTACGATATGGTCTTTTAAAAAGGGTGTCATAAAATTTCTTCGAGGCCGGCGGCGCGTTGGAAACATCTCTGATGTTACAAACTTCCATAAGCGACGGTATCCGCTTTCCACCAGCTGGGCCGTCAGCATGTTTGCTGTACTCCAGCTATAAAAAAATCTAATATTATTGTTGTCCCCAAACTCTCGAAATATTTTGAGATCTACAGATAACACTAGATGTTTCGAAAACGCACTAAATATGCTAATATACCTATATAAAGTACAATAACCGTAGCTAGGCTTCTGCAGTATGCTTATAAAGTTTAAAGTTGTGATTCTTTAGCAGCATAATCTATGACGAAACGTGAGCCAAACGCGGTTGGAGGGCGGGCGGCGACGGAGGGGGGTGGTGCGCCCCGTACATGGCGTGCGCCAGCGCAGTTACTGAACGATATGTAACAAAAAAATATGTTAGTTGTTACTTTCATAGTTTAAAAATTCCACTAAACTGCTATTTGGTACTGTTATTAAAGATCTTGTTTACTTAACACACAACAACTATGATTAAATGATATGGGACAGGATATAAAATTGTAATTTTAATTTCACCAATTTCGTAATGTCCTGACTGAGCTCTATATATTGCACAGATTTTTGCATGTTCTAACATATTTTGTTCATCTTTGAAGTGTAAGGAACATTTTTGAATGAACTTTTAAAAATTACTTTAAGTGCAAGCAATAAGCTGATAACATCTGTTATTGGAACTATGGTCGATATACCAGATATGGCGTGGAGTGAAAGACGCTTCTAGCCCGATGACTAGCATCCTGTGCAAGGTCTCAGGCGAAGGACGGATAATAGAAATAAATAAAAGAAAGAAACTAAATTAAAAAGAAATAAAAAGCAGTATTCTTTGATATGATGACAAGATAAACAAAAAATAGTAAAGTTACATAAACAATAAAATCAAGCGTGTATCAAAAAAACACTTCGTCATGCGTCATGGCAATAACCACATGGTAGTCATGCTGAAACGAATGCAGGCTCACAACCGCCACAACGTTAGCTTTGCAGTTCGAAACCGCTTTTCTTGATTCTGGACAGTCTAACTTCTTATGTTCTTTTTTCACATTTGTAGCATTTTTGGTAGTATTATTGTCCTTGTGTTCATTCCTTTTCTTACTCGCAGCCAATGCCTAGACTATTGTGGATGATGTATAACCTTGACGTGAATCCTCTTCTAGTAACTTCCGTCAAACGTTTTCTGAAGTCAACTTCATCCCTGAGTGGTCGAATGCCATTCACATAGGTTTGTGATCTTCAGGTAGTCGTCTCAGTAACACAATTTAATTTGTAGGATGTTAGGTTAAAATCGAATTACTTATTAGTCTAAGGGCCGCTTGAATAAGGTTGCTTAAATTTATTTCAGAAACACAAAACGTATTTAACACCTTTAAATACAACTAGCGTCTTTTAACACAATATTTGTCGCTAGATACGTTTAAAGAACCGTTAATACGTTTTGTGTAAAACATATTTAAGCAGTTTAATGTGATTAACTAATTTTATTTAAAGGTGGTGGTTAAGCAAGTGGCCGTAAGGGTCGCTTGCATAAGGTTGCTTAAATATATTTAAGAAAAACAAAACGTAGTTAAAACCCTTAAATGCAATTAGCGTCCATGCACAACGTAACATTTGCCGGTAAATATGTTTAAAGAACTGTCAATACGCTTTGTGTAAAACGTATTTAGGTAATTTAACATAACTGATTTTATTTAAAGGCGATGGTAATACAAGTGGTCCTAAGTAGGCTATATTGTAATATTTATGAAATGAAATGAAACTTTATTTGTAAAAATACAGGTAATAGTTATAACTAGGTGGTAGAAAGTCAGATGTCCTCACTGTATTTGACCTACACATGGTCATACAAATATTTAATCTAAAAAAAAAGCACAATAATTGTAATGGTACACAAGTCATTGTTCGTTATATTATAAAAAAAAACATTGAAGTGAAACAATGTCAACAAGAAAAATAAATTAAGTGTCAAAATCGAAAGATATAAATAAAATGTAAAATAGTATTAAAATATCATGTCTTTATCATATTTAAGGAAATAATTAATAGAGTATGTCATATTTTCCAGTAACCATATTTTTAGCTTTTTTTTACATTGATTCAATGGCAGTTGTTTTATCGATGGAGGTAATTTATTAAATATTTTTATACACATCGCGTAATAGTTTTTCATAAATAGGGTTGTTCTTGGGACAAAATCAAATACTAATCTGTCCCTATTTCTTGTAGAGCGAGATATCTTTAGCTTTTTTAAATAAATCAGCGTTTCTTTTTACAAACATACATATCTCTATTTAATAAAGTAATAGATAAATAATTACTTCCACACGTTGAAAAATATTGTGTTGAAAAGAAAGATTACTTTTCCTATACTTTTGTGTGTGACTGTATGTATCCCCGGGGCGCCGCGTTCCGTCTGTTGTCCGGTGCGCACGCGACGCTCCGCCCACACGGCTTTGTGTGCGCAAATGACGCCATCCAGACTTCACACTCGAACACCGCCACAAAAGCCACACAGCCAGTAATCATGTAACATAGAAAACAAATCTGAATAGTGTTGAAAATGTTTAGCGATACTTTTCAGAAAATTTTGCTGTATTTTTTTTATTTATTATACAAGAAAGTATCTACATTTTAGCGTTGAAATTATACTTTAAAATTAATTAATTATATTTACTTAATATTTTTTATTACAATAAAAAAATATAAAGCAATAATTTAAAAGTTAAATTATCATAAAAACTTATAAAATTTAGTATCTAACATCTGATACTCTACCAAGGCCTAGAAAGGTCACAAAATATTTTATATCTTAATTCGAATCTTACTTTAAAGTTTACTAAAAACTAATTACCCGTTCCTACATTTTACTGGTCGTCCATTTGCCGTACTATTGGTTAAAATTTGATATTAGCTTCATACAAATAATGTCAAAATTCAACTGATGGTGTTGCGGTCTCATTATTGTAAAAACCTATTTTTGTTATAGAACAGCATTTTGAATGTGATTTTTATTTTTTTGTTTGTTTTGTCAAGTGAAAAATATTTCCGGAAATACATGGATCAATTATAATTGTGTTTATGTTTACAAAACCAGAATATTTACTTATCAAAACTACTGTATTTATTCTCACCGACCACAACAGAATGGCGGCCGTGACAGGACAACTCAATGAGTAAGATATACGAACCAGCCGTAAATCGACAATGCCCGCTTTACCAGTATAAAAATAACGTAATTCCAATTAATCAAGTCATCTCTGAAGAGGATAAGGTAGGCGCGGGCTCAGGTGTACTGATTACGGAGACGACAAGTTATACAATAAATCCTAAAGTCGAAAATCATAACCTAATTAGTGGCAAGTCGTTTCTAGTAGGAAGACGTCGCTCGGTATATAGGTCGAGTTCCTGGCAAGGGGCCAGCGTGTTAGTCACCGTCGATGTGGCCAACGCGTGACGGCGTAGCTAAAGGTTACGTTGATACGTGAGCCATCTATTTCTTATGAATCCGTTTGACCAGCAAAGTTATTCCGTCTTTGATGGACGTTTCTGGACGGCATTATATGTTAGGTATAATTTTTCATACATACATAGCTTCACGCCAGGTCCCTTGCGGGGTAGGCACGAACAACAGAGCGCCATTCAGGCTTATTCTTTCACACCTCACTTGCTTCTTTGACATTCATAGCTCTTGCTATGCACGCTCGTCTGTTCTTAAGGCTCCTGACATCACCTTCTGCTAATACACGATCAATTTGATCATGGAAGGTGTGTCGTGTCCGTCCGCGACTTCTGCATCCATCCACTTTTACATTGTATATGTGTTTAGTCATTCTTTCATCGTACATTCGTTCCACATGCCCGAACCACCGGAGCATTCCTTTCCTTACCTTCACCCCGACACTCTCTTTCAGACCAGGTATAACTTTGACGACTTGTTGCTTTTTTATAGCGGGAGTACAGCAGACAGACTGAAGGCCCGCTTGGTGTTAAGCAGTTACCTTCGCTTATTAATGTTTGCGACATCATAGATGTCACCAACGCGCTGCCAGCCTCGAAGAAATTTTATAACGTCCTTTTTATAAAACTTCAACTCCAAATCTCAGCACTGTGGGCAAACCTCAATTGAATGCTCATTCCAAATACACACGGTGTGCGTGTGCAAGAGAAATGTTACGTACATGAGTGAAGTGGCTCGAGGAAATGCGGATGAGTGAATTTAAAATTGATAGCGTTTTTTAAACAATTAAATGTAATAACAAATAAACTTCCATACTAACATGGAAAAAGTAATAGTATTTTTCTTCCATGATACTAATATATAAATGTGACATGTGTATTTGAAGTCGAGAACAAAATGTAAGAAACAGACACTACCAGGATATAAACCAAAATGATGACAATGACAAAAATATATTTACAAAAATATTTTATTATATATATGAAGTGTATTACACAATGACACGATTAAGTACACAGAAAAAATATTTTAGTTACATACTTATACTTAGTCTTTATTTTTCCGTACATAATTTTGTAGTGCTAAGTTAGACCACACCTCATCTTAAATTCGTCCACGTAGGCCTGTTACTCTCCGAGAATAAAGACTGTCACATGCACAAACAGAGTGATCGACTAACAAATAGACAGCTGGATATGTGATTACATAAGGGTTACATTTGTGCTGAATGGCTACGGAAGCCTAAACGGGCCAAAGACAATGATCTATAGCGCACTCTCGCTACTCTAATACTTACAGGTACGATACATGCAAATTGAACTCAAACCAAACGCGTCAAAAACTAACTCCTTCGACCAACACGATCGAGGTCGCTGTATCGTTCTGTGTTACATCTCTCATCAGCTGCAAAATGCTTCGCCGGTGATTACGTAAATATTTACCACGTGGAATTACTATTTCACGGATATAATTCTTTATATTGACACGATAATGTCCGGAAATCTATGCTGTTCTTACCCTGCGCAGTGCATCGCAGCACTTACACTGTCTAAAGTTTTGATCAAGGACGAAGCGTATTTAAGGAACTACCTGAAATGACTTCACTGTCTCGCTAGCGCATGTCTAGTTTTTTATGTATACTGTGTCATATGAAAACAAAATTTTAATATCATTTCAAACTGGCAAACTAAAAAGGTGGTTACAGTTGCCCATGGTCATCTGCAACACTACGGGACCAGTTGCGTTGCGTACCTCGCTGAGACTCGTATCTGTTTACGCTTTTTGATTAGCTCCACATTGTAACGTCTTGGGAAGACCGTGGGAGGGAGGAGTTAATTCCATAATTCCTCCTACTCCATACCCTTTATTCTATTCTTAGAGACACAAAAGTCTATAGGGAACGATAACCACTTTTTTTGATTATCAGTTGTTTCATTTTTTTTATTCCTTCAGCTTAGCAGACAGGCACAGGCAGGCGGCCTGATGGAAAGCGGCTACCGTCGCCTAAGGACATTTATAACACCAAAGGCGCTACCAATGTGCTGCCGCTTTTTAAGGAAGACCTTCATGCCGGAAAACAACTCAAGGTTATGGGGGCATACTTTAAGACCAGGGATAGTAGCTAGTAGCCATATAGTCGGGCAAATACCCCACCACCTGGCTGTGGATTGTTTTGTCGTCTCCTACGACAAGCCGCCCGACCGCAGGGAATTGTATTCTTTGTCCGTTCCTGCACATATTCATTAGTATACATATAAGGTAAATAGACTGTCAATTGTTTCTTTTTTTTTCTTATAAGAATATAAATTGATTAGAAGTTATGACGTCAATGAGATTCGAAGAATATGCTTAAACTTCACGTTACCACAAATATTTTCCTTGTAATAAATTTTATTTCTGACGAGAATTTAATTTCACCTGAAGTTTTTTAAAAGGAAAACTTAAATTAGAAAAGCTATCAGGGCTCGGTGAAAAATTTCGCAACGTTGTGAATAGCTCCTCAACTCAGCGGCTGATTTTCTTAGAATTGTTATTTTTCCATTAGAACTCTTACTGTAAGTTTAATGACCTCTCGAGCATTGTATAATTTATAGTTATGAATGACACTTCGTATGATTATATTATTATTAATCAATCCTGGCTGCAAATGAAAATAGTAAAATAATTTAAAAGTGTTAAAACACACTTTAAATTGTTTTTACATACATACATAATTTCACGCCAGGTCCCTTGCGGGGTAGGCACGAACAACAGAGCGCCACACAGGCCCATTCTTACACACCTCACTTGCTTCTTTGACATTCATAGCTCTTGTCATGCACGCTCGTCTGTTCTTAAGGCTCCTAACATCACCTTCTGCTAACACATGATCAATTTGATCATGGAAGGTGTGTCGTGGCCTTCCGCGACTTCTGCATCCATCCACTTTTGCATTGTATATCTGTTTAGTCATTCTTTCATCATAAATTCTTTCCACATGCCCTAACCACCGGAGCATTCCTTTCCTTACCTTCACCCCGACACTCTCTTTCAGACCAAATTATTAGTTAATTAAATTATTAAATTACTTAATTAAATTATTTTTAGGTCAGGAATAAGGTATAAATAAGGTTCTTAATAAGTGTATTTTTAATCTTTGATTCGGTTGTTCTAAGAGTAAATATTAAATAACTATGCCCAGCAGTGAAAATGTTTCGGGCTCAGAAATAAATGACTCTCCGCCTGCTGAAAAAGTAATCGTAAATATAATAAAATAGCTGACCCTTGCCCACTTCACTGGACGTCATTAAAAAATATGTATTACTATCTCTTCAAAATCGCCAGCCACTATCGACTCAATCGCAGGATTAATTCCAATAGCGTCTCCGTTGAACGCCTCTACCTTTAGAAAAGAAAACTGGCGAAATAAATGTTTGACATTTTTGGTAATTTTTAACATTCATTTCGGCTAACACCATTTCTGGTAATATCAATTTTTTACTACTATTATTGTGCTATGTCGATATCGAGAAGATATTGTGGGTTTACTAGAATACGATTTTTTTACACTATCGTAATGGAATTGAGCTTTGAATGCCTTCCCAACGCCAACGCATTGAAATAGCAGAATTGGGCCCGTGTCATGATAATACTGAAAACTGCAATTATTTATACTTTATTTTGTACTCCGAATATATACTAGCCAACTTAAGGTGTTTTTAAAATATCTTATAAAATGATGCTTCTAAAGATCTCTTGATTGTATTTTTATGGCGACACTGAAAATTACATCAGTTTTTTTTACTCCCACCATTGCTGTTTGTTTCGTCAACAGATACGTTCACTATGATTTATAACTTACAGGATATTTCCTAGTAAGACTTAAGCCGCGGCTTTGTTGGAGCATACTTTGCATTTGGATCCCACCTGACTCTTCTTATTTTCTAGGATTAAATAATTGGATTATTAAACTGTATTAATTAAACACGTTATCCACGTCGCAGAGTCGTGCTGAAATCATTATCTTTATTACAGCTATTAGACCCAGCGCAATCGGTGTATCAACCCACTCTCATAGTAGATCGGCATAAAACGGTTCGGAGCAGATAGCTCTCTTCCTCCTCATCCTTTTTTTAATGAGGGGAAATCCGGTTGAGGACCATAGGCTAGGAGAAAATGTCGTGGCCATCAGGTCAGGGTGGCACTAGCACTTCTAGCCAGAACTAGAAGTGTTATTGCCACACCACACTCAGGTATACCCAGTAAAACCCCTCGGTATGCCGTCCTTCGCCCTTAGTCCCACAGCCACGAGTATATGGCCTAGCCCCTCCGCTGGCCCTGGCAGGCGGTGATCTAACGGCTTCATTCTCTACCGGGAACTTCTTTTAGTTTCTCGACGTCTTCAGAGTCTCATTGCGTGCGGCGGTCTGTAACGCGCCCCACGAAAGGAGCTATGAGGGCGCGTGAAATACGGCGCACCCCCATTTCGACGCCATAACGGCGGGTGAGAACCATTTCCACAGGGAGTACTCACGGCGGCCGAATATCCAAGCTGGCCCTCTGGCGCCGACGCGCCTTTGTTTGGCGGCAGCGGACAAAGTTGTGCGGTCACGTTTCGCACGGCCTCCTACTTAGTAAACAGCCTCTTTCTCCTATCTCATCCTAAAGGATGGTAACCTGTTGGCCTCGCTACTAGTTTTGCAAACGTCTATAGGTGGCGGTAACTACTTACCATTAGATGGACCGTCGGCCAGATTGCCAGATTCACAATAAATGAAAAACAATTAAGGTCTCGTTCTGAACACTCCATCAAGTGTGATTTAACAGTACCTACATCCCGGACCTTGATAACTAATTTATATCATACATACGTGTACATGTATTTTTATGTGTAGAATAAACAAATTTAAACAATTTTATTTACAATATTATTGTACGTTTTTTAGATATAAACTTTGAAAATCTTAGTTATTTTGACAGTTATAAAATACAGCTAAAATATAACTTGCTGTTTGCGTACTGATTTCAAATACCTTTTATTATTACAAAATATTTTTTAATCATAAATTTACATATACAAATATTATTTAACAGCGGCTTCTAGCCTGTTTAGCGGGGAAACGATGTGAACTGTTTTATATACATAAATATCTTCATGTCTATGAAGAACAGAATTTCAAGGATTGTAAGTTAGTCTAAACAGTTTTGTCACATACACTTTCAAAATAAAATATACTATCCTGTAAAATTATTCGGCCTATTTTATTATATTCTAAAATCTTATAATTATCGCTACTGGACTTACGGTTCTAAGTTTGAAGTATAAAAATAATGATAATGCTAACATCATCATCATGACAGAGACAGTCCATTAAAACCAATAATATATGGAGGACGTAACCCTATCTACGCCCACAAAACATCTCTTGGCAGAGGAAGCATAAATATTATTGAAACAGTCATAGGTGTGTCAGATTATTGTCACTTAAGCCACACAATTTAAATTATTATTATTTATTTAATTATTTTTATTCAAAAGTAGAAGTACCTAAATTTTAGTCAAACCTCGAACGTAAAATAATCTGTTTTGGGCTTTTCCTAGTCAATCCTAGAAGAGACTAAGGCAGACTTTTGTTACATGTTTAATGACTCTACAAATTAGTCTCTTCTAGGTTAGACGAAAGTTTGTTAGTCAAAGGCAGAAAAACGTCATTTATTTGGACTTTGACTAAGATTTTATGTCAGACCTGAGGTTTAACTAATCAAACCTAGCGGTCGCCACTCCCTGCATGGGCCGAAAAAAATGGCATAAAATACAAGGGCAACATGGGTGTAAGTGGCAAAGGGGAGTAGAGGGTGGGCTGCAGGTTCACCGAAGCTACTTCTGACGTTATGCCATTTATCACTTCCACCCCTGGAGCTTGGATCTTAGCTCTAGCGATCTCCACTGCGTGCCGGCTGGCAAAGGCAAGCATGGAGGCGGGGACCTTGCCTTGGCCCCCGGAGTCAGGTCTGAGGTTTCGCTACTCATCTAGGTAGGGTTACGTTCTCCACAAAACCCCCCTGTGGATTTATTATTATTATTAAATGTTAGTCACTAATCTGTTTAAACCACTAGAAGCAATCAATTGATACTTATTCAGAGTTTCATACTTCATATTGATTGACGTTCTGTAGTCCAATAAAACCTATGTTGTATTATTACATTAAACTTCTAATTAAATTTCACATTGTATTTTTGCTAGATATACAACATTCCTTTTTTAAGGTAAAGTAGCAGTAGGCGTAATAGGGACTGACATTCATCGAGAATTTCAAACATTATAATATGACAGGTGAATAACGAAGAAAGAGTGAAAGTGCTTTTAACATTTACACCCGATAAAATAATGTAACACAAGGAGGGAAAAAAATTCAAGAACATTTTAAGTAAAAAACTTGGATTTGGCCACGACTTGACTTGAAATTCAATGGATTAGAACCGCAGTATTTAAAAAATAACGTAAGCTATTGTTTCATTGAAAACTGCGTCGGAATTTTTATGCACCCGAACAACTTCAATCTTAGGAAAATTCCCGCGGGCTTTTCACAAATAGATAGCATAGACTTTAACTCTAACATTTAACTGTCGATCAGCGAACCGCATCAAAATACCGTGGACCATGGAATTATGATTTTTCGGGATCAAAAGTATCCTATATGTTGAGAAGGAATATAAGCTACCACCATACAAAATTTCATTTAAATCGGTCAGTCGTTTCGGATATTAATTAGCCCGTACAAACAGACAAAGAGAGAAACAAAGAAATGAAAAAAACCTAAATTAGTTGTATTTCCTAATTACATCCACCTGACTCGGTTTTGCTGGAAATGCTGGATTGGATTTGCTGGAAAGCTTAGCTACGAAGCGCGTGTTTCAAAAAAGCCATAGATTTTTTGCTTTATAAAACAGATATATAAACAAAGTAGAAAATAAATAATATCCCAAAAAAGAGTAAAATCTATTTAATATATTTTATATGATAGAAAACTTTGAAATTTAGAAGCCAAAAACTCAATCGAAAAAGCATGCAAATTACGATAATAGACATTAAAGTACATACAGCAAAATGGAACTTTTAAAACAAAAAAATTTCAACGACAAATGTACTTTAGTGCGCATAACAATCAGTTACAGCCCTCTCTGTCCGTTGTTTATCTCTTATGTAGGGACGTAACACAAGATCGGCACGCCGACATTTGGCTAGACGCATATTCGAGGTCATCGTCTCTTTGCCTTGTACTGTTTGATAATAAATTCAATTATTTTTATTTTATTTATGATAAGGAAATGATTGAACATTGTAACAATATCTTCTTGACCTTCTAAATACTATTAGAAAAAGAAAAAAAACGCATGCGGACGCCCGACAGAAGTGATAACTTGCGTGAGAAAAAGGGAAGCCAGATAGACTGGCGCTGTAACGCGTTACGTAACGAAGCGGTTTACCCTCCCATAAGAAGTTATCACTTCTAAAGACAGCAAGAAAGGCTATGTTGACTACTAATCCGATATCAGATGAATCATTTTTGTCTTCGAATTCGGATGAATCCATGAAAATTATACATATAAATATAAATTTGAATCATTCAAAGTCCGGGTGCGATGTGATGCCCGGAAGAAACGTGAAACGAGAGATGTGGAAGAAGAAGTAAGGGAAGAGTAATTTACCTCGCCACCAGTTCACTTCTACACACTCACGAGGAGTTGCTAGGAGAATTAAATTAAGGTTATAGTAGTTATTTTTATTTTTGTAACAACAATCATTTGCCTATATTGCGGTGACAGTACTGACATTAAGTTGAGTATTTGTCTTGTATTGCGCATTCTTCATTTGAAAATTTATTATTTTCTTGATGGCGAGGATGGGGAGGAAGAATTTATAAGGAGATTTTCCTCGGCGCAAACACATTGTCATTGGATACAGTTGTGTTCATTCAGTTGATTGCCTTCTATCACATAAATTCAATTTCGTTTTTCCGTCTAATATAATTATTACAAGAGATATTGACAGTTGTAGTTTGCAAATCAAATAAAGCTCAGAACAGAGTTTAACATTAGTATGTCACAACATGTGGTCAAACAAATACCTTAATTATGGAAAACACATTGCCACGTGTTTTATGATGAATTCAATATTGCCTAAAACATTTTTAAAAAATATTAAGAAAGATGCTTAATGACTGAAAATTTCTATCAGTACTTACCACCAGGATCGTGTAAACAGCTCGTCGTAAAAACCTGTGCTTTTATTAATTATAGATATCTGTAATTTCCTTTGTCGATTAAAATATCGATGACAAATGAAAACACAGGTATTGATGTATAAAAATAAACACTGTTTACTACAAAAATAATTTGCCTGACGAACGCCTTACGTATTCTTTGGATTGAACCGAGAGTCATGTCCAGAATTCCGTTTTAATCTATAAATGTAATTACAAAAAATATATATTAAGGATTTTTGTGATATATGGTCGATATCAATTATCTGTCGAGTGACTAGAGACAGTAACATTTTCATCTTGAATTTTTTTGCTATCACTACATTTCTTGAGCACACACATATAAATTTTCACCACTACAATTTTCAGTGCTGGCTGCACGCCAGGCCTACTGTACTTATATGCGATTCATTCTCTTATTGCTCAGATTAATAATAAAAAATATACATTTAGTTTGATTTAAATTAGCCATTTAAATAGTTCTACCTGTAGCTAAGTACATAAATATTTATGTTGTTTTTACATCATTTTATATAAAAAGTAATTATATTGTCCTATGGTGTAAAAGAAGACATTTATTGAATGTCTAAGCAATCGAAACAAATGCAAGTTTAGAAACTTATTAGAACTAAATGTTACTATTAATTAATTTAAAAAAAATATTATTTCTTAACAATTAAATTTAGTTATGTAAACTAACGTAATGTACTGTTTGCTATTTAATGAGAAAGGTAACAAAATAACTAGCAAGCTCCAGCTTTTTTATATTCATAAATTTATAACGTTACTACTATAAACTTTGTCATTTTATTGACAATTATTTACCGACAATACATAAAAAATGGTTAATAATAAACTTTTAAAATGACAAAATATTTTAAATAATAAGGCAGTCTTATGGTTTCCTCGTAATTGTAACTAAATGGGGACCCGCCTACCGTTAAATCCATCCCTGTAAAACAAGCAGCAATCAACATTGTTGTGAAAAACCAAACCGACACAGAGTTTGGCATCGCTCCAACAAGCAAGTCCGTTTTATGTTTTGTAAAAAGTTATGAATAGCCGGTTGCCACCTTGTTGAGAAACAAAAATTTGAGTGACTAAGTTGTTTTTCGGTGATAATGAATTTTGTTGTGGTAACGTGAGCAAAAACGAAGTTTTCACTTTGCCTTAAGGCACTGTGTTTTTCTTAATTGGTTTTTGCTGACGAAAACTTCAGTTGCACTAATGTCTCGCATGATCCTAATGACTCTTGTAATTTAAAATTTTATAATAATATGACTAAATGTTTTGTAATTTAAAATTAATCAAGGTAATTAATAAAGTTTTTTATTTATTTTCTCACACAACAACTTACAAGTGATACTTAATTCGAAGGTAATATATGTGCGTGCATAGGAGCGTGAGTGCATGCATACATGCATGTCTATGTTTATGTAATAATTCTAAGAAAGATAAGAATGTGTAGATAGACTTATTATATTATTAAACGCAGCAAATTTTCCGTTTCATCATAATTGAATGATAATAATTATTATTATAATGAATAATTGATATATATGTGAAACTAATATTTTATTGCTTTCTCTATATCTACACCTATGAATCAGTAAGCGTCCTGTAAATAATTTGCAAACTGTAGTCCACACACATGACAAATCGGCTCATATACAAAAACATAAAACGAATAAAATTATTAGTTTTTACAATTTATCTATGTAATTCAATAACAATAAAACTTATGACCAATGGAACTTATGACATGCAAATTTTCCGACCTAACACGTAAAAAATATTTTGAACAACGACACACATTAAGATTAATTTTTGAATGAAACACGCCAATTTACTGTAGAAAAGAGTACAAATATAGTCGTAAAAAAGGTAAATCCAAGCTCCAGATTGTTATTGCACGCAAAATAAACCCACTATTTGAACTTTCAGTCCAGTGATCCAAATATTACAAAAAACATTGAAAGTATTTTATCATACCACAAAATATAATAAATCCATAAACTCACCGGTATGTTTTTGAGTCATGGGCCCCCGTGACCCTCGTTGGCTCCGTGCCTGTGAGACATTATCTAGCGCTCAATATCATCGTGAAAAACCAACGGGGCTATTGCTTTTGGCGTGGTGCCAGGAAGCAACAGGCGTGTCGCTTCAGGTCGGTGTCACAGAATAATATATGTATGTACGTACTTATGTTCGGAAAAGTGTTTCGAGTGCTTTTCTCATAAGTTGACTGAATTTAAGACGTAATAAAATCTGTTAATGGTTTTACTGTCTCATCAAGAGCACTAATTAATATACTACTATTCCACTACGTTTTAAGGTTTCCATAGACATTTTAGTAAAACCTAAACTTTATAAAATCTAAATGTGTATTTCTCCGTTAGTGAAAAAAAATCTTTTGAATTATTCAAATCGACATTTCTTTCAAAAGATTTCAAATCAAATAATTATAAATAAAATAAAAATATGTCTTTGAGTGGGTATAGTTTAGATTCACAATTAGGTTTGGTAGGTGACGCTGGAATCGGATTCTAGATTTTTATTTTTTCAATGCAGGACAACATCTACCGGCACCGCTAGTATTGTATAATATAACTTCATCCGCGTGGATTTTTTTTCCATTAAAAAAGTATCCTATGTTACTTCTATTACCTCCAAGAATATGTGGACAAAGTTTCATGATTATCGGTTCAGTAGTTTTCGCGTAAAAGCGTAACAAACAAATGTACATTTATAATTAGTAGGGATTAACATAATGCCCAGTTGATGTCGACGTCGAGTACAGATAACAGGCTGACGGACAACCTGGTGGAAAGCGGTTACCTTCGCCTATGGACGTTTGCAACATCAGAGATGCCAACGATCACCAACGTGTTGCCGGTGTCGAAGAAATTTTATGACACCCTTTTTAATAAACTCCATATCGTAGCGCTGTGGGAAAACCTCGGTTGGGAGCTCATTCCAAATCTCCACGGTACGCAAGAGAAACGTTCTACCTAGAACCGTGGCGTACATTAGCGAAGCTGCTCAAGGAAGTGGGGGTGAACTACCAACCGATGGCGACCAGTGCGATAGTAGAAAGAAAACGAAGGCATAATTCTAAACAGTTCTTCGGAATACTCCCCGTTATACAGTCGGTAGAATACGCAGAGAGAAGCGAAGTCTCTCCTAAGGCCAAGCGTATCTAGACCGTCTGTGCGTATGGGATCATCAACAACGCGAACGGCTCTTTATATATATAGAGATAAGTAAAAACAGCTTTTCACTAAATGCATATGAAAGTGTACACATACGGTACTTATACCAAAAAAAATGACTATCTGGATGTTCCGGCTAATCTCTGAAATGACTGAACTGATTTTAACAGGACTTTCACTGGCAGATAACTGATGTTACAAGGAGTACCTTAGGCTACTTTTATTTTAGGATTACTTTAGGGAAGATGCTGTCGGCACAGCTAGTTATAGGATAAAAATTAATTAGTGGAATACAATTGGCTTGTGAAAGATGTTGTGTGTGCTACAAAGATTATAAACTAAAACACTTGCTACGTTACCCTTTATATTTTAATGTTGATACCCTTCTTTGTCCTTCACTCAAACTTTGATGTCATAAGGTACCCTTGAACAAAGTAATCAAACAGTGCGGTAGAGGCGGGAATAGTAAGTCAGTTTGTTAACATCGGTTGTACAGGACATCAATCATACGAGTAACTAATCGTATTCTTTCGACTGATTCATCGATCTTGGAAAAATAATTAAAGTAAGCTAATTAAGCTCGTAGCAGGCAGCCGATCTCATGTCGAAAACTGGGGTTCGATTCTTGGCTAGGGCGCATGAACGGTTTAAGCAATATTTCTGATTTATTATGTGTACTGTTACAATTACCATAACCTGATGGCGACTGACTATCGATGTGTGAAACTCGCCAATCCTCCTTTTAAGTAGCGTGGTTGGATTATCTTATATTATAAGATTCTTTAGTAAATGAACCAGTGTTAAGGATGATTATATACTACTATTACAACCTAGGCACCGACAAAAACAAATTCCACCTGCATATCTGTAAAAACACAATCTATTACCCGTCGGCATTTGAACTAATTGTAATTTTTTTATGACCGTCTTCTTTTGTTTTCTTATTTATTAGCATTCGTTTTTAGAGATTTGTTGTATTCCAGTGTTGTACCCATTGTTTTATTGTACTCGTCCAATGTAGCCAGGTGTTTCGGATTATGTCGACTACGATACGGGCATATTGCATTTGTGCAGTATAAAACGATGGCCTGATTGAGGGAGGGGGGCAGTCAAGCGAGAACCACGATCAAGGCGGGACGTGTGTACGATCGGGAAATTAATAGTGACGGACTTTGCACGTTTTATTGAATTTCCACCTTCTGTTTTACGTTTGAATTTTTTGTGTTCAGTTATATTTTTACATGTGTTATACGTGTTAGTGTAGTTCTAATAAACTCTATAATCATTTCAACGGCATTTTAATTCGAGTCCCGCTAAACTCGTAACACTATGATACATAAGTATGAAAGAAGTATTAATTATTATTATTTAACAAAATTGGGTCATTTTGGCCTTACGCTAAAAGGAAGGTTTGCACTGAAAATCAGCGCTGTGTCGGATATAATTCCGGCACAGCAACATGCTGAGTGCACACTTTGTTTGTTGAAAATATGGCGTACAAATTCTCAAAATATGCTCTGTGTATAATAATGTATAAGGAATGTAATTACGTCGCTATTTCTTCAAATATTTTTTCTTTCTTTCTTCTAAAAGAAGGTCTCTTTAAGTAAAGGTGCTAACTCCCGTATCTCTAGAATGTGTAGAATTCTCAACAGCAGCAGTGATGTTACTGACATTCATTTTGACTCCAAAAAATAATTTTATAAAAATATTAGTTATAACGTTTAGCCCAACTGGTCGTTCATTAGATAGACTGACAGACAAACTTAAATTACCCTACACATTTTTGTTACATTTATTATTAGAATCTAAGTAAATATGAATGTATGATGAAAGAATGACGAAACAGATATACAGTGCAAAAGTGGATGGATGCAGAAGTCGCGGAAGGCCACGACACACCTTCCATGATCAAATTGATCATGTATTAGCAGAAGGTGATGTTAGGAGCCTTAAGAACAGACGAGCGTGCATGACAAGAGCTATGAATGTCAAAGAAGCAAGTGAGGTGTGTAAGAATGGGCCTGTGTGGCGCTCTGTTGTTCATGCTTACCCCGCAAGGGACCTGGCGTGAAGTTATGTATGTATGTATGTAAGTAAATAGGTAAATAACAGTGAAGAAATTATACTGCAAGTTGTGTTCACCTATAATTAGTTTTTACATTGCATTGTAAACCTTAGTCATAAGTCTAGTAACTGATTAAATGTAAAAAACTGTTGGTGATCCTTAATAAAAAAAAGAAAAAAAGCCTACTTTGCTCTAGCCTAATATGAATAAGGCCGTTAGCAACATTTTTGATCTTCTTCATCGAATTACAAGGTAAAACTGTAACAACACTATGAAAATTGTTATAATTAATATGAAAACAAACAAGTCTGAGACTCATTTCGAAGATTTCATGAAGGTATTTGTTTTTCCTAACTTATCTACAAGTACGTACCCAGACAGCGTCAAGAACAATCAATATACTCGAGAACACGTATTCTTAAGTGGGATAATGCTTTGAGTGGCCCAATTATGAATTTGTTATTCGAATACTCACGACTGAATCGATTTTCAGTCGTAAAATCTGCATCAATAAGCTAGGAATGCGCTTCGGCTATGTCCTTAGTTCGTTGATCGCGTAAGCTTTGACGTTTGCGTTAGAGATTGATGATGCATATCGATGTTTCGAATGATATTATAAGAAAATATAATTATAAGAAATAATGTAGTGTAAACTATGTCAATAATTTGGAGGTGATTTGATGAATTGTTTTCTGATCATAAAATAACTATAGAATTAAAATTCCAAAAAAATGCGTTGTTTGGATGTTTAGTTAGTTGTTTATTTGTTCGTTCGTCATGACTTTGAATTTATTTTTTTGAAGTGAAACTTCCTAATATGCTTTGGAAAAAGTTTACCGTCACTTTTTTCGGTTACGCGCCATCTTTTTGTTGTCTTACGGTCGACCCGACCGTGGTATGGGCTTTATTATTTAACTAATTTCTGTAAAATTGCATATAGTATATCATTTTTCGAAAAATAAGGTCATAAAGAAGTTTCACTTCTTACGTGCTTACACTAGTACACGCTCACATTTTTTTTATGGCAAAAATTAACATATGTATAAGTATATGTATTGCATAGGTTATGTATAATTTCTGATTTTCTATGCATCAAATATGGCAATGAAATCGCTTCCCCCTGCACAGTTATAAGAGCTTTAGGTGAAAGATGAACTTGATCATTATTTTAATACTAGAAATTGTTGATATATGTATTTTTCACTGATATTAATATTATGAAGTCTCAAGAAGAATTTGAGAAAATATTTTGCATGAAAATGTAAGAGAGAAAATCATCGATATCGATTTCGTATGGTAAATTTCAACAGTTAGCTCTAAGCCCAAAGAGGGGGTGATTTGGTGTGTTGGCCGGGTGCCAGGCGGCGTCTTTGGCATCGCGCCAAATCCAGAGCGTACAGTGGAAAAAAAACGGAGTCGCGCATCTTCGATATGCGTCAGAAAGCGGCGCGCGCGCACCGGCACCAGCCATGTTTTTTCATTATTGTAATGTAGGTTTTTATTGCGGTTACGGTAATGAAATGTTGTAGTATCAGTTACGGTTGTTAAAATTATATTCTTTGAGACTTTAATACTAATTTTAACCGAGATAAAAGTTCTTCAATCTCGAACATCCAGAGATTCGCTCACTATTACCTCGGATTTGATCTCATTTTCCTACATATATAAAATGATGATAATTAATAAAAGTAGCAACTAAATAATTTTAAAGATTATAAGTCAACATTGGATCCTGAGGCCATGAGCGTCTACAAAAACCTATAAAAACGACTCATTGACTTTTCAGGTGATTAAGCGACTGATTCCTACCCCCGACAACGGATCAGTACAGCGATCCAAAGAGGTAACGTAGCCAGCCTCCTGAGAAACTTACCCATTGACTTTAATGACCTGGGCTCGGTATTTAACTAATATTATAGTCTTAAGGGGTTATAGGTACAATATAATATAAGTTTCCTTCATTGTACTAATTTATAACTATAAACTATAATGTTTTTATTATAACTCATGACATGAAATTAGGAACCAGTATCATAGTATTTCAACTACATGTATATAGCAAATCGGCCTAGCTGTCTACAGACGATGAAGGGCTGCATAGGGATGACATTCGTCCAGTTTCTCATCCTATGGTTATGAAATCGTAAATAAGCATTTCATTGAAAATGTCCCATATCTCAAAAACTACTCAGCGGATATTGTTCAAACCAATTTTCGTGGATAATATTTCCAGGTTGAAACATCTTAGTTATTTTCAAAATTTCATATAATATTCACCTCCGGAAATTTATCCCAGAAACTATTTTCTTGGATGAAATGTATCATACGTCAATTCTTGGTTTTGAGACTAACATGCATATTACAACACACCAAATTTCATCTAAATCAGTAACATGGTTTATACGTGAAAGCGTAACAGACATACCGAGTTCTGTCGTATTTATGATATTGCTACGAGCTATATAGAGATCGAATTAAAATGCCGTTGGAATTACTGTAGAGTTTATTAGAACTGTACAAACACGTATAAAACAGGAACAAATATAACTGGGTACAACCAGTACAAATTGCATGATTCAATAACACGCGCAGAAGCCTGTCACTGTACCGCTCATCGAATCTACGTCTTGCTCCTATCTTAATCCACGCTAGACTGCCCCAACGCTCCGTTCGGGCATTGTTTTATACTAACTATACAGTACAAAAAATCGACCGCGTGCACTGGGGTTTCCGAGAAACAGTAATTTGCACACCTGGCTAATTATTTCTGCGAACGGCCAACAAAGTTAAAAACAATAACAATAGGCTATATTATAATTGCAAATTTTAAATACGAAGTAAACAAAAGAACTCCGAATGCGGGAAGGGCAATAAACCACGTGCCCGTTTCTTTGTCGGTATGTAACAATATTAAGTATCAATTGATTAATTTTTATCACACTGTTATTCAGACAGAAAAATGTGGTACATAACAGGAACTACGCAATGGTACGAATGCCGCTCCATCGTCTGAACACGTCTAGAGATTACAGAGCCGCTGAGTCATACCTGCCGTCACAATTGTTCCGCAGCTGCCAAAGGATCTCGGTTTACTTTGCACACGTCGCACGTGTCACTTCAAATCTTTAAAAATAAGTGAAACAGCATAAATCCTTAATTATTTACATACCAAACTCACCTTTAATTCACCAGTTACATAGTTCGTTTTACCTTACCGAATGATTTTTCAATTTCATAAAAGGATCTAAACAGGGCCGTCTTAAGTGTATAGAGCGCCGGGGTGAAAACTTATTTGTTGTCTATAATGTACTAAAATATAAACATACTAAATAATTAGATCTAAAGTAGATTATATAGCAGACCACTGCCAGCGGGAATATCCTACGCGCATAGGTTAACTGCATTGCCACGCTGTATGGTAATGCTTGTTGGACAAAATATGAGCCAGCCTTCATCATGTCCATCCATTAGTATACCACAGTCACTTTCTTACACTACTAGGTTAATATGGATGAAAGACAGAACGATGTAGTCTAAGGTATACTATATAGCGCTATATATTGCTAAGTGTCGTTAGTCAGATATTGTTTTTTTTAAAATCAAAACCGCCTTAATACGGCACGCATATACAAATTTGCCATTGCACTCTTTGGTGTATATGCTCTTCAATAAGGGTGGGTTGCTTGGGTTCCTTGCGATCCACAAATCAGATTCTGACTTGGTGACTATGAGACCAATTGGGAAGTATAAACTTTAGATTAAAAGAAAAATTTTGAAAATCGGTTTACAATTGACGGAGAAATGTAGTAACCAACATACATATGACAGAATTGAGAACCTCCTCCTTTTTGAAGTCGGTTAAAAATTATGATGATTCTTATGCATTTTATTAAAGTCAATAAGTTTGCGCCCTATAGACCCTGCACCCGGGTTCCTCGCACCCCTGGCCTAGGTAAAGGCGGCCATGGATCTGAGAGTAAATTTGGACTTTTTGTTTGGTTTGCGAATTGTTTGATTGCGGATCAATACCATATATTTGATCGTCAGATCACTTTTATGCGAACATTCTCAACCCAATTTTCCAAAGAAAACGATGCTTTTTAATGTTCGCGAGCTCTTGTAATTTCCGTTATTAGAATTTCGTAGCAATTTTTTCAGACTTTCCGGAAAAAACCGCACACTTATAAAATTATCATAACCATTTTTTCGTTTGTTTGTTCACACGCAGTAGAAGTAAAACAATATATGACAAGGTGTTGAAGGGAGTTTTTAATTTCGTGACGTCACATTTCGTATATATCGTTTGATATATTCAACCTGTAAAACACGATACTTTATAATATTTACAAAAAGACTCAAACATTTTCAGCTCTATCTGTATGAGCATAGTGTTTAAATTATTAAATATAATGTATTCTATCTCATTCTCTCGCTAGCTTAGTCCTATAGATTATCTCTTTTTAGTGTCGCTTTTTCGTTTCATCAAGTTTCATATAACATTTATTCTAAAGAAGTGTCACTTCAATAACTAGACCTATATAAATGAAATATATTGAAAAATGTATTTTATATGCCACTAGACTAATAAGAAAGGCTGATTATAATTTGTCTGAGGGATGAGCAATTTTCTGTACATATAATAATCGTGTGGATATCATTAGACAGATCTTTAAAAAAGATATTAATCAAGATCCATTTATTAGATTTTTGAAATATAAGCCATACCCAAATGATAAACGAAACGTAAAAGCAATCAAATAATACACATAAAACTGGTTAGCCTGGGGATATAGAAGACACGTGTTTGTCAGTCCATTATGAAAAACCAAAGAATTCGGCAGAATATTAAATCAAAGTTATATATCGCTATATACTTTGATTCAATATTCGGTGGAAGTCTATTTCTAATAATAGTTCTGATAATTGAATTTTTCCTAAGGCTAAATTTTGTTTTGGCTAGTACATTTTTTCGTCAAATAATTAAGAGTGTTGATTAAAAAACAATAATTAAGGAATCTTGGAAGTCTCCTGGAAGAGCGGCGCTGCGGGAGGCGTGGCTATATTTAGACGCGCGCCGCGACGGCGCGTGCGACGCCGGTCTGTGTGCGTGCGTGAAGTATGGCTGGTGGGCTGCTACTTGATGTACTTGAGACGATGAATTTTCTTAGGTATTCATGAATTTCTATGTTCAAGAGTGTGTAGGATGGATTAAGTTAGGTAAATATAGAAAGGTATTTATTAAAATCCTGTACTTTATCTAAATTTTATAAACAATACATTTTATAAAGTCATGTAATACTGTATTAAATTCAAGAAAGTTTGTTAATGTGAATAATATGTTATTAAGTATTTAGTAATACTTAAATGTATCACAACTTACACAGTAGTTACCTTAATCTTACACATTATGTATGACATAGTTTAATAACCATCCATCCCTAAGGCAATATCGACTACGAAATTTTTTTTTCAGACGTTTATGAAAAATGTGTTTGTATAGGATATGCCACAGCGTTAAATTATCTCCCGGGATTTTTCTCTGTATTTAGTTAGAGACTTTAAACTATACATTTTCGGAGATTTATATTACAAATATATAAGTGTCAAAATACAATAGAACCTTATGTCTTATCTTCTACATACAAGTATATCTCGAATTCTTGATAAATATATATTTCACAAAGTGATACTGCGAAAGTGACCATTTTAAGGCCCCGGTTAGTGTAGCGTATGAAACACGTAAGTTTGAAACATGTAAGTATGAAATATACCTACCCGTAGTAAGTATGTATGTCTTACATTTTACATTACATTGTTGAGTACGGTAGTCCAAGAAGGGTGGAGAATATAGTAAGGACGATGAAATCAACTGAGGTACATTATATTATCTTACAAAACGCTGAAACGCTCTACATTTTATACAAGTATAGCGTGACGTCATATCTTCAACGAACCAAATAAAAGAAAGAAAGAAAACGTTTATTTGCCAAATACGACACAGGAAAATTGAAAATAGACGCAACAAAATAAATTTTACAGGTATTTACCACAATTCGACAAATGAGGTTGTCACTCAGTATATAGCACATGCACTTAATTACTTTAAAGCAATATTTAAAATTACTAATATTAACATTATTAATATTTATGGTGATATTTTACAAAGTATTTTATATTAAACCCTGCTCTTTTAAAATAAAATTGCGTGTAGGTACTAGTGTACACACGTAAGAAGTGAAAATTCTTTATGACCTTATTTTTCGAAAAATGATCTACTATGCGGCTTTACAGAAATTGGCTAAATAAAGTTAGATTAGATAAAGTTTAAACAAAAGGCTATTATTATCATAGACATGAATACAACGAGTCTGGTGGTGGGAGTAAGTCCGCTTAAACGACATGCTATCCCTATTCCACTGGAAAAAGTACTCTTCGTTCGAATCGACCGTGGTAGGGGCAAGAAGAAGATGCCGCGTAACGGAACAATGAGACGCGCAACCGAAAAATGTGACGGTAATTTTTTTTTCCAACGCCGATAAACAAGTTTCACTTCAAAAATATTGTTATATAGTTTTTTTTATAAACATACTTCTGTATAAGATCGAGACAGACGACAAAAAATTTTGAGCTAGATGTGTTGTTGCGGCTACTAGATGTTCTTGCGGCTTCTTTAATACGTTACCGACGACACCACTTTGAAGTATTGAAATTGTTACAAGTGTTTTTATTCCATACATACAACATACAGAGATTGTGATTCTCATTCAATTATTATCACCAAATGATGCATAATATGATGCATATAATTTTACTAAAATTAATTAATTTTAGTAAAATTATATCATTTAAAATGCTCTGATTCCTTTCACCTGATTATTTTTTCGTGATTCATAAAAGCTTTTGAGAGCAGTCGGTGAATGTAAAACATGTGTAGGTGCTACTGGTGGCTACAGGATGTGATTCAATAAATTTCCAACAATTTTACATTTCTATATAATCAAGACTAATAGTATTTAATTTATTTTTTAATATTACATAACATATGGAACCGTATTCTATGGCATTGATGCTATGATAGTTTGCTCCAGGATAGAACATCTATTACCCTCACTTTATTTGTTTGCTCTGATGATTTGTTTAATTACATTAGTTTGTTTATAGGCAAACTGGCAGACGGGTCCACTTGATGGCAAGTGGCTACCGTCGCCTATTGCCATCTGCAACTTGTTGTGACTTTAAATATCTGTTTACCCCCTTTTTGAAGAGCCATATTGTAGCGCTCTGGGAAAACCGTGGGAGGGAGCTCATTCCACAGCTTGCTCGCGTATGGCATACAGGAGCGAGCGCCACGTACAGTGGATAACTTGCAGGTGTCAGGTGTGGTTGACCTCCCAGTCAACGCGCGAGCAGTGTCGTATTAAATTTTTTTTTTGACTTTAATGATTGCTGATTTTTGGCTCAGTATTCTAAGCCTTAACATAAATTATTATAAGTTCTCTTCCTTCTACTATTTCATAATTTATGTATATTTATTTGACATATATCACATATTGATAGTGTATTAATTTGATAAATAAAGAAACCTAATTTACACCTCTTTATATTAGTACATATTTAGTCGTTTTTCTTAGCCCGGTTTATGGACTGGTGTCCTGGTAGAGCAAATAAGCGATATACGCGTACTCGCCGGTCAGTGATGCTAACGGTACTGAGTGTTCGGCTACGGCTACGTCACCAAAATGGCGGCCAGGCAAAATAGCAATTTGTGGGGATAATATAAATTTTATGTGTACATAACCTTATTCCCAGAATGTAGATAAGGGTAACGCTTTATACAGATCATTATCTTAAAAGGATGGTGAAAATAGACAAAATTACATTCATATAAATTACTTGGTACATATAAGTACTTTAAACAATGGCAAAGGTAGAAGCTATCCCTAAGAAATAGAGTAGTCTACACGCCATATGGATCTCGAAATTGCAAATTGTTCTAAAAACATACATTATGCCGGCAACCCATATCAATGGCAGCTAATATATGTCTAAAGGAGATATTATAAAGCTACAATTGTAGTTATTACTTGTATAAGAATGTCATCATTAAATAGATTATGTTAAGCATCACGAAACAATAGCTATTTTAAGGAAGATTACATAACATAACATAATACTTTATTTCCTCTTTAAGTACACAGTGAAACTTAAATCTAGTAACAACATTAACTAAGAGGCTGGTGCCTGAAATAGGTTAAAAAGAAACCTGTGGTACAGGTCACCAGGATCAACCCGTTGGCTATTTAACAGAAACAAGAAAATATACTAGTGTAACTATTCCAAGTAATCGTGTTAGAGTGAGCCCTTCAAGAGCAAAGGTGTGATGTAGTGTGTGTGTGTGTGTGTAAGGTAAGTTCGTATATAGCTGATATAAGAAGAAGTATGTGTGATTGAGGGAGAGTGAATGAGTCAGACAATGTTAAGATCATAATATTATGATGTATAGGAAGTCAGGGAATCGTGGAAGATCTTTATTTATCTGTCACACTGAATGAAGGATTAGTTAGTAAATACGATACCGTCATGTTTTTAAATGTTTTGGTGGCATTAGTAGCAGGTATTAACAGAAAAACAAAGTTTTAACTATCATATGAATGTTAGTGTCAATTTGTTAAAGTTTTATTTAGACTACCACCAACTCGTTAATTTTAATTATTAATGTTGTTTATGGTTATTATTTATTCTATGGGAGCCTTATCTAATTTACCACCGCTTCACAGCCTGTTGTGGCTTGAAGAGAAGAAGCGGCGCAAGAAACTCTCCAGGAAACATGCCTAGCTCTAATATTTTATATAACATATAATGAGTTTTATTATGTATACTAGACGCTAAAACTTAGAAAATATTAGGTATTAACGAGTTGCTGGACATTTTAGATTGCAAACATTTAGGCACGGTAGTTTTAAGTAATTTATAGTATTTAAGCGATGCGTTAGGCCAGGCAGACATAGTAGTTCTACCATTCGCCAGGCGCTGCGCTTTTCGGTAAACTGAGTAAGTTAAATGATTATTTGTGGAAATATCCTTTGTGATTTGATAAATGTGTATAATCGAGATGATATAAAGACTCTAATTTCGAGGCTTGGGGTGACTAGAAAGCAATTAGAGGTCACCGGGTCAGATTGAACCCAATCTGTTGGTGCTGCCAAAAGATTGGGTCAAAATATTTCTCTGTATAGTGCTTAATTTCGCCGCCACGCCCCAGCATGTTGGCAACTCCAACGAACAATTGATTTTTAACTTTGTCACATAAAATTTTTCCTTCTAATGTAATGGTGTAAATGAAATATGTATATATATATATATATATATATTAAATATCTCTCGCAGTACAATCTTTACCCTTTCCTTATTAGTTTTGATTTAATCACAATTTTTATGTCTTCTTGGCAATATATCTGAATATGTGGCTATGAAAAGATCTCATGTTTGCACGATATGTGCATGTATTGATTTATTTTGCGAAGTTTTCATGACGCTTACAATCATAAGTCGAAATTGTATATAAGCATCAGGTGTATACTGCATAATATAAACATATCTATTATATGTTCAGTCAACATATAATAGATATGTTTATATTAAAACGTTTCACATAAAAAAAACTTTACCGATAACCCACTAAGCGTAATTCTATAAGAATGGAGCCGAGTACCTTTAGGAGCCGAATACCTTTAAGATATGATAAAAAAAATTATTTTATGTAATAGCCGAGTAAGTTTCATTACAAAATGACGTAGTTTTAACGCCTGTTCAGTAGTATTTTGTAAACTGTCGTGAATAAAATAATGTGATTAAATAAAACAATAAAACAAACACAGTTTTCCACTCGGGCGTTATGTGCTTCAGCCACAGTCGCTTGCATCAATCGCACGCACACATGCGCGCGCGGCGGCCATCTTGGCTGCGCGTGGGCAGCCGGCGAGGCACGTGCGATCTATTTTGGGCGGCGCTTGCTTTGCACCGCACACCCGTCGCCGGTGAAGCTCGTCGAGGAAAATTCTTGCAGAGTGGTTAGTTCGTTATGTAGTTTTAGGCGTTTTTTACTTCGTTTTCCATTACGGACTCCAATGACTTAAGGCCGGTTCCTGCATCTTACTAACCATTCATTTGCTTTACTATCGGTTAAAATTTGACATAAGCTCTTTACAAGTGATATCAAATTTTAATTGATGAGAAGACAAGTGAGTGGATAGTCAATTATTCATATATATTAACTGACCATAAACAACTTAATATTTTGTGTAAAACGACTTTTAAGCTGCATATAAGTTTAAAATTTTTGTAGGTACGTGTACGAGTATGTACAAAAAATAAATCATAATTACCTGTATTTTTAAATATTTGTAACTTCTCTTATTCTAATATACCTTTACTTATCAATGTTTTCGTAGTTTAAGTACCTACATTGTAAATTTTATTTTATGACAAATAAAGAAAAACGAATTTTTATTTCATTTTAAATACAATAGTGTTATTACTAAAATGTGGTTGAAATAGGTTTGCAGGTAGATTTTGAGGTGGTTTCACTTGCTTTGAAAAACGCATTAGTCCGATTACCTAATGAGGTTATCAATTTGTGATAAAAATAATTATTGTGACTTACCCCCAATACTTAAACATTCTACTTAAAGTTTTAAAGGAATTCAATACGGAATTATTCTAACGTAAATTATTATTTAAGGTATCATAATTATCAAATGTCATTATGTTAAGGAAGATTAAATTCTTTTTGGCTACAATTAAAGCATTATTATGAGTTAAACATTATTTCATTTTTAATAGCACGTATTAAGATAAAGCGATAAATAAAATAGCCCGCAATATTACTCAAAATCTAGCCATAGGAAAGAATCGACCTTCTGCGTTTATATAATCTTTGCCCATCATTCCACGACGTGGTCACCCAGCCGACTCCACATTTCCCATCTTGATGGCGGTTTTTAATGATCCGTTTACTATGGGCTTTGGATTAGTCGTGCTGTTATGCGCTCCGCCTCTGTAAACAATCATAAATCCCATGGTTTTATTCTTTCATACAAGTCACAGGTTCCGCAGGATATGGGGCGGTATGTAAAACATTTACATACATCTTCTATAACTTTTAAATACAAAGCTGTTGTGTTGAGGTTTGAGAATATAAAGAAACTCATGCTCCTTATGGTATCTGGTTTATTCTACAAACATTCACTAAAGTAGCTGATTTTTCAAATCGGCCGCTAAAGCCATATCCTAAACTAACAGTAACTATTTTTCGCTGTTTCTAATATGAGAAACAGCGAAAAATAGTTACTGAATTGACTTGGGGCTAATTTTCATGATAAGTAAAGCGACATCATTAGATTTTGGAAAATCAATTAACCTAACGAGGAATGGAATCCCTTGATTAAAAATAAGAAGATATTGTTTTGTCTATCTGTGCAAGATCGGAGAAAGAATGCTAATTCCTGCGGTCGAGCGACTCGTCGTAAAATGTCACAAAGCAACTCACATCTAGAATGCAAGCCAATATGCCATCTGGATAGTTACCACCCCTGATCTGGAGTATTCTGCCATAAAAATTTTGTGTGACGACATTGATAGTTTCAGTCCTCCCTTCGACAGTAACCACTTCTCACCAGGTGGGCTGTCGGCTGCTTGCTGTAGGTACTGTAATTTTTATAAAATTTAATAAACACATAAATTATTTAAAAAATATTAAATTACACATTTTAAAAGTTAAAGACCTTTGCACAATTTTTACGATTTTCGTAATTAATGTCTCTTCTTATTGACTGAAACAAAAAGGTCGTTAATTAAAGACCATACCAATTTTAAGATCTGACTAACGTTATATGTATACTGATAAAAAAAGTCGGTTCGGCACACTCACATGTATGGCGGAAAATACTGCACTTTTGTCTGTACACCCATTTGTTATGAATCCCTCCATATATACTCTGTCGAAAATACGGATAATGACAGACGGACATACCATTTTTTTAAGAATTCCGTTTTTGCTAAAATGGCTACAGATATACAACAAAAGGCTTTAAATCTTTTATTTCATAAACCGTGCAAGATTGCATACATATTCGTTGGTAGTACAGAAAATTTTTATATTCCAATAACTTGTAAAGTCTACCTTGCAAGTCAATAGAAGAACATCGATTTACCTATTGAATATTACATTGAGCATACATATGAAGAATAATAGTAAAAAGCCATACGTGACTCGATCCTACCGATAGGTTACGTTTCAATCATTACAGCCACAGAGCTATGAATAGTATTACGACTAAACAATCAATGCGTGCACATAATTATCCGCTCTTAGGACGTCTTGCTGGGCTGTAAACATTTTAACACGATGCAGCTACTGCGGAGATGTCTTAAATTTTGGCTATACTGAAACTTTAGGGTTTGTATTCTAAGATTATATGTAAATCGCCAAATCAAATCATTTATTTCATGAATCGATAAGGATTCAAAAATGTCTGAATTAGGTGGATTACTTCTTAAAGCGTCAATTTATTTTTCACTTGACAAAAATCACACTGCTTTAAACAATACATTTTAAAATAGCTCTTATCCAATAATGTATCTTACTTTACAAGCCAATTTAAAAAAAGTTAAACTGAAATAAAAATTATATCATTATAATTAAAGTCAAAATAATCAAATAACTACAGTCAAACGGGAAAAACATATTAAGAAAATAATTGAAATAAATCGATCTACAAATTATGAAGAAATAAGGTATTTGTATCAAACAGATTACAATATGGTACAATACTGTTTAGTGAAAAGTCAATGAAGATCTATTTAAATATGAAATTTTAAAAAACTGTGAACCCAACCCACATCGCAGGTATCTAATACATGAAGAAATTGATTCTAACAACTTTTTTAATGATTTCAGTTTCGCTAAAATATACATACCTACCAAATTTAATATTCAATTATAATAATCAGTTTCAAATAAGGACAGTAAACGGACAAACAAACTGACGATTTTCTTTCATAAGGATTTCGTTTTCGCTAAAATCCCTTAAAACCATGAAAATTTTGAAAATGCTTAGATAAAAGTACCAGGACACTATAAATCAAAACAGCTTAATGCATATACACTTTATACAAACTGTGACAAAATATCAAGTCACTTTCAAAGTTATTCCTAGCTCCTTGCTCGTAGTGGAAGTACAAGAAGTGAACAGTACGGTAGCATTTATCATTTATTCAGAGGTTTACGAGTGCACGCTGTCGCTTGGAGGACGGGTGTCGGCTGGTTTCCAGCTCTAGACAACTGTTTGATTGTTCCACTTGCCTTTCCTGTTGCAGTTACCGACTGAGTTTGCTGTTTTGCTTTGAAGATATCGTACATTATTGAGATGGGTGGGATACCTTGATACGGTTCATGTATAACCAGATTTTCTAAGGGACTCAGTTCATCATATCTGTCTGTCTTTCCATGCGTCTTTGTTTTTTTATATATCATAGTAATTTTTCTCAAATGTTACTGGGTTCAGGTGAATAAAATTCTAAAAGAAGTTGTAGTCTACAAAATTATGTAATGAAATTACAAATAAGTAAAGATTCAGCAAGACCGCTATATACATAGTTGAATTTTTTTAATGTGTTATCGGTTATTACATATTGAAGTAGCATAGTGTGGTGACCGAGGGCAGCACTTTCTGGCAGCATAAGCCGGTTTCAAGGATTTTAGAAAAAGGTACAAGACTCTGAAAAAAAAGGACAAGGATAGATACATTTTGAAAAGGGATTGATTATGCACTAAAGGAAAACGAAATGAAGGTCGTTATTCTAGAACAGAAGCTCAGGAAGGCAAATACAGAGATAGATAGATGTTTAGAAAGGGATAGAAAGTAAATCAAAGAATAACGAAAGGAAGATCGAAATTATGAATTCCATAAGCAGAGCAAGGCGCCCCTACGGGGTGTTCAGTTGAAGACAGCGAAGCGACACATGCGGTACAAGAGAGTTGGAAGAGAAGTTAAATAGAAAATAGTGACAAGCTTAGAGAGTTGGAAGAAGAGTTTATTAGAGGACAGTGACGAGTTTAGGATGATTTAAGAGGAGGTCCAGAAGCGGACTACGCGCGGTTAATTCGGAGGTGAGTAGTGCAGTAACAGGAGGTGGTCTACGCGATATCGGCGACGATTGTGAGTGAGACATCTCATCGTCGGGACAGTACGTCGAAGGGGTAGCCCTGCAAACACGTGCGTCTGTGGAAGTCAATAAAAGCGTTTAATTGAAAAAGTAATGTTTTCTTCCAATCCAACAATAACAATGTATTTGAATAATAAATCCAAAATGACTACCAATCCTCAAAAATGCTCTAAAAGCGCTTATAACATATCACATCATGTACATTTTTTTTAAACAAATGAAACTGCTAAGTAATGTCTAGTTTAATCTATTTGACAAATGGTTAAGTCTTTGTTAGATACCTTGCCACTAGGCTATAGTATCGATATCTCATTCCAAAATCGTGGCTTCAAATTATTTCTAATCAAGCCGTCACCTACGTCTAATAAAAAATCTTAATCTAAGTGGTGCTTGCTGTCCGTCTAGGCTTCGAACCTATATCATCAAAATCAAACGCCAGTGCCTAGTCTGCAACCAACAAAACTACTGTAAATGGTAGTTCTGAGGTGCAGGGGTGTTTTGATTTGCGATTTCTGGAAAGATAATGCAACAAGAAGTCCTTAATAACAGAGAAAAATACTACAAGAAAATATTTGTAGTTACTCGCGCTTGACATTTACGGCGTTTAATTAATTGCATTGTTAAACTTGAAAGAAATCCGGTTAAATATTTTTTTCTTTCTGTTCGCTTAAATCTTTTAACATTTTATTATAATCTGTAAGACGTATCTGGCGGGTTGCCAGAGCTATTTTTGTCAATAGTTTCAAGGATTCAATAGTCAAAGATGCAGTTTTATAAACAAAATGTGTTGCTGGAGGTCAATATGATTGCGCAACTACTTGAAACTCCTTATTCATTCATCTTAATGCAGATTCAGGTACAGGTCTTAGGCCTTCATTCAAGATAAACACTCATACGCAAATCAATGCTTCAAACGATAATACATATAAATTAAGATGTATTGACGAATGGTCGAGTTCTCATTCAGCTGAGTATTATACAGTAGCGTCTCCAGTGGTGGATTTGCAATCTTGGCCGCCCTAAGCCCCAGGCCCTATAGTAAGTACCAGCCACCCCTTTCTCAGCACCCATATTGAGTACATAATGAATTTTCTTGAACGAAATAATTACTTCACATTATATTATGTATCTATATTTTATTTATAAAAAGTGCAAAAGTAATTTAGGAAGATTATTGTTATACGATGCGGTACAGTGCGGCCCACCATAATGTGCGCGAGCCTGTAGAATATTTAGATACTTTGAGTTTTTTCTTGTTATTATCAGTGAATTTTCTTATCACGATTGGGCGCCCTAGGACCGGGCCTCCTGGGCCTTAGGGCAAATCCACCACTGAGCGTCTAGTCAATTCCGCATTTCAGTAGTCCGATATGTCCAATAATCTTGCACCCTCCGCTCACGTCTCCTACTCTCGTTCTGCATTTGACGCACCGGAATCAGTATATCCTCAAAAATTATTACAATAGCACGTACATATTTACCCGTAGTTTTCAACTTGAAAATTGTAGCTAAATATTTATTTTATGTTACATACATATTACTAATTTTGAGACTACTGTAATTATATCGATTATAATCTCCAACATGATATGTAACGAAGGTTTGACCTGAGGGTTTTTAAAACACAAGTGCTAAATAACTTTCGCGAGCAATTTTTACACCTGAACATTGGAATATTATGTATTTATTATCTATCGTACTAGGTTCATCTTTGTTTAGATTTTTATTTTTTTCTCACTACATCGGATTGGGAATGAACCGAATATCGTAAAACTTGGATTAATACTTTCGAAAAAAAGGCGTAAGAGTATCCCTAGAAAGTTTAGATACTCTTACATAATAGGGAACCAAAATTAAAATGGGTGATTCCGCGTCGAAACCTTAGTATGAAGTATAGCTACGAATTTATTTTCGGATTTTTTGCTAGTTCCTCATAATTGAAGCATGAAAAAATGATAAAAAAGAAATTAAGTAACACATGAGCATGATTTAAATTTCAGGGCCTATTGGGCATGTCGCCTGTGACCCGGGGAAATGTGTTGGAGCGGCAAATCAAAGGGGTTTTTCAGGCCTTTTGTTTTCAACGGCTCATTAATGACAGGATGATTATCCTGATGGTCGCTGGACATACTTCTGAAAGGAGATAAAGAATATGCGTTATACATGTTTCGTAACATATACAATAGGTATTGTTCAATATACTTTTATTTACAACGCAATCAGTTGGGTGTATGATTTATTTCATAATAAATTTTCTAACAATTTAAATTCTATGTGCCTTGGTATTAATACTTATTCTAATGATTTCAAGTACGGATACGTAGGAGGATTTTGTTTCAAAATCTATGGCGTGTGGCGATTCCTTGATACTCTTTTGGGGTCTTTCGTGGATTGCCCCTGGCTACGGAGCCAGGGGCAAGCACGGGCTTGCTGTTGACAAGTCGCCTTATCTCGACACACTAGACATTACAACCCTAGTTCTTTTTATTGAGTTATTTTATAACAGCCTTGTTCTGGTCGGGGCTAAGTATAAGAAGAAGCATCGGTTTCTGTCATAAATAACATGATTAAACTTCCGAAGAGGCCTCCACGTTTTGTCTTGCTATGCGCTTACGACAGACTTCCTAAAGTCTAAACATAATTAACACTCAAGAATCAAGTCAGATGTTATTTCGTCGTTTTAAGATGGATTATCAAACCAGCTTTGTTGAAGAGTGTTAACAACTGGGATTCCTACAATACTCCGATAAAAATCAGCCAAACTCATATCAGTTTGTGTAGTTTGTAGTGCACTGAAGTGTTCTGTGGATTCTGTAGAGGTGATGAGTGTCTACTGTTATTATCAGCTAGCTACAATATGTTTAAAATCGTTTTATTCTAAATAACCCTTAATTTCAAACTTCCGTTGAACCCAAGATGCGTTGATCTGGTTCAGAGATACCATATCGCTTCAGTATTATAATAATAATAATCGGTAGACAAAGACACACGTTGTATATCTTCAAATTAAGCAAGTCACGTAATGTTATAGGAATATATATAACGGGATACTTTGGGGCCGATCCCAGACACCCAAACCATAGTAAATAACGGAAAATTCGTTTCTGATAGTTATCATGCCTCTAAATTGCAATGAGGTGAGCCAGCAAAAGCTTAGCCCGTTCAAGCACAGAGTCCGTTGATTAATCTTAAGATATTGGAGAAATATGGCGCCAAACTAATCAAACTCTTGAGGATATATTAATGGAAGTTTCCTAAAACATAGGCGGTACAAGTTACTCAAGCAGGATATTATTGTTATTGAAATAAGATACAGGTACCTTAGGACCCTTAGCCTAATAACCTTAAATAAAAACAGAATAAAAACAAAGCATAAGTTGTCCAGAGGGCTGACTAGCGGCCCGAGCAGGGTAGGGATCTTAAAATGAAGTACTGGTTCAGGGAATATATTCTTTATATTTTCAATCAAGAAGCTGTTACATCGGTTCCGTGCGCGGCCCGATCCAATTATGATATCCATTGTTTTACTAGGTGTTTCTTTATTCAAATTTGAATATTTAGATTTCTTAATATAAACGACGACTAAAAAGGTTTTAGTCGTTACAGTACCATACTAATCCGTTTTGAGAGAACTTTGTTTAAGCTTTTAGATTATAATTATATTCCATTAAATAAACCTCTATTAAATCCGTGTACAACAGTACAACCCTTTATCTCGCTATTGCTAACGACATACATTGAAAACACAAAGTCTTCAACATTATTGCCAAATAAAACAAAGTAATGTAATGTAATTATATAAAAAGTGTTTTTAAATTATCTCTAAATAAACTTAAAACATTGTATTTTGAAAAAAAAATACTGTTCCGTAGGGATAGAATAAAATCTGAATCGATAGACAACATCTATATTAAAGCGAATGAAGCCGCGAGCAAAACTGAGTAAGAGAAAAAGTGAAGTGTTAGAAAAAATAAGAAGAGAAACCTCTAACTCAAAATCATAAAAATTATATCCATGCACAAACGAAGAACAGATTATATCCGAAATCCGGAGCTTCCCTTCAACTCAAACCGAAAACAGCACCTACCGCCATACTTTAAATTTTCATCAACCCAAAAATGGTAGTATGTGTTATGTTTACAATGAACGTTGTTAAACAATTTTCATTTCTCACATTCTGAAAGTACACTTGGAATTGCCTAATCAAAGAGATGAAAACATCACCATTCCATACTGTCAAAAAAAGTAGAAAACTATGCGAACCAAAGATTATACAAGTGACTCATGTTCCAAATTTTTTGTTAAATCGCGGCATATATTGTAATAAAAAATATCAACAATTTTATAACATCGTTTTATACTTATAACTTTTAACTAAATTATTATTTAAATTACATAAATTTCAGCAAAATATTTACTATCATCAGTCACAAAAAAATACTATTACCTAATTTTATTACAGAAGAAATTGTTTGCACAACTAATCAGTGTTACTTTCCTCATATTCAAAAGGAAAAGCAGAGTGTTGACCTCGAGTAAAAAGCCTATTTAGTCACTCGAATTATTAACGCCCCCGCTAGTACTCACTACGTTCGTGCGCCAAACCATCTCGTGCCTAAATATGTCATTCTCAAATCTGTAGGTGCTGAATGCGCCTACTAATCAACCATACAAGAAAATCTAATATATAAAATTCTCGTGTCACAGTTTTCGTTGCCATACTCCTCGGAAACGGCTTGACCGATTTAGATGAAATTTTTTGTGCTTATCCGGTATCTATGAGAATCGGCCAACATCTATTTTTCATCCCCCTAAATGTTAGGGGTAGTCCACCCCTAAATTTTTTAATTTATTTTTTAAACAAAATTTTTAATTTCTATTTTTTTATGATACAACATACAAAAATACATACAACCCTAAATTATTAACCCTCTGCGACAAACCCCTATTTTTACCGGGCAGGACGACGTCTGCCGGGACAGCTAGTAAGATATAATTTTGTGGTAAAAATTGTATTGACATGGTAAAGGCAAAAAAATATATCACAAACAAAAATATATAAAAATAGACATGTCAGTACAGTAAATAAAGAATAAAAAACTGGTGGTTATCAAAAAGTTAGCTATGGGAAGCATACTCTAAAAAAGCCTCGTGTAACAATCTACTATTAGTGCACTTGTTGCTAACGAGACATTGGAACATTGTATACAAGTTTAAACATTTTCACTGAAACTTGATGTTTTACTTTAATCCTAAGCAGTTTCGTTACCTAAATGACGTATGTAATTTATCTAGGGAAAGCCTACTTTCGTAATTGATATCTCATTTTACCTTTATATATTCATTTGGTATTTACTACAACCTTGTAAAATACACCACATAATTAGTTGAAAATGTACTAATTAAATGTTGTATATTATTAACTTCATTAAATTCGTACATATGATTTTACAAAGTAGAAGTCATACGTTTGAATTGTTTAACGTTATTGAAAATCGTATGAAAATTATCATATTACGAAGTAATTTCAGAAATAACTATTGCCTAAGGGGAAGGAAACCTTCTCACTCCTTATACATTTTAGATAATTATAATTAATCCACCCACTGTTCATCCTCTTCATTAAAATTAAAATAGCTTCATTCATTAAAATAAAATCAAGTTTTTTTTGTATCACAGGCTTCGCTTATTTTATTATAAATTGATTAATCTATATCACAGATACCTAAAGTCGGTTCCGTGAAAAAGTCAACAGGGTTCCGTAGATTTATATATGTCATTGAAAAGCTAGAGTAGTTTTGCTGTTAAAATATTTTATTAATTCGTAATTAAAATTAAATTATAATGTGAAGCAACTCTTTTTAACGTATAAAGATTTTTGTCTTATTTTAATTTATAGTGTCTTTCATTTGCAATTATTTATTATGCTTCATAAACTAAAAGAGATTTACTGCGTGTTCCGTTTACTAAGAAGGTAAGAAACCCCGAATCTAGACTACCCTACAAGAAGAAAAAACAATAAGGGACAATATTTTGATTGTCCCTTGATGTTGTGTCATGGCATTGAATATGATGCACATATAAAATTTGCAAAACAGATTTTAAATCATGAAAACAAACCATAATTAATGGTGTCGAGTGATCTATGTCGGTAAATCAACAACATGGCAGTTTGCGTAACCGTCACTTGGCAACATGGCGGCCAATTTCAAAAATGGAATGTCACGAGTTTGGCACTTTTGTCGGCTGCGTTGCGACGAGTGGTGGCGCGAGCAGCGCGAGGTGAGCGAAGTGAATGGACGCGGGGTTGGCGTCATGAAGACCATCGTAGCAGACGGCGTCTCAACACTAATTTTACCATCTGGCTCACACGCACCACTAAGTTTAGCCGCCCCAAGATAGCCCCGGTCCACGACCCATCGCGCATAAACTTTTCACAATTAGACTATTATTTTTGGTAGCAAAGTCAGTCGGTCGATTATTAATAGAGGCTTTTCCGAGTTTATATTCGTTACGTGTGTTGTGGTGTTAACTTTTAGTGAATTTATACATAGACGCTTATAAATAGGATGTGCTGAAGTTACGTCTGACGGACGGGGGAATACCTTCCTGAAATATCGTACTACGGCCGGTGGTTTGCGTGTTTTCGGACGCATTGGTAAACGATTATTTATACATTGATTGCGAAGATTTCCTCGCGGGAGTTTGTGGTGCGCCGCCTGCTACGCCCGCTGCGCGCGCGCCGCTCTTCGTAGCTCTTGCGTTCGGCTTAACAGGGGGTTAAATGGTTTTACCACAGTATTTCAAAGCTCAAATATTTTATTACCTATTTTTATCGTATATTTTTTCGGGATTTATTGTAATATGAAGGAAACTCGAAATACATTATTTTACACTTTAATATGATACAAGTTTGTTTGAAACATGAATCGACGCATAGCTTGCTCTTAATTAAAATCTAACGTTATAAAATTTCGTTATTAAATTATTTTTAAGAAATGTTATTAGAATAACGTCTATGTCAGTCCTGCGAATACATAAGCTTATATGAATATTAAATCATTTATTTTAGGCTTTTAACAATAAAATGTAATACTAATTTTACCGCTATGCTATAGGGGTCGCTGAAAAAGAATTATCGTAAAAACTCTAAAGTCCAGCAAGTCTAATCATAAATCTCCCCTTAGACGCTGTCGTTTATTGTTATTCTTCGTGTTTTATAGAAGAATATGATATATGTCCTCTCTCTTGTTACACGTCTTGCAATTGGGGCTATTTGTTTGTTTCATGCTGAAAGTAAAAGTCTTGAGTGGCATATGTCCAGCACGCACACGATAACTGACAACACCTAAAGAGCGGCTTAATTATTATTTACCTTCACTGGCCCTCGGTATACGAGGAGACTCACTCTGAAATGTGTCGTACCATATACCTTTATTCTTCGATCAATCATTAAAATATTCTTTCCAAAGATTGTGAAGTTCAATATTTTAATTGCGACAAAATTTCGAGCTAAACGGTCGCCCTATTTGTTACCAAACTTTCCTGTATAAGACTAAATCCATTGCAATTTCAAACACACTTTGATTTCACGCGTTTCTTACAACTTTCTTAAGACTTTGTAATCTACCGGCGCACCTTTTTTACCAGAGGCGCGTGATACAATTTCGTATTTTTGACATATCTTGATGGTAACATTGAACTCACGTATCTACAAGTAACCTGGATGTAAAATATTTTTGTTCAGTAACAAGCTCAGCCAGGGGGAACTAAATGCAGAATCTATAAACAAATATAATATACTTTGTATTGGGTCAGAGAGCACATTGGAATTCCCGACAATCAGCGATGTTGCTAACACCTTCACGCAGTTAAGCGTGTATAGGTGGACATTAGTAGACACTTTTACAGAACGGTAACTGTATATAGAATACTATATAAAATCCATGCAAAAGTGGATGGATGCAGAAGTCGCGGAAGGCCACGACACACCTTCCATGATCAAATTGATCAGGTGTTAGCAGAAGGTGATCTTAGGAGCCTTAAGAACAGACGAGAGTGCATGACAAGAGCTATGAATGTCAAAGAAGCAAGTGAGGTGTGTAAGAATGGGCCTGTGTGGCGCTCTGTTGTTCGTGCCTACCCCGCAAGGGACCTGGCGTGAAGTTGTGTATGTATGTATATAAAATACGCGAGATTAGTTTCACTTTGACGCCGGTACTAACCAGACACAAATACTGCGAAATGCTACTTACTTATAGCGTTATAAATAACGCTATAATTAGTTATAGTAGTGTATTTCTATGGGTGTCTAAGTTTAATGCCATTCGCAATATCGCTTATCAAAATAACGAATATAATAGATATAAGTATTTGTAAAGAAACAAATAAAACAACCCCATCCCGTTCTTGGTGTACTTAGAATAAGAGAAATAAAAGAGAAAAGAATAAAAAGACCTCTGTCTTAAACCATGACGGAGGAGAAGGCGAATTTAATAAAAAAGCAAAAAATAAATTATCGCTTATCAAATACGCATTCAATTGTTGATTATGTCTGCGACTCTAACGTTATACCAGGTCTAGCAAAGGGCATAAATGTTTACACACAATAATACTTTTAGCACCAGGATACAGATTAATTTTAAAATCGCTTCAGTTAAACCAAGGGAACACTGTCAAAAATCATTATAACAGCGAACTGCATTAAATATATAGCGAGTATTGAGAAAGGTGGTTGCCACCCCCTAGGTGGCAGACGGAGTATTTCCGTCTGGCCTGATGTGTCAATTTGAATTAGCGACTGCAACAACAGCCCAATGGACGGAATTGATTGCAATAATGCTGAAAAGCGATTTTCATTTTAATCAATTAATTCAATTGACTAATAATAATTGATAATGTATTGATGTATCCATTTTTGATATGCTTGTTCGCTTTACAAGATTTGTGGATTTTACTTTTTTTTATTGTAAGAGTTCAGCAGACTGGCACATGGCCCACTCCATGGAAAGCGGTTATCATCGCCTATGGATATTTGCAAGACCAAAGATGCTACAAATGCACTGCTGCTCTCTTAAGGGAGACAGGAACCTGGTCACTAATGCCGGAACACAAGGTTGTTATGGCGGCATACCCTAGACCAGGATTGGCCGCCATCCAGTCGGACAAATACGCTACCTGGTTGTGGGTTGTATTGTCGCCTCTTACGACAGGCCACCCGGCCGCAGGAAATTATATTCTTTCTCCGTTCCTGCGCGGATAAGATGCACTAAGACTAAGACTATTGTTATGAAATCATGAATTTAAAAAAATCATCACAAATTAAAAGATGACAGCCACCACGAGACTACAATTTATATTTACATCTTTCTAACGGCGAATAATTGCACAGACATAACCACGTAGCCAGGATTATCCACCAACAACATGCTCTTCAATACGGTCTTGTGGAAACGGAGGTGCCTTATTACCTCTACTCGCCGGAGCCAGTCTTCGTAAAGAGTTGTGCCATGCTTTACTGGGATTGGTCAATTACCACGAACAGGACTATTGTAACCAATAAGGCTGATATCGTGATAACTGACCGATTTGCGTGACGAGCAATGCTCGTTGAAAAATTGAGTAAATGTGACGTTATGTGGCGTCCGGTGTCAACGATCACTGTGCCAATAGTTGTCATCATCAACGGTCTTATAGCGAAAAGCCTCGGCCGTCACCTAGAGAGGCTCTCGTTAGGAGGGTGGGTGAAAGGCCAGTTACAAAAGGCAGCACTCTTGGACATGGCACGAATTGTAAGGAAGATTTTGTCCTTTGAGTCCTGACCGATAGGCCCCACGGCCGGTGGGCAGTGGGGTTTTCTATAGATGTGCTTTTTTGATATAAATCTAAAAAAAATGAAAATCATTTGAAATTAAATAAATATATATAAAATAATCTTAGACAGATGAATCAAATTGAATTGGTCGAGAGATTCGAAACAAAAAGGACACGATCGATGACATTAAATGATTCAAATGTGTTTATATGGATCGCTTTGGTTGATTCATACAAAGACTATAGACTGTTACAAGCCATACGGCGTGACGCTGTACGTGGCCGACGAATGTTTGTTATGAAACTACATTATAGGGGTCTCTCTCAGACGTCTAACGTGGCGCACATACCCTGTGCGCGGTAGTCATTGCACTATAAAGGCGTCACTTTCTTCACGTCAATTAATCTCTCAAACAAATCTGTCCAATTATACAGAGTGCATGGGAAAAATGACGCGCGTTTAGACATTTCCAGAGTGTTTATCAGTATAACGCCAGTCCAACGGCAGTGTCTAAATAAACGGCCTAAATAAAAAATAAAGCACTACACTTCTTTAATCTAATATTGTAGATAGGCTATTAAGAACTTGTTATGACGAAAAAGCGGATCCAATCGATATATTTCTAAGAAGATATTTTTTAAAAACTAATTGCTAATTAATTGTTGTATTAGTTTGAAACTTTTATAACAGCAAATCCCAACTATCTGTCTGTCCTTCTATCTTTTTATGAAACAATCATTATTTCAGAAACTTCTGAACTGGGCGGCTTCTGTAGTTGAGTGGCTAAGCCTCTTTGCCAGCCTTCCTCCCTGCAACGTAGAGACTCCGGATTCGATATGTATCTGGCATGGTAAATATCAAGCAAATGAACTTTTCTCTATTTACTAGAGTTTGAGTGTCTGGTACAGTCCTAGAGTGGTACGTTACTAGTACCACAAATATAAATTGCTTAGCTTGGGAATATAAAATGTGTGTGTTCGTCTGTTTATATGCATATTTTTTTTTAAAAAGCTCTATTTTATATGCCGCTACAATCTAAACATTTTCATACATTCATCACTTTGGATTTTATGGATGAACATAGCATACTTATTATCCCAGATTTTCCGATAGATTACACGGGATACAAAAGCGAAGTTTACCGCTTGAAAAACTTGGTATCTATACTAATATTATAAAGAGGTAAAGTTTGTGTTTGTGACGTTGTAGGGGTTATCTCTGGATCTACTAAACCGATTATAAAAAATCTTTTACTGTTCGAAAGCTACGTTAACAGGGAGTGTCATAGGCTATATAACATACCGCTATATACCACGGGAGCGGGACAGAGCGTGGGTGAAACCGCGCCGGGCTGCTAGTGCTTAAATATAAATCTCTGGGTTTTTATTTTTAAATACTACCAGAAAAAACTTTTCGCAGAAAAGCCCAAAGTACCTTTTAATTAGTTACGAGTAATCGCTTTCAAACATTAGACTTTAGACACAAATTGAAACCAATTATTCTCCAGACAGATTATTTAGATACTTTTTTGGTCATTGATCCCGGTTTTTAATTTAGAGCCTTTTTAACAGTTCGTTGACTTCATTTGGTATTTATACTATTGTACTTAATAATAAGTTAGATTATTCTCCTATATCGTTCAGTCAACAAACTGATCCGGCCGGGCAGGTTTTCAAATTGGACCAGGGATTAACAATGTGCCCGTAAAACTCTAAGTTAAAATGTTGTTGCGATTCGTTTTTCCGGTTATCCGTTTCCATTCGTTTTTCCACTTGTCCGTTGCAAGTCGTTTTTCCACTTGTCCGTTGCAAGTCGTTTTTCCACTTGTCCGTTGCAAGTCGTTTTTCCACTTGTCCGTTGCAAGTCGTTTTTCCACTTGTCCGTTGCAAGTCGTTTTTCCACTTATCCGTTGCAAGTAGTTTTTCCACTTGTCCGTTGCAAGTAGTTTTTCCACTTGTCCGTTGCAAGTCTTTTTTCCACTTGTCCGTTGTAGTTTCACTTCTACTACGTATCCCGGCACATATTTCGATTTTTCGCAGGTTAACTGCAAATTATGATTTGGTTAGGTTGGGTACATTTTATTGAATGCATTTTTTATTTAAACATATTTTCTTTTATCAAACAAAAAAACTGAATTCGTTCCGGAACCAATAAAAACATCTATAGTCTACTCTAACATTATTCAGCCTCTCACCACGTCTACTCTAAAATTATGCCGCCTTTTACCACGGCCGTAACGCTTTTTCTCGTCAGAAAAATCCTAATATCCCCCCCCCCCCCCTTTCTATGTAGAAATTTCACTTCAATAACCGTTATTTACCAGTTTGGTTGGACGATGGCAAGAGACCTGACGGTGTGACTTTGATTCCCTAAAGTTTGAAATGGCCATTAGCGTTGGACCTTACTGTATTGACACACTGGTTTCTTCCCATCTCCAGGAGTCCAAAGTCAAAACTGGTCGCATTGCCTTTTCTGCCGAACACCTCAAAGCCTGTGTAAATATGTGACTCTTGGAACAGAGAACACATTTGAGCGGTCTGGGGTACTTTGGGTTCGTGGAGCCAAGTGCCCACAGATTTTAACACCACAGGCGATGGGATGGGTAGAACTTATCTCGCTCAAAGAATTTTTTTAAGAACGTTTTAAGTACATTGTCACATTGTCGGTTTGATTTTAGTTTATTGTTTTATCTATATTAATATTATAAAGAGGTTAAGTTTGTGAGTTTGTGAAGTTGTAGGGGGTATTCTCTGGATCTACTAAGCCGATTTTGAAAATTCTTTCACCAGTGGAAAGCTACATTATTCCTGAGTGACATAGGGTATCTTTGATTGTGATTAATAATAAGTGGTATCTTTTCTGATGTCCAGCGAAGTGGGCACGGGTCAGCTAGTAGTGTATATATTTGTATCTATTAGTTTTATTTTTATTTGTATATATAGTTTATTTTTAGGTTTCAATTTATTTTTCATTAATGTTTCATATATTACCCTTAATAGTGGTTTTACTGATATTTTTGGCAAAGAATATTCAATTGTTCAGTAGCATAAAATTTGGTTTCATATCCTAGTCTGTCGTAGTCCATTCGATGGTTCTTTTATCAATTTTTTTCAAATAAACGAAAAATAGACGAATCCCATACAGGGTATTAAACTTACAGATATCTTACTTATCTATCATATATTAAAATTCTTATATAAAAAAAATTAAGTTACTTTATTAAGTAATAGAATTATTATTTTTTTGTTGTTTGTTTTACTGCACTAATTTTATAGTTACATATATACGTACATATTATCACGCCTGTGTCCCGTAGGCGTAGGCAGAGACAACAGATTCCCACTTGTTATGATCTTGATGTTCCTTTGCTTCATCTACTTTCATTAATCTTTTCGTACATACACGTTTATTATAGGTGATTTTACCTCGCCATTTTTTAATCTGCGATTTGATCGAGACAAGTGCGTCGCGGTCTATCAGTACCAAATCTAACTTAAACACTTTAATCATACACTTGATTTGTAAGTCTTCTTTCATCCATTCTCTCTACATGTCCAAATTGTATTAACATTCCTTTCTCTACTCTTGTTATTATATCTGTTTCAATACACAACGTTCCTTTATTACACTGATTTCATCATATCATTCAATTCAAGCTCAGAAATATAAAAATATTTATCTTACTTTCATGCTATTTCATCATACATGATAATATCTATACAAAATTTAAAAAAAACATACGATACTCCTGTAACGGTGTTATCCCAGAAAAAAAGCAGACAAATTGTGACAGGAAACCGAACCAGCCGGTGAGCACAAAAACAAAGCGGTTATTGACCCGCCAACGTCCGGAGTGTGGATTCACCCTTATACATTTCAACCTGAAAATCGGTCTACACCGAACATCGACCCTTTGTGTTACAATAACATATTTATACAATTTACATCATTACTCGTATTTGGATAAACAAGCTATTATATTAAGAAATACAACTTTTTCCCCCCAAAATATAGGTCTACTAAAAACAAACAATCGCGCTAATTAGTGTTGTTTTATAATTTCATGATGAGACAGTAAGTATATAAAACATGTATATTATAAAAATTAAAAATAACTTGGAAATTTAACGTCTTTATTCGGAAAAATTAAATGTTTTCTGTAGGCATTTTATTTTGAGTTAATCCCCTGTTCATTTAGTTTAACGATTTGCGTCATAACTTTTTTAAATATTTTTTAAATATCTATGTATATATACTAAATATATATAGATATATCTCTAAAATAATTTCAGTAATAGAGATAATGCATAAAAGAAACAAGTCCAAAGTATACGCGCATGAATCTTCCTGATTTTTTTACATTTTTTGTATACTATATCAAAAATGTACAGTTCTGAAAGACATTATTCACTAATTAGAAAAGTCATAAAACCATTCAGTTATTAGAACTAGTGGTCAGCCAATGGTCGAAATTCGACCATAATTAATTTAGATTATAAGTTTGAATATTATTAAGGTTCTGTTGTCAGAGTATACTTCTATAATCACAGATTTCGCCAAGGCCAGTGTAGCCTTAATTTTACTTTAACAATAAACAAAAGAGTACCTATATATGCGTGTATATGTCAAATACATGGTAGTGTGTGTGATGTTTTTTTTTATTGATTTAATGTATTGTTTACACATAATTTAAAAAAATCATTAGCATTTTGCACTTCTCCTCTATATAAATTATAAGTGTGCGAAATTTCATACTCTTCCGTTCGCGCAATTTTCGTAAAAAGTTATTGCTTCACGTATGAATATAATGATGATCAAAATATTTTTTTTCTATAATGGCCGAAGGAAACTGGAATTTCAGCCATACCAGACTTTATATTTTAGATAACATGTTATGAGACACTAATTTGAGATTTTTGTGTTTCATCCCAAAGTTATTGTTCAATACAATTATAAATATTTTGACTGGTGACGTCATTACACCGTGGTTGTGTTGTTGTTCGTTAGGTAAGTTAGTATCATAGCTTGAAGTTATTCGAAGGTTTATTATAGAGTCGAATAAAATTATAGAAATCACTTAGAACGAAACCTTTGTTTCCATAAATATTAATAATGGGAAGTCATTCCGTTTTCCATTTTGATGAATGATGGCGTCATTAAATAACAAATAAATTTCAAACACATTTCTTCCAAAATATAATCAGTATTTTGTCATTTTAACTAACTACAATTAATTTAAAAAATACACACTACCGGCTTCCATTTTAGTTTCGTCTAAAACCATAACCAAATGTTCTATCGGTCAATAGTTTTTCATTTTAACAAATAACATTTCCCTTGTCAAATAGTTTAATAACTCATAAGCGTAAAAACCAAACTAAAATGATATTTCAATTCCAAACGCCACCGTTTTAAATCAAAACATTCAACACTGGGGCTTACCCTCTTTCCTCTGCCATCTCGTCCGCCTCCCCCTCGCACCTCGTCCCGCCTCTCCGCCTCTCTCGTCTTTCAGCCGCATCCGGCGTGACACCTGCGCCCGCGCAAGTTCGCCTGTAGACTTATAGCTTTTTATTTACTTCGACACGGTTTAAATAATGAACATTTAAGCTGACGTGTTGATTGCTTTTGAAAAATATATTTTTAATGATGTTAGGGAGTTGATATTTTAGCGAAGAACTTTGTAATATGTACTGGGGTTGATGAATCAGACATGCTATAAAGTAAGGTGCTTCAGACTTACTTGAGGTCGCCATTAGGCGCTTATTGAAAAAATGTAAGATCGGTATATGTGACTCAAACTTGGGGTGGCCTACATCCAGCAGTGACTTGCAATTTAGTGGCGAAGATGATTTTGTAATATTTAACACGAAATACTTTACAGTATATCTATTAAACACTTCTTTAAAAATTAATTCGTTGTGGACTGTAAATGTTTTAATTATTAAAGAAAACTACACGTGCGTAATACAATGACGATTTTTAATAGTAAATTTATTTTATTTAGGTTTATGGCTTGGCAGCTAGGCCTTTAAGCCAGATCTTAGTTTATAATATACATTTAGTTTCTTCATTTTTTTAAGCCTATGTGTAGCACAGCTGAACTGTAGGTAATCAGCTAGTGCCATTCAACGGAGTTCTTGTGACAAGTCAAAAGGCTACATTTGACTATACAGTTCACATTTCTCACAAAACACATAAATCACTACTCAAAAACTATCAACTATTGTTCATTTTAGAGTAATTTTACACATTTTTAGAAAATAAAACTGCACAGCACAACATCTCCTATCAGTTCCCGCCAGAAACTCTTAATAGTAAATGGGGGGAAAATATACAGATAAAAAAAAAGAACATCTATGTTCTAAATTCAAACGTTTAGTACATTTGGTGGCCAGTTCCATGCCATGCCAAATCAATAAAAACTCTTTTTTGGGGATTCCAACAATATCATAAAACAAATATTTTTGATTTTTTACCTGACGTCTTTACGTAAATGTTACAAAAATGGATAAGGTGAGAATGAGTACATACAATGTTTGCAAGTTATCCGTGACTGAAAAATGGAGAGGAAGAAAACTAAGGTGGAATGAGCCAGTAATGAAAAAGATGAAAGTTATGTCACAAAAAGCATGTTCAACTGGAAGATTGATGGGTACAAATGTAGAGCCAGGGAAGATGACATGGTGATTTGTGGGACATAGGACGTATGCTAAAAGAAAAATCTTCACGTAAAATAAGAAATTAATTAAAAAAATACCTAATCATAATATCCAGCCGAAAATTACTCCTTGATTCGAACTTCTTCATATCGGAAGAGTGAAAATTAGGCGACATTAATGCAATTTGGCTTTCACATGATCTTTTCTTTGCTATTATCCACGGAATAACTTACAACTGATCTAGACAAAACATAAAATTTACCGCTGTGCACTTATTTATTTAGACTCCACTATCAAGATTTCCTACCGAAACTTTAGACGTGATTGTGTGCATTCAGGAAGGTTGCTCCGAAATTCAGAAGCCGCTCAAGCTATGCAAACAATCCAATGGCTCACTCCATAGCTGTTGCATACATTATTCAGGTACCACTAAGTGGCAGTGCCATCCGACTCTGTCCATATATAATTCAGGCACTGACTTGACACGTCGACGCCTAACGCCCGCTACCCCCTTCGTCCGCGGGGAGGAGAGGGGGGTGATGTCAGTTCCATCCCCAATTATGCACGCGCTGAAATGTCACAAGCACTTAGCATGGAATGACCCTTAGACCTATTGGCCTTTTATTTTAGTGTTTTGCGGATACAGGTTAGAATGGCACCGTTCAAAGCAAGGTTATCAAAGGTCGTTGTTTAAATTTGTTATATGGGGTCCCTTTCTCTTAATTGGGTATTGGACGATTTTTCCGTGATTTTTTATTGATGTATGAAGGTTGGGGGTGTCCTAATTTCTAGAATCAGATAAAAGCTTTATGAAATACTTACACTGAAATTTATTTGGACACATTTGGATTGCAGATTTTTTTAGTTTAGCTGACTTTAACGTAGGTATAGTACAGAGTCATAGAGATTTCTAAAGTAATTTCAGACATATCAAGACTAAACCTGAAATAATGTTTTAATACGAGTAACTATTTAACATATCACGCTGAATATTAAAGTATGAAATACCTATTTTATTTTACACATAAAAGTAATAATTAATTCATCAATTAAATCGTACTCTGAAAATAGCGAGCCGGAACTATCGCTAACAGCATTTTCATGGCGTTTTATTTTACATACCAATTCTGAAAATGCAGGCACAAAAGCCAGTCCTATATTCGGAACTGTGAACACAGGAAACCGCTTAACCTGGAAGTTATTAATGAAAATTGAGCGACATCCGCTGTAGCTCTTCGCCTAATTTAGACTGGACCTCAGATCTGGGACAAGATATTTTTGGGTCTATGCACTTAAAGGGTTTTCATATCTAGAACTTTCTCTTAACTTTTTGGACAGTAAAGAGTTCGTTATAGACTGCACTGACAAAAGTTATTTTCGAAAGAATTCTTCACTCAGTCAAGTGTGGTATGACTACACATTGCAGTTGGAAAGGTTTGATAGAGATGACAAACATCTGCTGTAGTTATTAGACTGCAAAACCATGAAAGATATAATAATAATCGGAAATACCCACACAACATGAAAATTCACCGCGCCGTAGAGGTATCGCGACAGACGTGCGGCGATTTTCTTTGCTCTACAAAAATACCATATTTTCAAAAACTACCCAGCAAATATTGTGGAAAATTAATTCCATTTAAGGAATTTCAAAAAACATAATTATTTTTGTTTTTTCATATGTTTTTTTTTTCAAATTTTCTACTTCATGTTTCGATACTTTTAGAGGCCACAATTTATAAGACGAATTAGATGTCAGTCACGTATTGATTTAAATAAAAAAGGCATTTACTAACTTACTAACAAACTGCTGCGACTCAACGACCCAAAATGACTCCTGACCTCTGAAATGAGAATACTCCACTCTTGTCTGTTCAGCGCTTTTACCTGCCAGTCATAGGCTTGAAGCGCGCGTAGATCAGCTACGTCACTCCAGCGATATCTGGGCCGACCAACTGGTCGCTGCCCCGTTGGTCTGTCCAGATAGGCTCTTTTCGCTGCGCGATCCTCCCCCATTCTTTGTAGGTGACTAAGCCAGCGCAAGCGATGTGCTGTGAAAAAAGTCATCAAAGAACATAATTATAATAGTATAGTAAGTACAGTATTTTTTGATAAAAATGGTGGTACAGACAGACAGACATACAGACAGATATTGATTTTATGATTACTGCTTAATCCCTTCGAAAAAATCGATTTAGGTTTGTAAAGCAAAGTCTAATATAGTTACTGGATACCAAATGGCCGACTACTAGACTAAATGTCAGAAACCATCAGATATAAGCAATTGTGTTGAACAAACAATTTTTATTGCCTATTATTAATGTTAACTAACACTATACACCCTACAATCTTCTTGCATATATAAAGCCTGTCCCATTGTTTGAATTGTATACGAGTAAAAGCAGTCTTTCTACTAACTTGTTAAGTCTGTCATTTACTGAGATTATTATCCATAATTAGACTTAAACGCTGTTTACTACTTAAATGTTGCTATTCAACAGCCATACCTACATATATATTATATTTATTTATTTTATGCAGTTCCAATGAATGTCATTTTTGTTTTAAATTTAAATGAAAAAGATATAATTAATCTTTTCGCGCAGAAATTCATGCATTATTTATTTTATAGTGTTTTAGATCTTGTCGTATACATATTTCTTTTTCATTTATTTGGGATGAGTTCATTAAAATTTAAATATAGTGGGTCTCAGCGCAGGACCTCCTAACTACATTTTAGTGATATTTTTTTTCATCGAGCTATCCACACAAATATTAGTTTTTTTAATATTTTTGAAAATTTGGTGAACGATCTTCTGACAAACCAAATATAAGAACATGGTATAACACGTGTTATTCATGCAGGAACGTAGAAAGAAGACTAATTCCTGCATACCGGTGGCTTATCGTACAAGATGACAATACAACCCTCAGTCATGGTAAATTTGTCAGGCATTTGCCTTTTTGGATGGCTCTCACCCTTGGTCTAGAACATGCTGCCATAATGACTGAGTTGTAATCCCTTTCAATGCAGACTGTAAATTTTTAACACCTTTGATGTTGCAAATGTCCGTAAATGACGGTAACCACTTTGTATGAGGGAAGCCATCAGCCTGCCCGTTGTACTCCAATAATTTAAAAAATACTAGTAAATTTTTCATAAAAAAATATCGCCTATTATTTCTGTTGCACACAATCTTAGAAGAAAATACAATCGATGTCTCAAACTCTGGTTGTCTAGCCATAAACATATCTGAACTATCTCCTTTCGAATGATATGATCCGAGATAGCTCCCGATATAGCAGCAATTACTCAGAACACGAGTCGGAACCAACGACTGTTCATTTCTCTGAAAGCACGTCGATCTGGCTTTATAATTCAGAAGTCTGTGCGGCTGGGATACTTTGTTATTTGTCTATTAGAACGTAACATTCTTATTAGGTATCGCTCGACTGAGAAATGGTTGTAGATATCGAATATATATATGGTTTATATGTTGCTATGCCGCCGTCTATTCAATAGCTATTTTATTCGGACTTTGCGTGTGTTATTAAATCGTGCATTACGTTTGGACTGGTTGTGTTTAGTTATATTTGTACTTGTAATGCGTGTTTGTATAGGTGTAATAAAGTCTATTCTATAATTTTTCCTACATAAAAACTTAATATTGAATTACATATATATTATATTTACTAAGATACACCCGCGAATTCGTCCACGCTTGATTTGAAATATCCGTGGGGTTCCCGGGACGGGAAAGAGGATACCTGTGATATCGTCCGTATTTATTTATTTACTTTTTACAAAGTAATATAAGAACACAGTCGTAACGCTGAAACATTTTTTAAATTTCTAACTTAAAGTCCAAATATGTTGACTTGAGAAATTGTGGTTTGTGCATTACAAATTTCATCTCCTATTTTAACTTCTTCAAAATCGTTTTGGGAAGATAAGTCTGTTTACAACTATAATATAAATAAGTTAAATTATATGTAAATCTTTACATAGCATAAAGCAAGACTCTTTCCACGTCTGTCTGTATATCCGCTTGCCGTATATAAAAACCTATGTTAGTTTTTATGTAATTAATATAGCGATATTTACTAGGGTTTAACTCTAGTGTAGTTAAATATAAAATAAATTCGATTTTTAAACAATTCTTTATTCTTTATTGTACACAAAAAGTTACATACACAATTATAAAAAAGTGGTGATGTACAAAGGCGAGCTTAACCCTAAAAGAGTTTTCTTCCAGCAAACCTATGAGTCTAGCGAGAAAGGGTGAAGCAAAAGGCAGGGTTGTGTACGCTAAAGATATTTTATGGTATAACATATAATATAAATAAATTAACAAAAATAAATTATATACAAGATACTCATAATATATACATATATAATGTAAAATATAGACATAATGTTAAATATAGACATATAAGGATAATTTAACATAGATAGTGTTCTTTGACTTTTTTTGAAACTGCTCTCCGATGATCTCGGATCGTTTGTGGCAATTTGTAATAGTTGCGAATCTTCTTGTCACTATAGGCCACTCATTGAGTGTGTTTTGAATTTTGTTTCTAAATGATTTTATACTATTTCAAATCAACTACAAGAATCCCAATATACACAAAAACACTTATAACATAACTTATTAAAAACCTTACATCAATAAATGTAACAAAACGAAACAAAAATACTCCGGCCCACGTAAAACAACCGCACAACAGACAATTAGGATAATTTTATCACTAAGTATTTTGGTCTTACGTTTTCGATGTAGGTAGGATATTTCAGACAGTGGGTCAAGGATCCCTAGATTTTATTTACGGATGTACACGGAATATCGTTCGATCGATAGTTGGACTTATAAATAATACCCACTACGACACACCACAGCTATTAAGTGCCTGACAACTAGACGTTTCAGGACAGTGATGTGCTTTCAACTTTTTAAAAGTTAGGTATAGGTTAGGTTTTGTGGAAAACTTATAATATTATTTATTTTTATAATTTTCTATTTATTTTTCTATTAAGTAGTTTATAAAAAAATATGTTGTTATTATTTTCTCTCTACATTAATGTAAAAACACAGCTAAGCTCATAAGTTAAAAAATTGATTATCATATCATATTCACGGATGGAAGCGAGAGTTGGGTATGGAACAGAGAGCATGAAAGTAGAGTAAATGCGGTTGAGATGCGAGCACTGCGCAAAATCTGCGGAGTGACACTCGCGGACCGCGTTCGTAATACCGAAGTAAGAAAGAGAGTTGGTCTGAAAGAGAGTGTGGGGGTGAGGGTAAGGAAAGGAATGCTCCGGTGGTTCGGGCATGTGGAAAGAATGTATAATGAAAGAATGTCTAAACAGATATACAATGCAAAAGTGGATGGATGCAGAAGTCGCGGAAGGCCACGACACATCTTCCATGATCAAATTGATCATGTACTAGCAGAAGGTGATGTCAGGAGCCTTAAGAATAGACGAGCGTGACAAGAACTATGAATGTCAAAGAAGCAAGTGAGGTGTGTAAGAATAAGCCTAAATGGCGCTCTGTTGTTCGTGCCTACCCCGCAAGGTACCTGGCGTGAAGTTATGTATGAGAAATTAAAGGTTAGGCATACCAGTATTTATAACTTATTTCACCTCACTCAATTTTTATTTATTTTATATTTATAATTTAAAGTATACACGTATATTAATTTATTAAGTTTGGTTTACATGTAATTTGACCGTACATAAATTTGCTATATAAAGCTTGCCGTGGATGCGTACATTTTTGATCAGCTCCATCCACAAGTAGGTATATACTCGTCTATACGTATTTATACTACAGTGGATGAACCGCATAGATATTACAGAATAGAAGATAGCTCCTATCTATGATAGAAGCTATCTTCTTGGCAAGCAGACCTGGCACAAACTACTCTGTGCAGTAACTGAACTATCACAAATTTTGTTCGTAGTTAAATACATTGATCCGTGTAGGAACGAATAAAGAATAAAATTTCCTGCGGCTGGAAGAGCTGTAATAAGAGGCGACAAAACAACCCACAGTCAGGTGGTAGGGTATTTGCCCGTCTAGATGGCTATCACCCCTGGTCTAGAGTATGCCGCCATAACAAGCTTGAGTTATTTTCCGGCATCAGTAGTCAGCGACTAGTCTCCCTTAAGAGAGTAAGCAGCAGTGCATTTGTAGTACCTTTGGTGTTGCAAGTGTCCATAGGCGTTGGTAACCGCTTTCCATCAGGTGAGTCGTCTGTCTATCTGCTGAACTTATGCAATAAAAAACATTAATAATACATGACGAAAACAATAAATATACATTTGTTTATAATACACTACTGTCGTGAACGTAGTTTCATAGTTGAACTAAGTTCATAATGAACCAAATCCTCGAAGGTATAAAAGCAATTTACTTGTAAATGTGTGACACTGATATGAGCGTCGCTATAGACAAACTCGATATTGATGTGGAAACATACTTTTGAAGCTTAGAGAGTTATTGTTTCAAAGATACAAATATTTATGTCCCATACATACTAAAAATACTAAAATCTTTCTATAATAATAATTATTTATCTGTAATCTATATATATTTAAAAATCAATTGCTGTTCGTTAGTCTTACTAAACTTGAGAATGGCTGGACTGATTTAGCAAATTTTTGAATTATTTGTGGAAGTCCAGGAAAGGTTTAAAAGGTGAGTAAATATAAAAAAAATGCTTGGAGTATAGTAGAAACAACAATTTCGCTTTCCCTAAGAAACTATTCCTACCTGTCAAACATTTGACGTTCGTCTCGTCGTTCAAAAATTAACGTTTTTTTATTGATTCTGAGGCGACACGAGGTTTGCTGGGTCAGCTAGTATATAGTATAACAAATCTGTTGGGCTGCTTTGCACTATGGGTTTTAAAATTAGAAAAATGAAGGGAGTATTATTTGGCCTGTAAATATCGACAATGCCATTTTTAGAACTTTCGTCTATATGTTAGAGCATTGCGTGTAAACTACCGAACGAATTTTAATGAAATATGACTCAGGACTAGCTCTTCCGGGGTCAACACTTAGGATACTTTTTATCCCGATCAATGAAGACGTTTCCGTGGAATAGATGATCATAGTGACAAAGATGACGTCACTGTCACAATTTTGGTGTTCTATTGTATTCACTAACAAACGTTACGCGAATGAACTTCTACTGGTGCTGATTTTCATTTTGTAATTTATAAAATGATGATGGCCCCTGTGGTTGAGCGAGCTAAACCTTTGCCGACTGACCTCACTACCATTACCTTTTTAACCGTGTAGGAACGGAGAAAGAATACAATTTCCTGCGGCCGGGCGGCATGTCGTAAGAGGTGACAAAACAACCCACAGCCAGGTGGTAGGGTATTTGCTCCACTGGATGGCGACCACCCCTAGTCTAGAGTATGCCACCATAACAACCTTGTGTTGTGTTCCGGCATTAGTGACCAGGTTCCAGTTTCCCTGAAGAGAGCAGCAGTGGATTTGTAGTACCTTTGGTATTGCAAATGTCTATAGGCGATGGTAACCGCTTTCCATCAAGTGGGCCGTCTGCCTGTCTGCTGAACTACTGCAATAAAAAAATTAATAAACAATACAAAAAAGAAATAGACCAAAAGAACAAAACAGGAATAAAAAAAAGAGAAGAAAACAAAACCCCCTAAAAGATTTACAACCCAGGCAATCTAGTTAGCCCGGAGAGAGAAAAAAAATCCTGGCATGGTATATTCGTATAAAGTTTTTTACTCACAACACAAACGTAAATTATTTAGCTAGATTATACAATGTAAGTGTTTGTCTGTCGATTTATCTATTTATTTATGACATCCATCATCCTGTTGTATCTAACTAATAAGATTTGATAAGTAGGTACTTGATTATTATTTATTTTTTAATTTTTGGATGACTATCAGCTATTCACATAATAATACATTAGTGATGGTGAGCTATGAAAAACTCACCATAGATAGAAAGGAGAAAAAGAAACAACAGATATTTCTGTTGGATTAATAACATATAAAATATAGTTAATATTATGTATTAATATAGACAGGCCGTTTTTATCACTTCTTTTTTGGGGGCACGCTAATTCTCGAAAGTTGTTAGTCTATAATTTTTTGTTTGTAGCTCCACTCCAAAAACCCTATTAAAAATATAATTTTTTTGTAAAGCTTCCCAAATAGTTTTTTTTATTTCAATTTTTACCTTTATCAATTTTTCGACATTTTCGAAATTTCTTTTAAGAGCATTGCGTGCCCCACGTACCCCCACAAAAAGCCCTAAATATAGATAATGTGTTTGTTTATTTTTCTCTTAAATAAATACGAAGTTGTTACCTTTAACTGCAATGCCATGAATAAGGAAAGATGATTCAACAATTACCTCACACGAGTTGATAAGTCCGTATAAACTATTTTATTACCAGCATATTTAATTCTCTCACAATATTTCCTTCACCTTTCGTATTACTGAATATTTTATTCGGGATTATTAGAGAGGACAAAGTCATAATGGTGCGAGGAGACCTTTATTGAGTGGGCGTAAGTCGTTTATATTTTAGATCATTTATTATCATCTATCAATAACGTATTAATGGAATTTTGTAGTTCGTATTTCTACTTATAAGTTAGTTTCTCAAGAAGTATAAAACTTTTGCAAAGGCATAAGAGGTATTAAAGTTTCAAAAGAAACAACAAGTGCCAAGTGCACGTCGGACTTAAGTTCGACTCGCACACGTTTAAACATGGAATATTCCTGTATACACACATACATTTCAAAATTTTCTAAACCATTTGAACCATATGAAGATTTTGTGAGACTTCAATTTTTGCCAAAATATTTATAGAACCCATACAAGTATGGCAAAAAGTTACATACATAGGAGGGATGAAAGTTACGTGACGAAAAGATTGTTAACATAAGAACTGGACGATTGAAGGTACAAATATATGAGAAGACCAAAAGAAAGTTGGATGGATCGCGTGAAGGATCATATATGTAGTAATTTGTGGTGTGATAGAAGACGTATGTTAGAATAAAGGAGTATGAAAGGAAAAGACATATTGTGCCGACCCCAAATAGTTGGGAAAAGGTGAAAGAAAAGAGAGAAACAAATGTTCAACCTACATGATAATTACACTATTGAAAATAGCTTTAGGATAGCACATAAGAACATACATAATATATTCAAATATTGTTTTCTATTGTTTGATATACATACATACCTAAAAACTTATCATGTTAATACTAAATAAATCGTTTTATATGGGCTATATATAATTTAAATATTGTACTCATAAAAAAAGGGTTAAGACTATAAATTAATATAGGAACTCGGTCTCCTTGATTAATTAATTATTTTATTTTATTGAAATATCTTCAAACAGCGAAGAGTATATTATGAATTCGATTTACAACCGCAGTAAATCCCCTTTGATCGAAATTACGGACTTAGAAAAAGAAAATCGACTTTATGCGAAGAAATAGACTTCGAATGTTAGATTTCTAAAATATTTCCCTTTACATACCTTATAATTACTTTCATTGTCGCGTATCATAAAATTTTTTCTTCATGCGTCCATAAATCTTCTCTTCTACACTCAATTTCTCCGCTTTAATACCTCGACGCTGTCATAAAATCATTGTATAATAAAGTAACATTCTTTCAAAACATTCAGACATTAAAGGGAACTTTTATAACTATCATAAAACTGTTTTTAACGGTGTCAAATCGTTAGCTTTCACTTTAAAATCTTAAACAGGTCGTAACTTCATAGTTTAGTGAAAAAAACATGGCGCCTTCGACTCCTATTTCCTTGAATAGTATATCTTAGTGTTTCGGTAAAATATTTTCGAAAAACGAAAACTTAGGTTGCATGGTATAATTTTTTTTTGGACGACGTCTCAATTGTATTTCTCAGTGTATATATGTGTGCGTTTATATAAACACAAAGAGTCTCAAGTGTATATACACACAGTGAATTTCTTTAGTGGGCCTATAGAGGCCCACTATAACTTTAAGATACAGCAAAAAATACTCAAAGAAGTCTCGCGGCCTATTTTCATGTAAACTTTGGTATCCTTAGATTCTTAGAAATTATATTAATCAGGTACCAAATTAGCTAATTAAAAAAAACCACAACAGCATTATACGATGGGTTGGGGATTGGGGCTGCCGTGGCGGTGTAGCGCGTCCGGAATGTTCACAGGCGAATCGATGGATGCGGCCATCATTAGAAAGAGATGCGCATCCCTACCGGCCTCCTCCGTCTGTAGCAGCACCGCATGCTCAGAGTCTTTGCAGATAGATAGGACTCGCCGCTGCTACATACATGGGTGCAACTCCCCATCCAATTAAATGTAAAGTGAGTTTGGTTGTTTTGCACTTTCCTCGCGGCCCTTCGACTGACTCAATTTATAACACGATTATTGATCCGCCCGATCATGACATACGCGAGTGTGGTATTCGGCCATGCCAAGCCTACCCATTTAAATAAACTGCAAATCGTGCAGAATAAATTCATGCGCAGAGCCTACGGTGCTCCTCTCTATATGTGTAACGTCGACCTCCACCGCGATCTGGAGCTTCCCTCTATCAAAAACTACATTACATCGCTCTCGCGTAAGTATTTCGATCTCGCGCCACACCATCGAAATCCGCTCGTCGTGTCCGCGTCCGATTACAAGCCTCGGCGAAAGGCTCTCGTGCGACGACCGCGTAATGTCCTTACGGACAAGGTCGACGCTATCACCAAACGGCTGGCCCGGATCAGCCCGCCCGCGGTTAGGACGGCAGGCTGGCAGGCACCGACAGACAGACATATACGGCGGCGTCTCAAACAACGCCAATCACGATATCTCCACGTCCTCGCGAGGGACGCCAGGAGACATATCCCTCCCACAGGATAGACTAGGCGTGTTGCTGGGAACTTTCTTTCGCCGTTTCTTCTCTCCCAGCCATAACACGTTGCGAAACGGCAGTAGATAGCGTAGGCCGCCGCGAACCGCCGGTCCGCCGGGATCCTTCTTCTCGGGCTTTATATTACCCGTCGCCCGTTCTCAATTAGTTCATTGTGTCGCCCATTGGCAGGCATCATCAGATTTATTCCCCTCTCATGGCAACAGACCAGCCGAGGTAAAACTCCCTAGGGAGCTCCCTCAAGCAAGTTGGCCCCGGGCTCGAGCGCCTTCGCCTTGCGAAGGCGCTCGCCCCAAAAACCCCGGTAAAGTTGTGAGGTCTTCGGACCAACAACATAAAGTCAAGTCAAATAAAAAAAAAAACGATTTTTGTAAATATATGCTCTCTTGATTCGGGGTATTTTCTTTAAATAATGACCCGGGTGAAATACTATACTAATATTTTAAATATTGGAAATGCCAAACGTCAAAACTAATAGCTTAAGAGCCAGTGATCGGCTACCTGTATGTATTTGACCAGACCTGAGGTTTTGTGCATTGAAGCACGTATACCTACCATGCATGGTACGGCGACTCACTAAGCTCTAAGTGGTGGACGCGACGAGCGCTGAGGTAAGACAGTGTCGGTTTTTGACGAATTTTAAATCCATTTGACCAGGGCTGACGTTTTGATATTCGAAAATATAGGCTTATTATTATCGGGAAAAATTTAATAGCTAATGTTTAATCCTTCATAATTTTATTGAAATCTCCAGAACCGAAACAAACAGAAATCTTTAAAATGGGCTTATTAAATTAGATAAATACCCGTTTTCAGTTTAATTTGCATTCATTTTGAAACCACAGACAAATACTTCAATATTTATAGTGCATAATAATATGGCTCTTATATGCTGTGCAACTTCCAAATTATTAGGAAGTATCTAGTAATAAAGCTTTTTTAAAAATTGACATTAGTGTGAATGCAGCTTAGTCTTCTTGGAAAAAACTTATGCATGCGCTATACGATGGATACAATAAATTTACCGATTACTCAGTACGTGCATACCTAAGTAGTAAGTGTGCATTTGGCTGAAATCGCCCCGCACACGTGCTACCAGCTCCGGATTTTTAATGTTACTCTTGGGTAAGTAACGTTGGATTAATAGAGATGCGGATGGAGAAATACTATTATGATATACTACTTGTATAATATATTACGTATACCATATGAAGTAGCGATCTAATTTAGTCCTGGCATTGTTGGGAAAATAATGCTTTTTAGCGATACGACGGCCCTTTGTGTACAATTTATTTGTTTTTATTTATTTATTGCCTTGTTATCTGTTTCTAACTAAAAAATTTTTTTTTAATAAATATTGATTATGGAACATGAGCTTCTGTTGGAAGATTCAACAGTAACTCTATTTAGGTTTTATTGAATATATTGTTAAATTGACAATAGTGTTCTACGAATTATTTTCATATGTTTGTTAAATAACATAACGCTAATGTGTTTTCAATAAACGAGGTAAAGAAATGAAGACCTACCTGCAACCTAGAATAATTTACAATTACAATAATTGAAAGAACTTATAAACAAAAAAAATACTTAATACGTTAAATATTGCGAGAGATGTATTGAAATATATTTAATTTAAAATGCCCAATATTAATCGCCTCACCTTTTCGACATCGTTTGCGTACGTAATTAGACGCCGATGAGATGTAGCAGAGAGAAGTGTTTTTGCTGCATCACATCAGCTTCGCGCCGGCGCCTGGTCTGCACCCGACGCCGCTTGTGTATGTCCCACGCCTTAATTAATTCAAGCTTCTCATTTAATTTTCTATATAAGCATTAATACAAATAACTCAATAATCCAATTTTAATAGTTAAATAAATCAATATTCTAAATTAACTAACAAGCAGAATTTTAATGGCTTTAAAGCAGGGTTTTTCTATCTATGGTCGACCCCCCTACGCAGAGCCTTGCTCAGAGGGTCGTAGACAAAAGGGAAAGGCAATTTAAATTTCCACCTTGTAGTTAGATACTTTCTAAGCTCAGATGCTTTTTGGAGATTATAAGGCCCTAATAATGAATATGATTAACAAAACAGATAAAATCATAAACATAGTCTTTTAAATTACTAACTGTCTTTTGTCTGTCTATGAGCCAAGGAGGTTGCCAAAGTATTTCAACCTGTAAAGGGGTCGCGTACTCAAAAAGATTGAAAAGCACTGCGCTAAACGTATCCACGCTATTCTTTAGTTGGTAAGCGTAGCACTAAGGCGCCCGTGCCGCAGCCGCCTCTTGCGGGCCATGTGGCCGACATCCTGCCCCCCACACCTTGTTCAGGTTATAACAACTAACATGTAACCAAATAGTTATACTTATGCAAACTTTCAAAATTCTAACTTTGCCCTGTTACTGCCAATCACTTTGATCACATTGTAAATAATTTCAGCAAAAAAAAGTGTTTAGTAATATAAAGTATCTATTGCATGTCAAGGCAGCACGGTTAATAATTATAGTTTCGAGATTACTAACTTTGTTAAGTGTTGAAACGAAGAATTGATTTTCTTGAGATTGAGGTAGTAGGGCCTTAACATAAAGCAAGAAACATCTTTAATTACTGACAAAACGTGTGGCATTATCCGTGGGGGTCTTGTCACTGCCGGGATTCCAGCCATCTTGTAACCTAATAGTGTGTTGCGACTATTGTCGCTTACCTTGCTATTGCAAGAGACCGGATGGAATGTCTTAGGTGTCCTGGAAGATAGGAGGACCGTAAGTGTGTAGACGCCACGTACGTTGACACTCTGGCAGCGTCCTATCTTCTAGACATGGCTGTGTTAGAGGGCGCAGATGCCAATCCAGAACGGGTAAAACGCCGCAAATATGGATCCGTTGGCAGTGGATACATAGTTGTGACTTTTAGTGTCGAAACTCTGAGGCATGGGGTCCAGAATTTCACCGCTTTTACCAAGACCACAGTTGATACACGTCTTACACGTCCAAAATTCTGGCCTGTATTTTAGGCACCGCATAAATAAGCGTTGGTATCCAACGTGTTAACGCGGTCAGTGTTTTGGGAACCTTCCCAGCTGACGGTGATTAGGGGCCTCTACTTTTATTCATATTTCATTCATGAATTCAACAGGCAGCCGGACAGTCCACCTGATGGAAAGCGATTATCAGCGCCTAGACATTTGCAATGCCAAAGGTGCTCCCAATGTGCTGCCGCTCTCTAAAGGATAACTGAAACCTGGCCACTAATGCCGGAACACAACTCAAGGTGGTTATGGCGGCATACTCTAGAATCCGGGTAGCCATCTAAACGGGCAAATGCCCTACCACCTGACTGTGGGTTCCTGCACGGATATATGTTATCTGCAATTTTACGTTATATTTATGTAAATCTTTACGTTATATCAAAGTCATAGTTTAATTTAAGTTTTAATGTTAACGTGAGTACTTTGAATCATTCTATAATTAGACGTTTAATTTACCAAGTGTATCGTGCTGTGCCCCTTTTGACAAAATTTTGGAATCTAAGTTACATTTGACAAGTTACTTGTTCTTCCAATGCAGGACTAAACTAGGGTGCCAAGTTAAACATCTTACTCCAAGGTGGAGATTTTATAAACCTTCTTATTTAACTTCCTTATTATAGTCTTGTAAATCATAGGGAGTGTTTCGAGGAGTTATTTTAAACCTTACTTAGATACATATTGTCACGCCGGCTTCCCATTGGGGTAGGCAGAGACGATGGATTTCTACCTTCTTCGATCCTGACAAACACTTCATTATCTCTTTATACATACACGGTTATTTAAAGTGCTTTTCACATGACCTTTCTTCAAAATATTTTTAATTTGGCCATGGTGAGTACGTCGCGGTCTACTGGCACCGCCTCTACCACTCACATTGCTGTCATATAGTTATTGTCTCTACATGCCTAAACGATGTTAACATTCCTTTTTCAACTCGTGTTTACCATACATAAAATTATTTATCAACGCATCGTCGTTTATCCACATTTTCTTGAGCTACTACAATAATTATAAGTACAACTTTACGTTACGACATCGAAACATTTAAAAACTATGTCATAATATTTCTTTAAGGCCAGTAAGGCGCTGAATGTATCTCATACATGTACACGGGCGTTAGTGACAACTTTTGCATCACTGGGGTGCTATCCTATTTACCTATTTATAAAAACTAAAAGTCAGTTCTTGCATAACGCGTAAATAATTTTATTCAGTTATTAAACCTAGTATAAACCAAAACCTCCCTGAGTAAGTGTTATCGTGGTTTAAGTAAATGAATGATCTGATGCCCTACTGACTAGAATGTTGCATATTTTTAGTTTATAAAATATTGTTACATGCCGACAAAGTGGATGCACACCTGGTTTATTACCTTTCCCGCATTTGGACTTTCTTGAAAACATTCTATTGTTATTGTACTCGTTTTATAGCAGTCATTAGATAGGTGTGTCGAACTAATCCTTGGAAATGATTGTTTTGCGTCGAGACATATTGTATTTGTACAGTACAAAAGGAATGCCCGAACAAGAGGTGGGTGAGTCTAGCGAGAACCACGATCAAAGCAAGACGTGTACATTCGATAAGCGATATAGTGACGGACTTTGCGCATGTTATTGAATCGTGCAGTTTGTACTGGTTGTATCCAATTATATTTGTACCTGTTTTATACGTGTTTGTAGAGTTCTAATGAATTCTATAGTAATTCCAACGGCATTTTAATTCGAGTCCTGTAGCTCGTAAAAATATTTTACTTAATATATCTAATACAAATAAAACTAAAACCGCTGTCTATGATTTCTAAATAAGTACCAAACTTTGTGTGAAAAGTGGTATTTATACAATGCTAAATCATAAGTAAATGATTGTTTTTATGCTTAATGCCGGTCTTCGTTTGTCCTGGCTCGGAAAACAAAAATGAAGAATTTTTATCCAAAATTTAACACATACTATATATACCTACTTAATTATGATATCTTGTAGGATAAACGAATTAGAGGTTTAAGACCCGCTCAAACCAAGTGGTAGTCACCTTTTGTATTCAATAAATTAAACAAATAAAAAAATGAAATTCTCAGTATCACAAAGGTTTTATTACTTAGTCTTTGTTTATAATCAAAAGCAGCTGCAGTCTGGATTTAAAATCTGCACTTGTTTTTTATTAAGCGCAGAATTTATGGTCACCATAATCATCGATGGAATATAAATATTATGATATGATATTTTTTGTACTATACTTCAAAAAATACTATTATTAGTTACTGACATTATTCATAAAGTATTATTAACTTACTCAATGATACAAATATTGTATACAAAGAGACTAATTAGCAATTATAAGGTATCGTAGCCATTTCAGCAATCCGCTGTCTACCTGTGTAGGTAACAATAGGTTAATTAATATTGTTATTTATATTTAGTTAAATCAAGTTTGTAGTCTTCTTTGAAAACCTTAAAGAAGCCTACTAACTTAGTCTAACTACATATGAATAAAACCGTAAATGTTTAGGGTGTTTATGTACACCACCAATGCATTGTTTCGTTTACATTTTTCTACTTGGACGCAGGATTGCCTGGAAGAGATCGCTATGAGCGATCGCTTATGTATTTATTTATTATATAATTATAAGTTTATTGTAAATATAATGAGTTTTTGTTCGTTCACTCATTCGGTAATTTTTCAATTAAGATCAACTTAATCATAACTATGATATACAGCGTGTTTCAGACCTTACGACAATAAATCAGACCACGTTTTCTTCATGACGTACTCTGCCTAAATACAAAAACGAATCGACGTAGCTTCTTTGGTTTAGCCACAGGACCTCATTCATTTCAGAATATTACAACAACATGTATCAGTTATTGTGTCTAAATCGGTAGGTTAGTGATCAATGTATCATGTTGCCAGCTCGTCTCTTCATCATTAAACGCGGAAGTTGTTCATTCTTACGTTCTCGCTCGCGAACCAATATATACAAATGTTCTGTTTTTATTCCCTTTTTATCGTAATTAATTTGTGCGGAAATTTCAAAATTTTATTTTTGACATTACAGTTGATTTAATAGTACCAAAAAATTTGTATGGAGTACGACCGCTAAAGTTATGATTTATTGTCATTTGAAATGAAACACGCTGTATATAAAATGAGCATTTGCGACACCTACTTCTTGTTTTTAATCAAGATTCTATGATCGAAACATTTGTGTTATGTGTAGAGTGCCAGGCTAGTGCCATGGCTAAAAGAACCACTCATGCTCTATCAAATTCAAGCATGGAAATGTTCACTTTACAGACGCGCAAAGTACTGGCATTCTCGTTGAATTCTATACAGACTATTGAAAACAAGGCAGGAACTTAGTTGCCAACCCAATTAACCTACATTTTAAAGGTATGCACTTCAACAGTTGCGTGTTAGCTGATGATGCATAAAGGCATAGTGGGGTCGTGCCAGGCACATAGCTGGGTCAGAAGGTCAACCTTAACATGCGTTCTTTATGCATATATGCAAATATAATGGTGCTAGGATTTTTATAAAGGGTGAACCGAGTCTGGCTAAGGAAAGTAGAGACTGAAAAACCGTGACAAAAAACTCCTAAGTTATTACAGTGTTACAACCTGAAAGCCGCCAAAAGACAAATTTACACCTGCATTTTATTACCTCCTCGGCATTTGGAATTCTTTTGTTTACTTTGTGTTTAAAAATATATTATAAATACAACCCATTGTATATTGTAATATATTATGGTATCCATTAGCCAGGTGTGATTCTAAGAAATTCAGGCCACGCGGAGAAGAAAACATATTGTACTTGTGCAGTATAAAACAATGACCAAATGGAGAGATGAGGCAGTCAAGCGATAACCACTAGCGAAGCAAGACGTGTGTACTTCATTCGGTGATCTATTTAGTGACGGACTTAGCACGTGTTAGTATATTTGTACCTGTGTTATACGTGTTTGTATAGTTCTAATAAACTCTATTGTAATTCTAACGACATTTTTAATTCGAGTTCTGCAACTCGTAACACTATAATGTAAGATTTAGATAATATTTAATCATTGAAAAGATTATTCCCACTTATGATTAAAATTGATGTGATAAAGCCAACCATGAAACAACTTTATCTGAATTGAAAAACAAATGTTTTTTTGAGATCTTATTTATTACATTTATCTTTAGACTTAAGGTTATTTAAATAAATGCCGATTTCAATCATTCATCAGATAAAAGGTACCAATCGAATACATTAAAACCTGACTATATTAAAAGCTGAAATAATTTAACTACTTAATGAAAACAACTTAATTTTTAATTTTACGTTTTTTTTATTTTATACTATGAATAACTTTAATCCAAGGATTGAAAAATCGGCTCTAAAAGTAATAATTAAAATGTTAGTAAATTATAAATATTTTAGAAGTTACAAGCTATTGTCATGTACAATAGCAAGAACTCTTAGAAGATGAAGAAGAACCATTTTGTCTTTTATTCTGCGACTTTAGTTGAATTTCAGTTTTAAAAAATCCAAGCAAAATTCGAAACAGTTGACACGTACAGCATTGATATTACTTAACATATTCTCAACTGATATGTATGAAATCATTTTATATTAAAATGTTTATGGTGAAATTGACATTAATATTAGCTCTTCCAATAATTATGCCATAACATTCATAATATACCCGTAAACAATATACCTTAAGTACTGCATACACAGATATAGTCAAACTTGTAATATTACGTAATCATACAAGGTATGGTATTATGTTAAGGTGGGATCAGTTCTGTAATTGGACTGATACTTTACATCGTTACTTGTGCTGCCTGAAACTCATTCACTACAGCAAATAAAGCTAATATAAGAAAGGTGTGTATAAAAATCGTAGATGCAGAATTCGGTTCTCCATCGCCAGGATCATCTGTGACAGGTTCATTGTCAGGGTTTTCTACTCCAGTCACAGAATCTTCCTCTTCAATCTCTGGATTTTCATCTCCACTTCCTTCTTCAGGTCCTACGACTATGACTTCGTTATCATCCTCATCATCTCTAGGAGTAAGTTCCCAACTGCTTCCGGCATCTAAAAAATATTCACTATATATTTCATCCCAAAACAGAACAAGCTCTGGGTGTGGATTCTTCAATTCAACTTCTATACTTGCTTCTCGCTCCTCACTGATTTCGTCATCGTCAAGTATTCGGAGGTAGTAGAAATTTTCTACTGTAAATGGCCGCCACTCAACATGAGAGATCGCGCTGTATGGCACTCTGAAATAAATATTTCATAATGATAATTTGAAAGTAGTTTGTACCAAATCATTATTTAAAATTTATAAAAGAAAATTAAAATAATAAAATACTTGAATTTAAGCAAAAAAAACCTTGCTATAAATAAATCTTTAATAAAAATAATATATAATTTAATGATTGATCATTTGAACTAGGATTTTGTATATATTTTAAATTTGAAGAAATAACACTTACCCAGTTTTGGCAAAGTTTGTCCAACGCTCTACTAAAATATCAGCTACCGTTAAATCCAATTCCAATAATGGGATATCTTTATCAGCTCCATCATGGAACATATAAGCTAGTTCTTCACTATGAGCGGCGGTATCTACTACAATAGGTCCTACAAATGGGTCTCCCAAATTTCCCTTGTAAGAGAACTGGTATAAATAAATGGGCGAAGAAGATAAAGCAGCCCGCATACGAACCTGTCTTAAAGTTGAGACTGTTATCATAGTATCACCATGATACGAGATATAATCATCAACATTTTCCATACTCACAGGTTCGTTTCGGAAATAGAATGTTTTGATTTCTTCAGCAACAGCCAATTCCTCTGCATCGTTTTCAAATTTTAAATCAGATTGCAAGAAATCCGCAAATGAATGCTCCATTCTTTCAAGCCAATCACTTTTTAAAGCTTCTTCAGCTCGTATTGTTCCTTCGTTGTCAACAAAACCAGATATAATAGGAATTTTTAAGAAGTCTCCCTCGTTCATAATTTGATATGGAGATTTACTTAAAACAGTTTCAACACCAGGAAGGTCTGTTCTTTCAACACATGGAGCAAAAGCCATTGAATTGTGTGTCAACTCAAGTTCATTTATGACTGCCATCAAAGCTGCAATGCTTGTTCTTGTAAATACTTCAGATAATTGGTGAACATTTTCAACTTCATGGCCCAAAGCTTCTGCTATCTGTACAGCATAGTACAGATTATTTCGTGTCACTGCCCAGGGTGAAAAAGAATTACCACTCTGTGTTATTGCTTTGTGGACAAGACCATTAGCTGATGAGGACAAAGTAACAAGATCGACTGCAGCAGCACCACTACCATGTCCAAATAAAGTTATATCATTAGGATTTCCACCGAATTGGGCAATATTTTCTTTTACCCATCTTAAGCCAGCAATTATGTCTTTCAGACCAGCGTTGCCTGGAGCAGTTTCTGTTCCAAGGCAAAGGAATCCTAGAATAGATTCACGGAAGTTAACTGACACGATAACTACACCATTTTCCACAAAATTTTTGAAAGATAACTCATGTTCGAGTTCGTGTACTCGGTCAAATTCTTTCCCCTTGACCCAAACCATCACAGGAAGCTGAGCGGTGTTGTTCAATGTAGAAGTAAAAACATCAATTACTAAGCAGTCTTCAGTACCTTCATACCCGACTCCTAAAGGTTTTACGCATCGTATATCTCTTCTATTGGCAATAAAAGTATCTTGAAATGAAGGTGGAGGTGATGGCGCCTGAAAAATACTTTTTTAAATAGTTTATTGCTATATTGATTACTTTCTTCTTGTGGTCATTATAACTTCTACATTTGTAAGTGTTTTTCATTTGTTTCTTAAATTTTCAGACCAAATTTTTTTAGAAATAGTTAAAAATGAGAAGGTTATAACGAATATAAGAAGAAAGAACAACTTTAATTTGCTTATCTGAAAAATGATAGTTTGTATCTTTCCGATAACTTAGATTACATGTATGGATACATTACGTTTTGTCGCACTAATCTCAGAAATGATCAGATCAATTTGAAAGACTGCATCTCATCATTTTTTTTTCCATAAAATGTTATAGGGCTTTAAAACATCATATTAAAAGCTATAGAGCAAAAATTATGAATATAAAAAAGGATATAGGTGAGGTGATCATGGCGAGTTGATCAGAGAGAACAACGTTATTTAAACTGCTCATTATAGCTATTAGCTCCCTCTGCTGGAATCGAGTTTTCCAATTTCTTAGGGGAACGAATTGTATACTCAACACGGTTGTTCAACATGGTTTAGAGGGTTTGAAACATCACTTATATCGATGTTCCGGATTCATCGCGATGTTTTCCTTTACTGTCAGCCTGTGGTGATTGTAACAACATGCATATTGGGTCAGGAAACTGCTTAAAAAGTCCAGCCATTATTGTCTACTATTTCACCATAGCCTTTTTGCTTATTTATAGCTATATTATTACAATATTGAAATGAGCAATTATTTTACCTGAAACCTATGACTTCCAGACGTTGAATCAGCGTAAGGTATACCATAGAATTCGTAGTATGCACCATCATTCGCCACAGATCCGAGTACAATTCCTTGAGTTATATTCACCAAAGGCACAGAATCCTGACCAAAAACAGCACACACTATAAACCCAAAAACAAAAATTATTGAATTCATCTCTATGATCACGTTATAACGTTTCACTCGAAAATTTTAAACTGAAGATTGAATAGTAGGGAAAACCCAAAAATCCGATTAGATAAGTTTGAAGATGATCATCACTCTTTTAAACATTCGAAGATTGTTTGTCATCGATAATGTCAATTCAATGATAAATAAATTTGGAGATCTAAGAAAAAATGGGTTTGTTTTTGCAGTGTGAATATGAGATTGAAAAACAGCAGGTTTATCTTATCAGAAGTTGAATATTTTTCTCAGCCTCCATGTTCTAGCGATCTAAACGTTACCCTGTTATATTTATTAGAACGCAGTCGTCCCAGATTAGATTTTCAACAAAGTTATCGAAAATGCAATTTATCTATGTATAATATTATATAGTTGTATTGATCTGGGTGTTTCGAATGTGCCTTAAAGATGTTTGTTATAATTATATTATATACGATTGTAACTTAGCTTGTTAACATATAATGTAGTCTGGCAATTTTTATGAAGGATATATTGTTTTTCGCCGGAACATAGTTTTGGTACTTTAAACACACTATTTATGGGCATTGAAATAGCTCAGTTGACTTCAGGAACATTTAAAGTTAGATATTAAAGAAGAAAATATTTTTTAAATTATCCATCTAAATAAACAATTTAATTTAAATAATATTCTGACCTTTTTTTTCTAATAAACAAAAGTAAGATATAGTTGTTTGGTAGAATAATAGTATTTTGGACTTTTACTTTTTAGGAGACACAAGTCTCTACATTATATCTGACAAAAGTTATTCTTTAGCTATCTCGTAACATTAGTTTGTAAGACTACAGCTGTTAACCCCCAAATAAAATAAAATAAGTAAATAAAAGGTACTCTATGTTCTTTGCTATACCCTGTATAACATTCTCACGGAAGTTCGTGATGATCGGTTTAGTAGGTAAGGTGTGACAATGTCACAAACAAACCCGCATTCGTATATGTAATAGTTAGGACAATACAGTAATTTGCAAATATAAATAACAATGTATAAAATATAAGCAAAATCCTAAAAGTTCATTGACCTAAAAGATTTCAGACAAAAACATGTCCCTTGAAATCAATAAATTTGCTCCATATTTTGGGCAAACAAATAAAGATCTTAAAGGTTTCGAAATAGGGGTCATGCATACAGGAGATTATGGTCCTATTTTTTTCAGTTCTTCCCTTAGCGGGGTAGAGGATTAACTCGCGGGGCGCGGGGAGGGGGTGTATATGAAATGTGCGCAACATGTGCGCCTGCGCTGTCTTAGTAGTTAGTGGATGACTTGATACGCCTTTAAAAGAATATCTGATTCATTAACTGTTATATTTTTATGAATTTTGGTTAGGTTACTTAATTTATATTCGCGAGACGGTAATGACTCAGATTGGGACAATGCTCGTAAATTTATTTATATTGTTTGACTGAAAGATTGATTTTAAGAGGTTAATGTGTACATTACGGCGTGCTTTAATGGTACAGGGAACTAATGTTTTAAATAAATCGGCCAAGCGCGTGTCGGCCAAGAGACAGAGATCATTCAATGTATGTATTGATAGATCTCTGTCAGTTGGTTAAAAGATCCTAAAAGCATTTAATCGAAGGCAGCCTACATTTTAAAAAGTTTTTTTTAATTTTTATTTATTGCAGAAGTTCTAAAGACAGGCAGTCGGTCGACTTAATGGAAAGCAGTTACTATTGCCTATGGATATTTGCAACACTGGTAATGCTCCTACAAATGCGCTGCTGCTCGCTTAAAGGAGACTAGAACCTGGTCATTAATGCCGGAACATAACTCATGATTGTTGTGGCGACACCCTTTAGACCAAAGGTGGTAGCCATCCAGCCGGAGAAATACCCTCCTACCTGGCTGTGGGTTGTTTTGTCGCCTCTTACGACAAGTCGCCTGGCCGCAGGAAATTGTATTCTTTCTCTGTTCCTGCACAGATAAAAACTCATTGAATATCTATTATATTATAAAATGCCGTGTCTGAGTCTGGAATGGAGTATGTAAATTTTAAATATTGCCAAAATAACTGTAAAGTACGTTACTCGTCAAGCGTGGAGACGAAGTCGCGAGAAAATAGCATAGCTCTAAATATTAAAAAAAACAGTTAAATATTAGCTAAAAATATAAGAAACCAGAAATAACCATAAAGTCATGAAGGACTTAAAAGTTTCATAGAGCTGCTACATTATGTCCTAGATAATTGTTATGCTAATTTTATAGTGAAACTTAGATATAATTCGAGCAATAATAAAGTAAACACAAAATGTCACTGATTCCCTATATTCTTGAGTCCCCCGCTGAAGCGGGATGCGAAGATCCACATGTGTGACACCACGTGGGTCTAAAACAAAAGTAATACCATCCACAACATCATAAATTCGATTATATTCGTCTGTATAAGGGACTCTATTTCTATTGCTATAAGGATGAAATTGCCTCACTTGTATCAAGTTACTTGATTTTAATGTTTCTGGTGATCTTACCTTGTGGGAGAGTCGAATGGGACAGGCGAAAGGTTAAACGTTATGCGTACCACATTGTACAATATGCATCTTGTAGATAATAAAAAATGTAGTAACAAAATATAGGCCACTTATTGTTGTTGGGTCCGTTATGTCATTAAATGCATTTGCTTTGGTTTGTAATCCAGGTTATTCGTAAGTCATCTCTATCAAATTTGAAAGCTTAATCATCTAATTTTTCTTTGGACCCGGCCCCCAAAAGGTCCGTCGCATATTACCTGTAACACGACTGAAAATTGCTGAGCTTACGATATATGATTAACTAATTTTATTTAAAGGCGGTCGTTATGCAAGCGAGCCTTCAAATACTAAATTTAACATATAATTATTTTTAAATTTATTGTGTATCCAAGCCTATGTGTAAGTAAATGAAATGGTTAGCATCGAAACAAGCTTGGAAACTGAAAACATGGTGCCGATTGATTTCCGTTAGCCATAACTGTAGCGGTTGTGTATTATGCTTAAACGGTTATTCTGCACGGTTTTGCATGTACGTGACCACAGCGCCCTCTGAGGGGCCAATAAAACTACAACTAATTAGAACAACATCACGCAGCTGCGTGGAATTGCTTTATTTCATATAGGCTTATGCTACACGACACTTGATATCCGATACTTGAAACATAACAGGGAAAGTTTTAACTGTTTTTTTTGCCTCATGTTATTCCCACTTCTACAGCAGCAAGCAGGAAAGCTTTATTTGTGACGGTACCAGAGAGTAGACGCGTGTCGCAACCCACACAAGCAACCGTCCCATCTTCGAGGGAATAAGTGACATTCCGTCCAGCATTTTGCCATCGTCGCGCACCAAGCTCTTTGGCTCCAGGATAGTCGGTACGGAGGATGATAAGAGCTCGGCGGATGATGTCATTGAGGCTGGCATAGAGTTATACGTAGTGATGTCGGATGGCGTTAGTCAGAGCTTGAAAAACCATTATTGAACTCGATTTACACCTTCTAGGATACTGCGCCCGTGTACCACGCCTTGCATCCCCCGGGTAAAACACGGCACTGAGCGCGAGTATCCAAGGTTCAAAAATGTTGCGTTTACATACTCGTGCTGTCTACTTCCTTCCACTTTTAGACTTGCTACCAGTGAATATAATTTAAATAAAAGGCAAAGAAAGAAAGAGGCGTATGTTCATACTGCTAGATTTATTTGCATCAAAGAGCTGAAATTTGTTTTGTTTTGTCATAATCCCCTAACTCGCCTAATCCTTTAGATTTTTGTTGTACACCTAAGCGGCATTCAAAGCATTTTGTATGAAAATCTTTGAAGTTTGTTTCGAGATTTATTATAGCCACTTTAAAAGGATTCTGTAGGTGGATCTTAAATTTCATCCAGTAAGGTCGTCTGTGCATATTTAAGTAGTGCTAGAGATTGAACAACTCGTCTTTGTTTAACTAGTAGGCAACTTGATTTGTTTTCGTCCTTTCCGACTGCTGATTTCGTTGGTATTTTCTTTTTTTTGTTATATAATTTTCCGCGTTTTTTGTTAGGTAAAGGTAGGATGTATTTTTTTCTTTTTATAATCGTCTTCAAGAAAGAGGAGGTTCTCAATTCGCCAATAAACGCAAAGGAAGAGGCGGAACGGGAGGGTGAGCGGACATCCTTACTCCGCTCCCATCAAAGGAGGTCGCGTCGGCACTGGAGGGCCAGTCTGGACTAGAAGGGCTATGTCGTTGAAATAGGGGGTGCCTCGTATTCCACGCGCGCTCACATCCCTTCCCGAGGGGCTCGTTACTGACCATCCTCACGCAATGAGAGCATGAAGATGACGAAGGACAAAAGTATTTCCCTGATAGTGGATGACACCGATGGACCACCACCTGCCCCAGGGCCAGCGAAGAGGCTATGCCATAAACCAGTAGCTCTTGCATTAATGGCATTGCCTGACCATAGAATTTGCTAGGTGGTAGGGTATTTGCTCGACTGGATGGCGACCACCTCTGGTCTAGAGTTTGCCGCCATAAGAACCTTGTGTTGCTTTCCGGCATTAGTGACCAGATTCCGGTGTCTCTTAAGAGAGCAACGGCACACTTGTGGCACTTTTTTTGTTGCAAATATCCATAAGCGATGGTAATCGCAATTAAGTGGGCCGTCTGCCTGTCTGCTGAACTCCTGCAATAAAAAATGGATGGCACGGCGTACGGTTAAAGAGATACTTTGGTGAGAGTACCTATTTTACTGCAAGTTCCATAGTATATGAATGTATACAAGCTTCTTCAATTCACTTTTTGAGCAAACAGTGATTGAAAATAACATTGATTGCATTTAAAAGACCTCCCAAAGAAAGCAAATCAAATGAGTTCAGTTTTTCAGCTTCAGGATTTCCGAGCCGACAGTTTCTAGTACATTAAACTCCGCGGTGTAAATCTCGGCAAGCGCGCGCGCCGCCGAGGGGGAAAGTATAAAAATAGCCTCCTCATGGATTCCTCGGTTCCTCACCATTACTATGAAGCGGGTTTGGTGTGCGCACGCGCCGTATTATGTTTATACGCATGAATGTAATCAGAGCGCGGATATTTCATTAAATTAGTTTGAATATGAGGCAGATGGCTCACCTGATTGATGGAAAGCGGTTACCATCGCCTATGGGCATATGTAGCAGCGAAGTTGTAACCAATGTGCTGTCGCTCTCTAAAGCGAGACTGGAACCTAGGCATTAATGTCAGAACACAAAATAAGGTTGTGATGACGTTGGTAGCCGTCTAGACCGGCAAATAGCCTATCTACCAACCCTACCACCTGGCTGTAGGTTTTTTGTCGCCTGTCACGACAAGCCGCCCGGCCGTAGTAAATTCTACTCTTTCTCCGTTCCCTAACGGATAAAATCTCTTCTTTATAAATATTATAAACTCTGTGCATATTTTAATCGCAAATTTTGTGAGAATGGATGCATGGATGTATAGATACATCCATGCATCCATACATCTGTATGGATGTATATTTGTTTCATTTTCACGCAAAAACTCCTGAATGGGTTTTAATAAAACTTTACAGTAATATATCTTACAGAATAAAACATATGTATAATTTATAAAGGTATAGTGTGAATTATCCAAAAGTAACCATTTTCATTCTCCACGCGAGTGAAACCGTAGGCGCAGCTAGTATATCTATATTATAAACACGCCTATCGCTATCTACTGGATGTTCACACCCATTTCCTTGAGCCACCACGTTCAATAGAGTAACGGACAGACAAATCAACTGACCTTTCTTTAAATACTGTATTTATATCGTCGCAGCTCATACATTTTGTACGAACGTACTTATGACGTCATAAGTATTGTTACAACTCAGGTCCCGACAAAAACAAAATCGACCATCATATCTGAAACAAAACACATTTTATTGCCTGTCGGCATTTAAACTGATTGTAACTCTTTTTTGATCGCCTTCTTTTGTTTACTTTGTGTTTAAAGTTCGTTATTAGAAAAGAGCCCATTGTTTCTTATGATCTTTTATGGCAGTTTGCGGTCCAGTCAATAGCCAGGTGTGGCGAATTGATTCGACTTAGATGCGGGGACATTGTATTTGTGCAGTATAAAACGATGGAGGGGGGGACACAGTCGAGCAAGACCTACGAGCGAAGCGAGACGTGTGTACTACAATCGGGAAGCTAATAAGTGACGGACTTTGTGAGTTTTATTGAATTACGACCTTCTGCATTACGTTTGGACTTGTTGCGTTCGGTTATATTTGTACCTGTGTTTGTATAGTTCTAATAAACCCTATAGTAACTCTAACGCCATTTTAATGTATATGTACTGTAAGTAAATGGAGTCAAACAGCGCATTAATTATTAATTAAAATGTCGCTATGTTTTACTTCACTGAAAAGGCAGAAATAATTCTAAGCACTACGCTTAAGAAAACACAAACAATATACCACAATTCTACCCTTCAAATAAGGGTGAATTAGAAATATAGGTACGCCAGGGAAGATAGGGCATGACAGATTTAAATCGTAATTTATTCTCGCCATACGGGGGAGATCGTCAAAGTTAATCATTGGACATTTATTGCTCCAGTTGATCAATAAGGGTTTATGACGTATTTATTTGGCTGTCGACATATGTTTAGTGTTGTTTATGGTCATAAGACTGATGGCCGACGGAGCAGACAAATTCTGGAATAGACAGTGCATTTTTCATTCCATCCCATCCTAAAGGTTGGCAACGCGTTGGTTTCACCTGTAGTGTTGCAAACGTCTGTAGGTATCTGTTATCACTTTCCATTAGATGGGCCATCTGCCTGTTTAGCAGCTTCGCAATAAAAAAACATTAAAGTAGAGTATTTCTTAAACCAATTTTTTATGTCAATACTTTGCAAAGTTTCCAACATCAATATTTCGTCCTCCTCCTTTCTCCTAGCAACATACCGCCCAGTTCCTTGAAAGCCTTAACTTCTCGGCTTAATGGCTTCTAAGAATTCGCATGAGATACAAACAGATGAAAGAATGTTTTATGACATCTTACGTCGTGAACAAAGAAATTATCCTGAACAATAGATCACTAAAATTCAAATATGTAATAAGACACCTACAAAAGATTAGGCTCGCAACAAAATCATGAAAGAAATAATTGTAATTACTATTCAAACAATAATTAATGTGCTATTTACGGAGAATAATACTTACTTGCAATAATAATGCTTATGACTAAGATATACAAAAATGTAAAATACTGTTGAAGATGTTGAAGAAAACTGTTGTCGTTGAAGAGAGGTTCAATTTTTTTTTTTAAAATTATCCTGCTTTTTGTGTTATTTCTAAAATACAAACTTAATAAACACAACAATAGATGGTTATACGTGTATCCTCTTAATAATTTTCACTTGACAAAAAACAGTTTACTAAAAAAAATAGCAATCACATTCAAAATTCAATACTGTTTGACTCTGCAACATAACTAAAAGTCCTAGACTATATTAGAGAAGCGGGCCTTGCCGTACCCTTATAGAAAAAACTAATGATGACGCCACCAGTAAGTACCTAAACTCTTACAAAATCTATGAGGATGCGACTTCCTGTGAGTTTATTAAAAGCATCATTTGGTGTCACTATCCTCTCCCCTATTACAAATACAAAATAACAATCTGCATTTAAATCGATCGATATAATAATTGACAATTATTTCACATTTACCCTGTACACGTGACATTTTCTCATACTATCTATATAATATTAACACTCAACACTTTGTCTGTTTGTTGTTGTTCGCAATTTAGATCCTCGATGATTATTGCTGTCTGTTTGTTACCTCAGTTAATGGCATTTGAATTGTATAATTAATTGCGTTTCGTATCATAATTCACCTCGACTTTACAGTACATTACTAGGGCGTTACGAAGACAAATTGCAATAGGGTTGTATAGGTTTTGAAAATTCAAAGAATCGACTCAGGATAGTATATTTGATTATTTTTATAAGCTTACAAAGTCTCCTTATTTTGTGAAATGATACTAGTGTATTGCGTTATGACATCCCAATTCTAAACAGCCAGCTAAATGATTTTTAGGGTGAAATTAAATAAGAATATAAGAGTAAGAATTAGAATTCCTGCGGCCGGGCGGCCTGCCGCCAGCCAGGTGGAAAGGTATTTACTCGACTGGATGGCGACCACCCTGGTCTAGAGTATGCCGCCATAACAGCCTTAAGTTGTAATCCGGCATTAGTGACCAGATTCCAGTCTTCCTTAAGAGAGCAGAAGCGCATTTGTAGCACCTTTGGCGTTGCAAATGTCCATAAGCGATGGTAACCGCTTTCCATTTTATGTATATATGTTACTGAAAAGCTTAAACTAGATACAGTAAGTCCTAGGATTAACCAATACGAGTTGGTAAATGTCCGAATTTATTAAAATGAAATATGATACATATAACATTACCACTTGTTTTATTCCCAATATCAACATTTACCAACTCATATTGGTTAATCCTAAAATTTACCACTCTCTGATGGTAAAAGCTTAAAAATCTTTTATTTGAAATAAATTGGGACATTAACCAACTCGTGTTGATTAATCCTAGGATTTATAGTAGTTCGACGTTTTACAGTAACATATACATTATTTTAGTATCTATATAATATGTTTAAAACAAAGTTGAATAGAATAGAATAAACATTTATTGTATAAACCGTCACAATCATGAAATTACAAAGTTGTTCGAGTTTTTTGTTGGAACGACAGTTTGTCCTTTCGGACGTAAATATAACTGAGTAAGTTACATCATTTATAACTCAAGAACGGCTGGACCAATTTTTATCATTTTCGTTTTCTTGGAAATGTCTTAATCTGGAATAGGATAGTAAGTATTAGAATATAGATATTCATCAGTAACATCATTAAAAAACATCAGCCACAACATCAATCTAGCCATTCATTTCCCGGCCGATTTCGGCAATGGTGACTGCATTTAAACTCATTTTCATTTGTCTGATTTAGGTGAATGATTTTTGTGTGTTCAAGTGGGTCCCGGGATGATTTAGATTATCAATTGGTCCCGGTTGATGGCGCTGCAATCGGTTTCTTGATTTTTATTTTTAAGGGTAAGGCAACGTTTGTCGGGTACAGCTAGTTTACTATAAAAGTGTCAAATAGACAATTACAATGAAATCAATAGTAAACGTACTACTACTCGATTTCTTAACTGCAGACTGTGGGTCTATAAAGGCATTTAAGTTTGCCCCGTATTGCTATGACGTCTGTCCACTCTAGGACTCTGCAATGTGTTCACAAAGAGGTTTTCCCACATCACTGTGCTAAAGAAATTGACATAAAGTTTCTTCAAGACTAGCAGCGCGTCGGTAATCCTTGATAAGACTGACTCTGTCTGCTTTACCCCTATGCTGCCCAAAGTAAAACAAATCTTTTTTATTATTTTTATGGTCACAAAAACAGTATTGTACAGAATTTAATATTATGAATCTTATACATAAGTAGTATCGATTAATAAATACCTATATCATTTGCCACATATTGAATCATTGAAAATATACTAGCTACCGTAAGTACAAATAAAAGATACAGAAAACAAAAGGTTGGCATACAATAACTAAAAAGAAGAAGAAGAAACGGAGACCCCACTAAAACGTTCAGCCGAAGCCAATATCACACCTATTGCCTGCAACCAGCCGCAAGGAGAACGCTAATTGTCAATCTTGATTTTTTTTCGTAAAAGTTATGTTCTATCATTATATGAGATAAGATTAATATTTCAGACTAGTTGGAAACAAACAGCGCTTTGCGGTTATTACATCAAAAACTCTTCG